>JARQOC010000006.1:399272554-399720613 GCA_033576535.1 Allobates femoralis | reverse complement strand
TTAGCCGAGTGCAATGCAAGATTTTCTTGCACTGGACTCATGCGAGTCATTCTCTAGTGTGACTCCAACCTTGCAAAGAGATCAGGGCATTTAATATGGTAGTTTTCTGTAGTTTTCTGAAGTAGGACACTGGCTATTAATCACACTTCTGTGGATTATCAAGAGCAACTGCTGTGCTTTGTGATCATAGCACTGTAAATGTAAATCCCATTGCACTTATATCATTCTGCCATATAATGCACTTCTGGCTGTTAAGAGATGAAGTAGTTTTCCAAAATATGTTTTATGATATGTAAAAAAGACTAAACCCTAATCATTGGGACCCCCAGATCCTGAGATTGAGCAGGATTTTAGCTCCAGCTGTCTATGAAAGAGGAGGTTATACATACTCAGCAATTCTCTATTGAAATGATTAGGAGAAATGAAAATTGCTGCTCATACTCTGTGGTTTTCATAATCTCTAAAATGACTGATTAACATGAAGAAGTGTACAGTCATGGCCAAAAGTTTTACAAAGTCTACTGCTTCAGTTTTTCTAATGGCAATTTGCATATACTCCAGAATGTCATAGTGATCAGCTTAACAGCAATTACTTGCAAAGTCAATATTTGCCTAGAAAATGACTTTAACCCCCAAAACACATTTCAACATCATTGCAGTCCTGCCTTAAAAGGAGCAGCTAACATCGTTTTAGTGATTGTTCCATTAACACAGATGTGGGTGTTGATGAGGACAGGGCTGGCGAACAATCAGTCATGATTAAGTAAGAATGACACCACTGGACACTTTAAAAGGAGGCTGGGGCTTGGTATCATTGTTTCTCTTCAGTTAACCATGGTTATCTCTAAAGAAACACGTGCAGCCATCATTGCACTGCACAAAAATGGCCTAACAGGGAAGAGTATCACAGCTACAAAGATTGCACCTCAGTCACAATCTATCGCATCATCAAAACTTCAAGGAGAGAGCTTCCATTGTTGTACAAAAAGGCTCCAGGACGCCCAAGAAAGACCAGCAAGCGCCAGGACCGTATCTTAAAACTGTTTCAGCTGCGGGATCGGACTACCAGCAGTGCCGAGCTTGCTCAGGAATGGCAGCAGGCTGGTGTGAGTGCTTCTGCACGCACTGTGAGGCGGAGACTCTTTGAGCAAGGTCTGGTTTCAAGGAGGGCAGCAAAGAACCCACTTCTCTCCAGAAAAAACATCAGGGACCAACTGATATTCTGCAAAAGGTACAGGGAGTGGACTGCTGAGGACTGGGTAAATCATTTTCTCTAATGAATCCCCTTTTCGATTGTTTGGGACATCTGGAAAACAGCTTATTCGGAGAAGAAGAGGTGAGCGCTACCACCAGTCTTGTCTCATGCCAACTATAAAGCATCTGAAACATTATGTGTTGTTGCTTCAGCAGGATCGTCACTCACAGTCTTGCCTAAAAACACAGCCATGAATAAAGAATGGTACCAGAATGTCCTCCAAGAGCAACTTCTCCCAACTGTCCAAGAGCAGTTTGGCGCCCAACAATGCCTTTTCCAGCATGATGGAGCACCTTGCCATAAAGCAAAGGTGATAACTAAATGGTTTAGGGAACAAAACATAGAGATTTTGGGTCCATGGCCTGGAAACTCCCCAGATCTTAATCCCATTGAGAACTTGTGGTCAATCAAGAGACGGGTGGACAAACAAAAACCAACAAATTCTGCCAAAATGCAAGCATTGATTATGCAAGAATGGACTGCTATCAGTCAGGATTTGGTCCAGAAGTTGATTGAGAGCATGCCAGGGAGAATTGCAGAGGTCCTGAAGAAGAAGGGTCAACACTGCAAATATTGACTTGCTGAATTAACTCATTCTAACTGTCAATATAACCTTTTGGTACTCATAATATGATTGCAATTATATTTCTGTATGTGATATAAACATCAGACAAACACAAATAAAAAACAGAGGCAGCAGATCATGTGAAAATATAATTTTGGTGTCATTCTCAAAACCTTTTGGCCATGACTGTAGTGCAAACTGATTATTTTTGGTTTTAATAGAGTTCCAAAAGATTCATTAACAGTTTTTTTTTAAGAAAAAGAAAGTATGAATCTTAAGTTCTTCAAGCATAGGTTATGTATGCATAATTTGTATTTTAAACACAAATATTTCTTTAATAGGGATGATGTTTACAGCTTTCACACCAAGGGAGATGATGACCCTACGATACAGCTTGGGGTATGTTAAAAAATTATACAGAAAATATTGAGTTGTGATAAATTCTTAGATAAACATTTCCTATGGTCTAAAAGGTAAACATCCGAATAAATGATAACTTTTTTGTGTTCACATCTTTAAGGCTGGCTTCACACCTCGTTTTTCTGCTGTCAGGCTGTGTTCGGTGTTTTGATGAATACACTGGACACAGCCTGACAGTTCGGACAGGACAAAACCGGAGAGTTAATATGCCCTCCGGTCCTGTTTTCTGCTGGAATAGGCAGTGTGCGGCTAATGCCACTGTCCAGTCCTGAAATTTCAGAATCGCGTTTAGCTAGCAGGGAGCTAGCCGTGGCTCTGAAATTTCATCCGGGAGCTCTCCAGGTGCTGAAGTTCAGCAATCGGCCGTCGCTGAACTTCAGCACCCGGTGTTTGGCATCCAGATCCGATTTTCTGTCGGATCCGGCGCCCACAGCCTCTCATGTTAGGGGGCGACCGGATCGTACCGGATCCGGGAGGATACGGCAGGATCCAATTTTGTCAGATTTTTGCCCAGGTCACAAACATCCTGCAATCTGCGATTTTGTGTCCGGGACAAAAATCGAATGCTGCCTGATGCTGCCAGACAGGGACAAAACCGGAAGGCAAATCACTGCCATCCGGCCCCATTCAGCACCATAGGCATACATTAGTACAAAATCGGAGCCGGGGCTGTCAAGTTCACACCGGATAGCCTCGGACCCGAAAAAATTGTGTGAGGCCGGCCTTATGCTAACATAAGAATTTACATTTTTCATCAGTACTTCCTCCTGTGTAGAGGTGGGCAAACCCGCAGATGTTCGGGTTTGCCAGATCCAGCCGGACTTTAACAAAAAAAAAAGTCTGGACTTGACCTAAACTTGAGTCCATATGTAAGTCTATGGGGGTTTAAACTTCTGTGTTATAAAATGGTGGCTGGGGGGTCTGCAGAAAGAAGCAATATGGCGATTAGAGCAAGACAATTATACAGAGCTTCCGGGGCTGCTGTAACACTGCTTCTGGTTTCAATTATTAAACCTTATGAAAATAAAAATATAATAATATTTATTCACTTATACAGCGCCATTAATTCCACAGCGCTTTTCATACATAACTAACACTGTCCCCATTTGAGCTCACAATCTAAACTTCTCACTATTTCTTTACGAATATTCACTTGTTCCCCTGCCCACCCTTTGTGCCTCTGTCTGTGGTTGGTATCCCTGCACAAACTAGTGTAAAAATAAAGAAATACAGTAATTGCAAAAAATTCCCTTAAGCCCCCAAATTTTAATTTCCAGCACAGATAAAGCATACAGCTGCAGCCCCAGCCGTGTGCTTTATCTTGGCTGAATATTAAAATACGAGGGACCTCACACCATGTTTTTTTTTAAATTATTTAAATAAAATATTTTAAAAAAAGGACGTGGGATCTCTCCCCCAATTTTAATACGCAGCTAAGATAAAGCACACAGCTGGGAGCAGGTATTCGCAGTCTGGGGAGACCCATGGTTATTGGGCCCTCCCCAGACTAAAAAAAGCAGCCTGCAGCCACCCCAGAATTGGCGCATCCGTTAGATCAGAGGTCCCCAACTCCAGGCCTTAAGGCCCACCAACAGTGCATTTTTTCAGGATTTCCTTGGCAGTTGACAATTGGAATCACCACCTGTGCAGGAGATTGAATTACCAACTGTCAAATTTCTAAGGAAATAATGAAAACCTGGACCGTTGGTGGGCCTTGAGGACTGGAGTTGGGGACCTCTGCGTTAGATGAGCCAAATGTTGTCACTTTACCTGATTGCCCTGGTGCGGTGGCAGTTGGGATAATATAAGAAGTTAATGACAGCTGTGATTTGTAAAAAAAAAAAAAAAATCACAGCTTTCTTCAAGCCCTAAATTAGTAATGGGTTGGGGTTTATGACAGCCCCCATTACTAACCTGTAAGTCAAATAATCACAAACAATGAAAAATCCTTTATTGGAAATAAAAAACACACACACCCTCTTTGACCCTTTATTACCCCAATAACACCCCTGCAGGTCCGAAGTAATTCACCATGTGATGTTCCTTGACAATCCTGGCTCTGCTACATCCAGAAGCTGCAGTGATAAAAACACGACCACTCACTGCAGCATCTGGGACACACTGACAGCCGCAGGGGAGCCCTCAGATGTGAGAAGCAATGATGTCATGGAGTTCGCTGGAGTTTATAGCTGAGGGCTTTCTCGCTGCACATTTTGCTTTTTTTTGCTTTGCAGATTTGGTGCAGAATTAAATCTGTAACATGGCAAATCGGCAAAACTTACAGAAAAGCGTACCAAAGATGCGGATTTCTGTGTTCATATTTTTTTTCAAATAAAGGATTTTTTGGTTTTGGTGTTTATTTCTTTTGACTCACAGGTTAGTAATCAAGGGGTTCTGATAGAGCGTGCAGCTTTACGGCGCGCTCCCTTTGATTTTAAGGGAAGGAGGACTCCAGCAATCTGGTGGGCATGTTCACTGTGCTGTCCGCTAGCCACTGTGCAAATGTGCTTGAGCATTGGTAGGGAAGGGAACCTGTTCTCCCAGCAGGCAGGTGAGCCAGGAATCCCCATTTCTCCTGATTCTGTCTCTAGTGGTGTCAGCCATCTTGTAGAACAGGTTGTCTCAACAGGGACAGCAAATCTCCAGGTCCCACAAAGTGAGGAGAGACAGGAAGCACCATGGGTGAAGTTTACAAAGGGGGGAGCAGTAGGAGGAGAGCAGAACCATTGGCTGCAACAAAAAGCAGGTGGGAGGGGGGAATTACATGGTGCAAAAATGTTAACCCTACACAACTGGGCACTGCAGTCAGGGGGCACAAAGTCAATTACTGGCCGCCCCACAAACTAAGTGATACATTCTTAGAATTGGAGTCTCTTTCCCTACATTATGCTGTTCTCAGATAAGGTAGCAAAACCTGGTGACCGATTCCCTTTAAATCTGTCTTCTTCAGTACTGTATGATATAAACTAACATAATATTTGTTACTTTTCTAGGTCTCATCAATATTTATATCAAAACAAATGGTGAACATTGCAGTTGCCAGTGCCAGGTAAGCATGTATGTCCTTCTCTAGTATATTAAAGGGAACCAACCACCCCAAATGACCCCCCCGGACTATTAATATCGTTCCCTACACCCAGCACATACATGTGCTGCAAGGTTTTTTGCTAAAAAAACTGTTTTTTAAAAGTTAAGATAATGCTTTATAAAGTTTATAACGAAGGGACGGGTGGGCGTTACTTAGCTGGGGCTAAAGCCGAGTTCCAGCTGCCAGTCATCCTCCTCTCTCCCCTCGCAGCATTGAAGTCCAGCCGTTTCTTGTCGTCACAGCCTGGTGCACGGGATCTCATGCCCGTGCACACGTCATCAGCTACAGCCGGGTCGCGAGCACACGCTCTGACTTCCACAGCTGAGCGCAGGAAGTCAGAGCGCGTGCTCGCGACCCGGCTGTAGCTGATGACGTGTGCACGGGCATGAGATCCCGTGCACCAGGCTGTGACGACAAGAAACGGCTGGACTTCAATGCTGCGAGGGGAGAGAGGAGGATGACTGGCAGCTGGAACTCGGCTTTAGCCCCAGCTAAGTAACGCCCACCCGTCCCTTCGTTATAATCTTTATAAAGCATTATCTTCACTTTTAAAAAACAGTTTTTTTAGCAAAAAACCTTGCAGCACATGTATGTGCTGGGTGTAGGGAACGATATTAATAGTCCGGGGGGGTCATTTGGGGTGGTTGGTTCCCTTTAACCCTTTACAACCATGTATATCCTCCTCTAGTAGATTAACCCTTTACAAGTATGAAATGTCCTCCTCTAGTAGATTAGCCCTTTAGAAGAAGCTATATATTTCTCCTTCATTTAAACTTATGAAATACACAGGAACATCCCATTATATCAGGGGTGGGCAGCTCCAGGCCTCGAGGGCCGCACACAGTTCAGGTTTTCTAGATTTCCTTAGCATTTGACAGTTGGAACCATCACCTGTGCAGGAAGATTAAATTACCAACTGTCAAATGCTAAGGATATACAGAAAACCTGCACTGTGTACAGCCCTCGAGACCTGGAGTTGCCCACCCCTGCATTATATAGTTAATAAATAATGTTAGCATATTAAAAAGTACAGGTAATATCATAAAACAACTATTTATTTTCTTTGCACAATCGAGAGGTATACCAAAAAAATATATACAGCCGATCAGTAGCTTACGTCCGATTTATGCCCAGAACACTTTCTCAAGTATCAGTTTTCATCATTTTAGTAATATTTTAAATAAAACAATTAGTCAATGGTAATAGAGTAGTCCTGGCACACAATAAAGTGATCAAAAGTACAAAAGATTGCTGTTTTAGTGTTTTTTATTTAATGTGAAAAAAAATGAGAATATGGGCAGTCCAGTATTATCTTGTATTATACTGCAAACGTTTTCGACTCAACTGAGTCTTCCTCAGGCTTTATTGCTGCTATCTTAACAATTTTGGTTTTACATAATAGAAACAGAAAGGAACACTAATGAGTAAAGTAGAACAATCAAATTTTACAATTAACAACATCAAGTGAATGTCTTTAAAAAACACAATGAGATTCTGTGTATGGGTGATAACAAGAAAACGAAAGACAATGAACCTAAAGATGCATAATATGCTTCAAACAGAGAATAACGTCATCCTTATCATATGTTGGGGGTACACCCCTGACATTTATATTACCTCGTATAACATCAGAAAAGAAATTCAGATAGGCTTTGGTGTCTATAAAGAAGTTAAAGACCATAATAAATAATAAAGAAATCACATGTTAGTATAGATACTGTATGTACATATACATGTACATATTTAAGGCTCTGGGCAATATTAGAGCACTGCTTTAGCATTAAATTAAAATTTCCATAATATGCTACATACTCCACTGCCCTCTTTCTTAGGCTGGAAGCACACTGTCTGTGTGAAATTCAAGTCACTCGGACGAGTGTCGGATCATTAACTCTGAACGACCTCTCCCTGTCAGCAACTCCACAGTCCCATCCTGACAGGGAGAGGTCATTCAGGGTCATTCAGGGTTAATGATCTGACACTCGTCTGAGTGACTCGTATATCACACGATCAGTGTGTTTCCAGCCTTAACATTTAAAGTTAGGACGTACAACTATCCCACATCCAGCTCCTGTATAGTGTCACCCCTCTCCTCACAGCTGGTATTTCTGCTAAAGTTAAAGTAAAAGCTGTGTCAATGTGATATGTCAACCACAAGTCAGTGACTTTCATCAGAATTTGATAAGTGTTTCATTTTATCAGTGTTTGATCAGTTATATTCTCATATAAAAAAATAATAACTTGCAAAGCAATTGTATTGCAATGTTAAGAACAAAATCCACATGGATTGCACACAGATGGCAATGTGTGCTGTCAATGATTTTTCTCTGACTTGCATGGGTAATTCTGATGTATGACTTGAATCAAAAATGAAAATGTCTCTGTAATTTATTGAACAGCCCCATACATTTATATAGGGTGCTCGATCTATCCTTGAACAAGAGGATACATATTGCAGAGATTTGGTGAAATGTGAGGAGAGTGAGGACAAAAAGAACAATCCTACCTGCGGCAATAATGACCTGAGCTTTTGGGTCGTGCCAATGATTAGAGAATTTTATAGCATTGTCTAATTTTAATTTATCTTGTGTCTGTTTCTAATGGGTGTGTCTAATATTTTAAAAAGTGTTGTCCACTACTTGGATATTGATGACTTATCCCTAGGTCATCAATAGACCGGCTGGGGTCTAACACCCAGCACCATCACCGATTAGCAGTTTTCATCTCTAGTGTATGGCGTAGGACACAGTAGGCAGACTGATCCAGGATGATAAACCACCACCGACGTGAATTCTACTGTCTCCACACAACATTACATTATCGGCAGCACATCTCCTGTTTACCCAGACAGTGTGCTGCCAATAATGAATTTTCTGCATGCATAAAAGTCTTATTAGTCAATTATCAAATGCTTATGTTTTTATATAGACCCAGCGCTCCCTCCATTATGTCATGGCTAATATTGTCCCAATATGTTGTATTGAAATGATTGAAAATTGCATCAGCACAAGACCCTCAGGATTCATTGCAGGGTGCGATAGATATAATTAATAGATTTGGTTTACTGTCTGGGTTGCAAATTAACTGGGACAAATCTCACATCCTGGGAGTAGATGCCCTAGATGGTTCGGATGTTGAGCAGGTAGAACGTACGCAACTCAAACTAGTAAGGGGATTCAAATATCTTGGTATCAACATTGCACTACCAGTGAGGGACTATCTGCAATTGAACATAAACCCGATACTTGGGAAATTAAAGGATAAAGCGTCTACGTGGAGTAAAATGGCCTCTCGGTGGTGGGACGTACCAACTTACTTAAAATGGTGCTCATGCCCAAAATTGTTATATGCGCTACATAATTCCCCGGTGTGGATTCCTCAGCCGATATTCCAACGTGTCAATGCTATCTTTAGAGATTTGGTGTGGGGCGGGGGACAGCCAAGGATCAAACTGGAAGACTCTTCAAAGGCCAAAGGAGGAGGGAGGTTTGGCATTACCAAATTCATGGATATATTTTTTGGCGGCACAGTCCCAACATATTAGAGTGTGGGCACAAAGGGGAATAAAGGGAACTATTCAGGAAGTCTTGGTGCGGCATCTTAAAACACGCCCTTTGGTAACAGGTTTAGAGTCAGGGCTGTTTAGACGGATGGGTAAAAAATACCCGACATGTGAATTAGTTTATAAAGTATGGATGAGAGTGAAGAAGGTTAGAGGATTGACGGGTTTGACAATGTACACTCCGATATGGGATAACGAACATCTAGGCGAATTCTATAAGATGGGGACCTAAAAGACTGGAAGACAAAGGGAGTGCAGTTTGTCTATCAACTGATGAATGATCAAGCTCTCAAAACCTTAGCAATGCTGAAGGAGGAATTTCATTTGTCAGACAAACACAGCTACCAGTATATGCAGGTTAAACACGCATTCCTTCAACAGAGGAAAAAGGGGACCATGGTTATCCAGAAAGATATTATCCTCGACTACATCTGCAAAGAAGGGCGTACTAAAGGGGTTATATCTGAGATTTATGCCGCTCTGCTTCACACCTTTTTGCTGAAATACCCTGTTGCGGCGAAGGAAAGATGGGAGGCAGACGTTGGTAATATAGAGGATGACAAGTGGGAGTCCATCTTAGAGTATATTCCCAAATTATCATAAATGAACCTGCTAGAATGTCCCAACTATTTCTTGTACATAGGGCATACAGGTCACCTGAATTTTTGTATAAAATAGGGGTGCGGGAGACCTCGGAATGTACGAGATGCGGACTGAAGCTGCTGGTATCCTACACGTCATGTGGGGGTGTCCGCATATTTTGGGTTTCTGGTCTGAGGTGGCTGCCTCATTGGGAATCGCTATCATTATGTAATCCCTAGAGATCCGGTGGTCTGCCTATTGGGATATGTGGAAGAGGTGGTGGGCACTGATATTGTGAAACTAGCAGTTGCCAGACTCTTGTATGCTGCTAGAAAAGTCATAGCTAGATATTGGGTACGAATGAAGCCTCCTACTAAACAGGAATATATACGTCAAGTAGACTATGTGGTGCGGATGGAGGAAAAAATCTACCATAAACGTAAAAATGCTAAATTATGTGATAACTTGTGGGCAGCGTGGAAGGCGTGAGGGCTGAGATTGGAAAGGATGTTCCGGCAGAGACATGTCTAATGGTGTGAAAGGGTCATCAGATGTTTAGGGTAATTATTGATCATATCTTACATATATTGTTCAGAAATAAGAAATGTTGCTGTCTGTAAAGGGGGGTGGGTGGTGAGGGAAAGGGATTTCTTTATATTATCAAAAATGGACAATTGCGTTTTACAGTTGTATGTTATTAATTTCCTTACATATGAATAATATTTTTCTGATTCAAAAAAGGAAGGAGGGAGGGGGCCGGGGGGGGAGAGTTTGGGACCAGGACCTGATATATATAGAAAATGTATATGCTTTGTATGAATAATTTGTTATTTGTGCTTTTTCATTAATAAAATATATCTGATTGGAAAAAAAAAGAAAATTGCTACAGCAGCAAAACCATACAAACCTACAACAGATTGCTCCGGTGTTTAACCATTTGAAAACAATGATCAAATATGCCTAAATAGGCTAAAAGTAATGGAAGACTTATTTCACTATATATACCTAATGAAGTTGATCCGTCGTGTTGTAGTTGTCCTGCACATTTTTCTTTTTAGAATTTTTCAAAATTATCTGTGCATAGAAACTTTTTCTTTGTGGATTGTAAAAAATAATCTTAATCATGTTTGCTTTTTTTAGAGCATCATCTATGATAAACAACCAAAGTAAAAAAGAGTGTGAACAGAAGGTAAATACCTCTTCTCAGATCCTCTCTGGCTGCAGTCCTCTTTTTAAGGGTGTATACTCACGGTCAGCGAATGCAGCAATTTGGACGCAGCGTATTGCCGCTGTGTCCAAAATGCTGCATTATACAGTAGCAGCATAGTCGATGGGATTAAAGTAGTTTCACTATGCTTCGCCCTACCGCAGCGTTTTCTGTGGTGTGGGTTACCATACTCCCATAGCTCCGCAGCATGAAATTTAACATGAGTCGGGAGCGATCTCCTGTGAGTGAATGCAGGGAAAAGCCGCCCTGCACCCACAGCAGATCATGAGTAAAGGGCGGCTATGGTCTCCCTGCGCTCACCTGTGGGTTCCAAATGCTTCCTTCAGGTCAGGAGGCACTGCATCCAAGATGCAGTCCCTCCAGTTCGTGAGCACATACCCTAGGGCTCACTTTCATGAACGTATAATTCGAACATGTGCAATCCGATAAAAGAAAAGGGATTAAGGGATTGCCCTTGGACCAATGTTATTCAGTGAGGTAGTGCAGATCTACATTTTTTTTTCTCCCGCTGTATTTGGCATTCATTCTGTGATTTGACTCCGAAATTGGTACAGTGCAAGAAACTGATCAGATGCCTTATGGACCATCAGAATGGTATACGATTTATGCAGATACAGTACAATTTGGTAACATAGGAAACTGTAAATGTGCCGGTAAAAGATTAATAGCTGCTGAGTAAAAACACGGATTGCACATGGACAGCACACAGATGCCAAGTGATAAAAAATCATCCCACTTTTCTGAATGAGAATTGGACTGTTTTTTATATGTTAGTATGAATCCTGCCTAATTGTATAATACAGCGCTGAAGTTACATTGTTACAGTATATAGGTATAGTCCTCAAGCACACCTCTAGCTTTATTCAATCCACTTAATTCCCGTAAACAAATTAATATATAACTACAGACAACTATGATGCAGAATTTTTTGTATTAAACCTGTGTTTCAACTGTGCAGCCTAAAAACCCCCGTGAGCATCTATTTAGTGACACTGATACTGACAAAGGAGGTGATGACAGCAAAACAGATTTTAGCTGGTTACGAGATCCTGGAAGCAAAAAGAAACCCAAGATTGTTGGCTACAGCAGACAAAAGCAAGGTAATCTGCCAAAAGAGAAGACCATGTTAGGTAAGTGCATTTGCCATCATGGGCGTATCCAGGCTCAAAACTAGGGGGGAACAAGCCATGGTCGTTCCCGCCTCCTGTGGCACTCTGACATGTGGCCGGAACGTCATTTCCAGCCCGGTTCATTGTGAGGGCTGATTATGTGTTCATCAGGGCTTCGGTGCATGTGCAGTGCGCATATTGAAGCCAGGCTGAACACATGATTAGCTCCCACAATGTACCGGGCCAGATATGATGTTCCGGCCGCACATCAGAGTACCGCAGGAGGCAGAAATTTCAAAAAGAGGTGGAAACAACAAAAGGAATGCTGATGCCCAGTGGGGTGTGCATAAGGCGAACTTCAAAGTGGCGCCCCCCCCCTCCCTCCAAATACAAGTACGTCAGCACCATCTCTCGCACATACAAGAACTTCACAGAAGAATCCAGAACAAGGAACATTAATGGAAATGGCAGGCTTGCTACAAGCATACAGACACACAATGATGGCGGCAGAGCTGTGGTCCTGTAGGTAAACACAGTCCTGCATCCTTATAGCGCAGGAGGCTGCACTAATTGCCAACCTATTATCTCTGGCACACGCCTACAAAACTCTGGGCAGCTCCAATGTGGCGGCTGCCTGGCACTGACTAGTCAGACATGTCCACCATGCAGCACCATCCACACGCCACAGGTAACAACCTGCAGTCTGAGCATCAACAAGCCGCTACTGCACTAAGCTGGTAAAATGATGGGTCTTCCCAGCAGACCACGCCTCCTTCTACCAAAATATTTAGCCAATCACAAGTGCCGCACACTGGGCTGCCCGAAGTTAATAGCAGGGGTCGTCCAATTGAGTTGAGTAAGGGATGTAGGACCTCGAAGGGAGACGAGCGCCACTGACCAACCGCCGCTCGGGAGACACATGGCTGGATGCCTGTGTGTACCAAGGGGCGGCACTGGACCTGGTGTGTAAACAGAAGGACAATGCATCCTGCACCAAGGGTGTACATAGAAATCATTGGACCTCATTGTAGAAGTTCTAATTGCCCAAAAGGAAAAAAATTATTTGGCTGGGGTACATATCTCACAACTTTGCAGCTGTTACAAAGTGATTTTCCTCCTATTGGAGCCCCTAGATTTCCCTTTCATTGCCCCTATAAAGTATGCCAACAAAAGTGCCCCCCAAACACTGTACACACACAGTATTAAGACCCTACTGTACACCCTTCAACTACCCTGGCACAGTATGATCCTCAACTGTGACCCCCTACAGAGCCCTCCATGTAGTGTAATGGACCCTACACCTCTTCACAGTACAATGGTGCCAAATACAGCCCCCAAATAGCCCTCCAAGTATTATCATGCCCCCACAGAGCCCTCCAAATATTATAATGGCTTCCATATAGTATAATTGGCTCCATATAATCCTCCATATACTATAATGCACCCCCAAAGTACTCCTTATAGAATATTGCACCCCTATAGTACTCCATACAGTATAATGCACACCTCCATAGGACTCCATCACATACAATGCACCCCATAGTACTCCATACAATATAATGCACCCCCATAGTACTCTATACACTATAATGCACCCCCACAGTACTCAATACAATATAATGCACCCCATAGGACTCCATATAATACAATCCACCCCCATAAGACTCCATACAATATAATGCACCCCTCCATAGGACTCCCATCACATATAATGCACCCCCATAGCACCCATCACATATAATGCACCCCCATAGGACTCCATCACATATAATGCATCCCCATAGTACTCCATCACATAATGCACCCCCATAGTACTCCATCACATACTGCACCCCCATAGGACTCCATCACATATAATGCATCCCCATAGTACTCCATCACATATAATGCACCCCCATAGTATCCATCACATATAATGCACCCTCATAGTATCCATCACATAATGCACCCCTATAGAACTCCATCACATATAATGCATTCCCATATTACTCCATCACATATAATGCACCCCCATAATATCCATCACATATAATGCACCCCCATAGTACTCTATCACATATAATTCACCGCCATAGTATCCATCATGTATTCATGCACTCCCATAGGACTTCATCACATATAATGCTCCCTATAGGACTCCATTACATATAATGTACCCCCATAGGACTTCATCACATATAATGCTCCCTATAGGGCTCCATTAGATATAATGCACATCCCATAGGACTCCATCACATATAATGCATCCCCTTAGTACTCCATCACATATAATGCTTCTCCCATAGTACTCCATCACATATAATGCATCCCCATAGTACTCCATCACATATAATGCATCCCCATAGTACTCCATCACATATAATGCACCCCATAGTACTCCATCACATAATGCACCCCTATAGGACTCCATCACATATAATGCATTCCCATATTACTCCATCACATATAATGCACCCCATAATATCCATCACATATAATGCACCCCCATAGTACTCTATCACATATAATTCACCGCCATAGTATCCATCATGTATTCATGCACTCCCATAGGACTTCATCACATATAATGCTCCCTATAGGACTCCATTACATATAATGCACATCCCATAGGACTCCATCACATATAATGCATCCCTAGTACTCCATAAACATATTAATGCTTCCCATAGTACTCCATCACATATAATGCATTTCCATAGTACTCCATCACATATAATGCACCCCCATAGTATCCATCACATATAATGGACCCCCATAGTACTTCATCACATATAATAATAATAATATTATTCATTTATATAATAATAATATTTATTCATTTATATAGCGCTATTGATTCCTATAGCACTTTACATACATGAGTAATGCTGTCTCTCTTGGAGCTCACAATCTAATCATTCTATCAGTATGTCTTTACAATATATAATACATATAATGCACCCCCATAGTATCCATCACATATTAATGCACCCCCATAGTGTGGAGCCCACTGGGATGGGGTTTTCGGTACTGGACAGGGGTATCACGGGGGTATCACGGCGGTCTTGGTCCGGACCGTGTCCCAGGCCCACAAGTAATGGGTTTGGGCGTTATTTACAGGGGAGAAAGTCGTGACGCCACCCGTGGTATGTGGTCAGGGTGACCACCACTGCTGCTGAACCTCCGGGGATGATGTTTGATGTTAACAGCTCTCCACGGGCAGAGCCTGGTTCCCCGGGGCAGTGGTGATGATGTCTATGGATCATGCAGGGCAGGGGTAGTGGTAGAGATGATCACAGTTTATGAGGGAGAGTAGGGCTCGAGCGCAAGGATCAACACAGACTCACGGTTTTGTAGTTTTCCAAGTCTTTGCTGTAGATGGAATTCAGCAGGTATTGTCCACGGAGTCTGTACCGGGGCTGGTTGCTCCCACCCTGGCCGGGTCCTTGGCTTCCTACTCCTGCTCTGTGTGTGTGTGGCCCCTCTGCCACTTTAGCTAGGCTGCCGGCCTGTGTCTCCTCACGGGTACCAATCTGACAGGCATCTCGAGTCCTTTCTGCCTACCCTCTGCCGGGTGTACTGTGAACTCTGGTGTGTTGCTATGTCTTTGGCCCTAATAAAAACGGTTGAATCTTCACTTCTCCGGTTTCACTGTGCGGTGTGAAACCTGCGTAGTCACGGATCCGGTATCCGGACTGTGCGCTCCTCTGGGGTGAGTGTAACTACTCTGCCTCCCAGGTATGTTCCTTGCTTCTCTGCCTCCTTTCCTCAGACCCTCGGCTTCAGGCCTGAGAGTAGTCAGTGGTCCCTGTCAGGAGCTCAGCTCTGCTCCCATTTACAGGTCCTCCTCCTAGTGCTCCCTGCACTAAACTAACTGCCACTTCCTCTCCACACCAGAATATATAGGGAAACAGCTTTAGCTCCCCCTTCTGGCCTGGAGACGCTAGTGTAGTGTTGTGGGTTGTGTGGGGAATTAACCCATGGTGATGTTACTGTGGCACATTAACCCCTGGGGGGCCACAATAGGACTCCATCACATATAATACACCCCCATAGAACTCCATCACATATAATGCACCCCCAGTAGTACTCCATCACATAATGCACGCCCATAGGACTCCATCATCATATGCATTCCCATAGTACTCCATCACATATAATGCACCTCCATAGTATCCATCACATATAAGGCACCCCATCGGCATCTGTGGGGAACCCGCGCTAGCAGTGGTTGCCCTCCTCCAGTGCCGCCCTCTGGTTACCGCTGCCCGAGGCAACTTATTTAGGTGGCCTTGTGATAGGTGCGCCCCTGCGAGGATGGAGAATGTAGCCCGTCAGGCTTTGCTGGGTACTCCCATGTTTGCCACATGATTACCATGTAACCTTTCAGTATGGCTTATCACACTTTGGTGGCATAGAGACACCTTGCTTTTTACACTGTTATCACATGACACAGATTAATTCAGAGTCAGATAGAAATCACTTTACTTAACATTAATACATATCTGCTCTGAGACTTTTTGTCATTTTTATTTGTCTCCTGAGTAAGCAGACTACCTATATGGCTGCTACTATTGGATCTACAGTGGGTGTCTTGTTTGCCTAGTTGTGTAGTGGCACTTCTTCTACTTTTACATAAAGCAACAGATTTTATTTTTTTACTCAAGACTTTAGAAAAAATATTTACAATTGGGAATTGGCTACTGCAGTAATATGGTTGTTACGTAGCCTTCCCAATATATATTAATTAATAAGAATTGGAAGCACAACTCCACTCATGAAGCAGGATAGTTTGTTTCCGTACAGATTAAAAGTAACGGTGGTGAATCCTTCTTGTTATGTCTATCTGCAAAGGTCCTGGGCAGATGAAGCTTCAGCACCTGTCAAAAACCAAGCTGACATCAGAAAATAACCTATCGTTTGAACCATATTTTTTGTCAAAATGTTGTGCGAGCCTACAGTAGTAGTGCCCTGGATGAACACCTGTGAAGGGAAGTTTCGAATCACTTTGGTCATGCTGTTAGGGAGTAATGACATGCCATTGGACCTGAGGAGTATGAATCATTTTGCTCAACTCTATAAACTATTATTTTTAAAAAACAAAATGGCATTGTGCCGATATACCTCTACAGTTTATATAAGTATTATCTGTCATTGTTACCCTGCCTGCAATGATCATGATACTTGAAATTATAGAATAGAAAGTAAGAGTTTAGCATTAGTGAACAGTGTGTTCTGAGGTATTGAAATGGAAAATTAAAAAAAAATTACAAAATAAATTTAATTGTCAACAGTGTGATGCAGCCAAAACAAAGGCAAACACAATTCTGGGCTCTACTACCAGAAGCATCCAGTCTAGATCACGTGAAGTCATTACCACCCTTTACTCCTCTTTAGTCTGACCTCATCTGTATACTGTGTTCAGTAATGGGCACCAGATTTAAAAAAATACATCAACAAACTGGAGCAAGTTCAGAAAAGAGTGACCAGAATGGTGACCGCTCTGCAAACCATGCCCTGTAAAGAGTGTTTTCAGGAACTGGGAATATTTAGTTTGCACTGTCACACTGTAGAGGGATCAGCTGTATTTACATAAGGAAACACTAGAAGCAATGGATTGAACTGATGTTTTTTATAGTGAGGGTGATCAACGAATGGAACAGGTGGCCACAAGAGGTGGTGTATTCCCCTTCAATAGAAGTCTTCAGAGGCTGGACAGACATCTGTCTGGGATGATTTATTGAATCCTGCTTTGAGCGGGGAGTTAGCCTAGATGTCCCTTCCAACTCTACCATTCTATGATTCTATGATGAATGTAATACAACCTGATATCAACTATAGGCCATTTTCTGATATCACATTACTTTTAAGTAGTTTCAAAGAGCAATGACTTGGTGTATACCTTTTTCGGTAGAAATGTTCAAATTAATTGTTACCTTTCAATATTAAGCTGATCATCATTTCATTGTTTATTTGCTGTAGACAGGGCAGCATATATTCCTAAACAGAAGCAGGAAGCAGAACAACACAAGGTAAATAAAAAGGACATATGGCTGCTTAAAGAAGACCATCAGCTTTCCAACTATTTTAGTACGGTAAATAATTTTTAATGAAATGCTATGCATTTTTATGCTTGAGAGGATGGGATTTGACTAGGTCTCATTCACTGGTTACTTTAATGCATTAGCAATTTTACATTTGTAAATCCACAAGAAAACCTTTCAGCATATTTGTAGGTGATTTCTTAAGCTTTAGATGTACTAAAACATACTGTTTGCTTTATAGAAGGACTTTTATGACATAAATCTGAGCAAAAAGGACACCGAAAAGACATCTAAGCAGAGTAAGTGCAAACATCCACAGCGAGCAGCTGGTAAGAGGAAAATTTCTCCAGAGAGCTCCATTTTTGAGTCTGAGGAGGAGTCTGAACCAACAAGCAAAAAACAGCCCAATAAACGCCAGGTAAGTAAACCAGAACCAGTATCTACAAGTCTCTGTATTTATTGCCTGATATAGGCTGGGGTCACACATAAGCCCCTGGTCCGTTTTTGGCTTCATTTTTGTCATTTTTTTTTTTCTAAGTCCAAAAACTGACAGAAAAACGGATTGGATGTAATAAACACCCTGTCAGTTTTTTTCTGGACCTCAAAACATTGCTCTGTCCGTTTTTGAGCCAAAAACGTTGCTAGCAACGTTTTTGGCATCAGTTAAAAAACGCATGCGTTTTTTTAACATGGGGCCCTATGGGAAACGCATGCGTTAACGCATGGCATATGTAGGCACTTGCGTTAACGCACATGCGTTTTTAATGAAAAAATGACTAAGTCCAAAAACGTTCAGGGGTGCAGGAGACTCAAAAAGCACCCTATAAAAAACGGATTGGTGATGAAAATCACTTCCAAAAACGGACTTTTATGTGTAACCCCAGCCATAGAGTGGTAGAGCTGAGTCTGTCATTTCATACTATTAGCCTTTACTGCAGTGCTCAAAAAATGAAAGGGAACACTTGACCATCACACTTTAACTCCAAGTCACACTTCTGTGAAGTCATCATATCCAGTTATGAAGCAACACTGAAGGTACCTTTACACGCGGCTACATTTCTAGGGTGGCTACAGGTAACTTACTGGTTGCAGTGAAATCATGGAGACATGGTTCTATCTTGTTGCTGTGTACAAATGGAATAATCTCTCCATGATTTCACTGCAACCAGTAAGTTACCTGTAGCCACCCTAGAAATGTAGCCGCGTGTAAAGGTACCCTGATTGTGAATCCATTTCTACTGCTGTTGTGCAAATGGAACAGACAACAGTGATCGGAGCAAGACACCCCCTATAAAGGAGCAGTTCTGCAGGTGGTGACAACAGACTATTTTTCTGTTCTCATCCTTTTTGGTTGTGCTTTTGGTCACTTTTGCATTTTATGTATCCTCTCACCACTAGAGGTAGCATGATGTGGTGACTACAACCCACAGAAGTTGCTCAGGTAGTGCAGCTCATCCAGGATGGCACATCAATGTGAGCTGTGGCAAGAAGGTTAGCTGTGTCTGTCAGCATAGTGTCCACAGCATGGAGCACATACAAGGAGACAGGCCAGTGCACCAGGAGATGTGGAGGGGGTTTTAGAGGACAACAATCCAGCAGCAGAACGCTACCCGCCTCCTTTGTGCAAGGAGGAACAGGAGGAGCAGTGCCACAGCCCTGCAAAATGACCTCCAGAAGCCACTAATATCCATGTATATGCTCATTCTGTCAGAAACAGACATTATGCGGGTGGCATGAGGGCCCGACATCCACAAGTGGGTGTTGGGCTTACAGCCCAACACCGCAAGGGGTGATTGGCATTTGTCAGAGAACTTCAGAATTGGCAGATTCAACATTGGCACCCTGTACTCTTCACAGATGAGAGCAAGTTCACACTGAGCGCATGTGACAGACGTGAAAGTGTCTGGAGACGCCATGGAGACTGTTCTGCTGCCTGCAACATCCTCCAGCATGACTGGTTTGGCATTGGATCAGTAATGGTGTGGGGAGATATTTTTGGGGAGGGCTGCACAGACCTTCATGTCCTAGCCAGAGGTACCATGACAGCCATTAGATACCAGGATGAGATCCTCAGACCCATTGTGAGACCATGTGCAGGTACAGTGGGCCCTGGGTTCCTTCTGATGTATGACAATACAAGGCCTCGTGAGGCTGAAATGTGTCAATAGTTTCTACATGATGAAGGCATTGATGCTATGGACTGACCTGCCCGTTCCCCAGACCTGAATCCAATCGCGCACATATGGGACATCATGTCTCGTTCCATCCTCCTATGCCAAGTTGCACCATAGACTGTCCAGGAGTTGACTGATGCTTTAATCCAGGTCTGGGAGGAGATCCCTCAGGAGAACATACACCACCTCATCAGGAGCATGCCCAGGCAGTGAAGGGACACACTACTGAGCCTCATTTCCTTGTCATGAGGCATTTCCACTGAAGTTGTGGATCAGCCTGTAATTTGATTTTCCACTTTGATTTTGAGGATTACTCCAAATCCAGTCCTCCATGGGATATTGATTTTGATTTACATCAATTATTTTTATGCTTTATTGTTCTCAACACATTTGACTATGTAATGAGTGAAGATTTGCAACTGGAATATTTCAGTCATTGAAATCTAGGATGTGTTCTCTTTATTTTTTGAGCAGTCTACTGTGACAGTTATTAATTAAGTGGACACCACTATGGAGTTAGAGTTACATAAAATATAGCTTTTATTATTAATATAAAAGTGGACACATAAACGTTATGATACGAAGTATAAGGACAAAGACAATCCAAAACAACTGCAGTGGGTGGTAACCCCCTGGGTGCAACCATTTACCATAGGACACAATTCACAGTGGTATTAAGTTACATGAGTAAGGGTTTGCATTGGTTAACAATTTTTGGAGATACCATTACAACAATCACTCACCATGATATACTCTTGTGATGGACGGGTGGTTCCACAGGGGGCCCTGTCCTGCAGCACGCCCCTAACAGCTGTTTCGCCGCTGCTTGGTCGCAGGGGCTAGAGTAGCCCCTGCGACCAAGCAGCGGCGAAACAGCTGTTAGGGGCGTGCTGCAGGACAGGGCCCCCTGTGGAACCACCCGGTCCATCACAAGAGTATATCATGGGTGAGTGATTGTTGTAATGGTATCTCCAAAAATTGTTAACCAATGCAAACCCTTACTCATGTAACTTAATACCACTGTGAATTGTGTCCTATGGTAAATGGTTGTACCCAGGGGGTTACCACCCACTGCAGTTGTTTTGGATTGTCTTTGTCCTTATACTTCGTATCATAACGTTTATGTGTCCACTTTTATATTAATAATAAAAGCTATATTTTATGTAACTCTAACTCCATAGTGGTGTCCACTTAATTAATAATTTAAAAGGAGTGTTACTTACTTCCAGCTACATATACACCTTAAGGGAATGATGTACCTTCAATCATGAGAATTTTTATAAGGTGTATAGTGATTTTGTATAATTACATTACTGTGACAGTTAGTTGTGGTTTTCAGTAGGTCTGCAGGTAACCTACTAGGATATGAGTTTACCTCATATACTTGACATATGTAACTTGCATATGCAAAAAATAATAACATTTTAATTCTAAGTCCTTGTGCACACAACCGTATTTTGGGTGTGAGTGCCATTTGTTAAAAAAAAAATAACAGATCACACTCGGATCAATGTCATTTAATGGGGCAGTGCAGATGCTTTTTTTTTTAACTGACTGAATCTGCTTTTGAAAAAAATCACAGCATGCAAGAGTTTCCTCAGAGATCCGGATGAGACTCAGTCATTCAAGTCTATGGGTTTGAGAAAAAAATCAGATGCCACAGTGTGGCTTCCGATTTTACGGAAATATTGCAATTTCATAGCACAGGAAACTGTAAATGGTTCTGTAAATGATTAACAGCTGCTGTACAAAACGGATTGCACAACAGTATAAAAACTTGGTCCAATTTGCATCTAAAAAAGTGTGATGATTTTTTTCTCTCATTTGTCATCTGTGTACAATCCATTTATTTACAGCAGCAGCTTTTAATCATTCACAGTTTCCTATGTTACAGAATTGCAGTTGTATCCGTAAAAATCTTTTCTCACACCCATACACTTGAATGGATGAGTCTCATCTGATTCCAAAGTAAAATCTTTTCACAGATTCTGTCAGTGAAAAAAATTGTTCCTATTGACTGCCCCATTGAATAACGCGTCCATGCGCTACAATAAAGTCGGATGCCACACCTCAGATTTATACAGTCGTCTGAACGTGCCTTTACGCCAGTGATCTCCAACCTTTCTTAACTTGTGAGCCAAATTTATCTCTGAGATTGGGTCATGAGCCACATCCAGAACTCCTCCCCAAATAATGACATTTAGCTCCCACCTCTCCC
This sequence comes from Allobates femoralis, assembly GCA_033576535.1. NCBI lineage: Eukaryota > Metazoa > Chordata > Amphibia > Anura > Aromobatidae > Allobates > Allobates femoralis. The sequence goes on along the minus strand of JARQOC010000006.1, from coordinate 399,698,389 downwards.
TAAGTAGTTACGCCACATTATCGATATAATGACAGCCAAAGCTTTCCTACTAAAATCACAGGATACCTAGGGGGGTTCCCACCTTATCTTCATTGGGTATTATTGTATCAAGCATTTGCATTACACTATTGGATTAAGCTTCAAGCACCCCCTCTATCTGGCAGTATCATCCTGTGTCCAGAATTTATTTACTTTATGTCTCCAATCCTAAAGACAGTATATGACCATCTATCTAGTGCTACTCTTCAATGTGGGGCTGCTCTTCATAGTTGATTTCTAGACAGACAGTCACAAGCCAGATGTTGGGGATCCCCTGCCTGAGGCTTAAAGGGAACCAGCCACCCCAAATGACCCCCTTGGACTGTTAATATGTGTCCATACACTCAGCACACACATTTGGGGCAATCGTTTTTGCTAAAAAAAACTGTTTAGTAAAAGCTAAGATATAGCTTTATAAACTTTAAAAAATGTGGCCGACTGGGTGTTACCTAGCTTGTCCTCCTGCAGTGTTCATGTGCCTGTCAGCCTCCTCTCCCCCCCTCCCTTCAGTAAAGCCTTGCCCTTTCAGCATCTCAGGTTTCAGCCTTTCAAGTGATCCTAAACCCAGAAACTGACCCCCCCCCCGTATCTTTAGACCTGTCCCTGCACCCCCTCTTATCATTTCTAGCCATCCCTTTTGCAGAAAAAATCGCTTTTGTAAAGTAAGAGAAAAGGTTATAATACTTATTCCTGTGTGAGTTGTCTCTTTCTGTGGAAGCCGCAAATGCCCCGCCTGTCTGCTGCTGCCTGGTAATTATGTACGCCCCTCTCTGCTTCTAAGAGCCTGGCCGCGTCATGAAAGGGGCGGGGCTCCGGCATGCCGCGATTTAACCCCGCCCCTTTCATGACGCGGCCAGATAAGAGGGGGTGCAGGGATCACTTGTAAGGCTGAAACCTGAGAGGCTGAAAGGGCAGGGCTTTACTGAAGGGAGGGGGGGAGAGGAGGCTGACAGGCACATGAACACTGCAGGAGGACAAGCTAGGTAACACCCAGTCGGCCACATTTTTTAAAGTTTATAAAGCTATATCTTAGCTTCTACTAAACAGTTTTTTTTAGCAAAAACGATTGCCCTAAATGTGTGTGCTGGGTGTAGGGACACATATTAACAGTCCGGGGGGGTCATTTGGGGTGGTTGGTTCCCTTTAAGTGCACAGACATACTATACACTTAGCCTAAAAATACATATATATTTGCATGATTAAAAGTGTCTTTTTTAGTTAAGATCTGCATTTAGCAGTCACAGATAGTAAGGGGTAATCACCCCCAAACATACAAGTATGTGACAAACCAAAGAAGGGTAATGGCACACATTTGCCTTGGTAAATACTTAGTTTGCTTTATGATTTTTTGCTTTCTAATGTAGTAGTGAAGATCCATCTTGGTAATGAGCATCAGCAGCGCCTATTGCACAGCGGACCATAGACTTGCAGTATTTTTGTGTTCTTATTGTCCTAAGATCGCCACCTAGTGGCTCTGTGACAACCTTACATACAAGATAGACACAAAAGTAAACTGGGATATGATGCTGTAATTGAATTGCAAAGGGTGAAATTACACCGTGCAAGTTTTACAGGTTGGGAATATCAAATCCACCTTAATTACAGTGCAGATTTTTTTGTCAGTGCTTGGATGAGGCTTCTTGTAAGCTTATTAACAATACTGATACTATATTATGCAGCAAGTTTTCCGTTCAGAAAGTCCTGACAGAAAATCTTCTGCCTCTATCTCACGAGGACGTACTGTTTCCCCACCAAAGGGCTGGTCTCTGGCCGACAGCTGATTTTCATATTTTTCAAAATTGCCTGTCATAGGGCAAATAAATATTCTACAAATGTCAGCTTTGCATGCTTTCTCTGCTTTCACACTGACTGTCTTTCATGGTGCTGAGAGCAATGCACAATGTGCTATGTCTGGCCCAATGTATATAAACATAGATATACTGTACAACTTCACAGAAGGGACCACAAGCATTTGTGATGGGGTTTCTCTGGGTTGGAAAACTGTGTCCAGGCTTCCCTTCATTTTTGTATGAGATCACATGTCAATTAGTATAGTTATTATGGTCTGGGGAACTAGCTATTTTCCACATGGAGAGGAATCTGCCTGCCGGCATAAGGAGACAGATAAGCTGATAAGGAGACTTATAGCCGCAATGCTCCTCTGGGTAATATGCAAACTGTCACTTCAGTGAGGAAGTGGACAAACTCTAGCGCCACCTTTAGGTAGCAATTATGACTTTGAGGATTGCTACCTAAAGGTGGCGCTAGAGTTTGTCCACTTCCTCACTGAAGTGACAATTTTCAAATAGTTATTAATAAACCAATAATGGAGCTACATTGTGCATTGCAGGTAGGAAATGTCTGCGAGGTGAGGTAGTGTGGATGCAAATAGGGAGGGTAGGGCAGTGAAATCCTTCTGATCCAAGTATAAGTAGTCATATATAGCTCTGTGGTCCTGGATTCAAATCCCACCAAGGACAACATCTGCCAGGAGTTTGTATGTTCTCCCCATGTTTGTGTAGGTTTCATTCAGTTTCTCCCCACTCAAAAGACATACTGATAGGATGTTTATAATAAAGCTTTAATAATAAAGCTTTATTTATATAGCGCCAACATATTCCGCAGCGCTTTACAATGTAGGGTACAGAAAATATACAGTAAGTAATTACAGTAGAGAACAAATACAGTAGAATAATTGGATACAAAACAATAGGCATAGAATCAATGTAATAAAGAAAATACAATAAATAAAGCAAGAAATGAAGGTGACCCTGCTCAAAAGAGCTTACAATCTACAACGGGATAGGGGTTGCACAAGGTACAGGGGCTTATTGCACTGATGGTCCAGGCATCTTGAGGAAATGGGGCATAGAACTAAGCTTACATGGATGGTCATTATACAGTCTGTGTAGAGCTTTTTGGTTTGGTGGAGTTTGTAGAAGAGTAATGTCCAGAGGGATAGCCCATTCACTGTCTACAGTACAAAGGACTTCTATTAGGGAGTATGATAGGCCGCCTTAAAAAGATGCGTTTTTAGGGATCGTCTGAAGCCATGCAAGTTGTGGATAGTCCTGATTTCTTGGGGTAAAGCATTCCAGAGGTTTGGTGCAGCTCTGGAGAAATCTTGGAGCCGGGAGTGTGAGGATCGGATTAGTGCAGATGTTAGTCGAAGGTCATTTGAGGAACGGAGAGAAGGGGTGGGGTGATAGACAGAGATGAGGGAGGAGAGGTAGGGGGGTGCTGCACTGTGAAGAGCTTTGTGGGTGAGAACAAGCAATTTGAATTTGATCCTGTAGTATACGGGCAGCCAGTGCAATGACTGGCACAGAGCAGAGGCATCTGAGTAACGATTGGCCAGATGGGTGATCCTGGCTGCTGCATTAAGGATGGACTGGAGAGGAGAAAGTCTGCTGAGGGGGAGGCCGCTTAATAGAGAATTGCAATAGTCAAGGCGGGAATGGATTAGGGCCACGGTGAGGGTTTTTGTTGTTTCCATGGTGAGAAAGGGGCGGACTCTAGAGATATTCTTCAGGTGTAAGCGACAGGAGCGGACGAGAGATTGTGTGTGGGAGGAGAAGGAGAGATCGGTGTCAAACATAACACCCAGACAACGAGCCTGCTGCCTAGGCGTTATCGTGGTGCCACAAACTGAGAGAGAGATGTCCGATTTAGGGAGGTTGGTGGATGGGGGGAGCAGAAGTAGTTCAGTTTTGGAAAGGTTTAGTTTCAAATAGAGAGTGGACATGATATTGGAAACTGCAGCTAGACAGTCATTGGTGTTCTTTAATACCGCAGGGGTAAGGTCAGGGGCTGAAGTGTATAGTTGTGTGTCATCAGCATAAAGATGGTACTGAAAGCCAAATCTGCTGATGGTGCGTCCAATCGGGGCTGTGTAGAGAGAAAAGAGGAGAGGGCCAAGGACTGAACCCTGAGGGACTCCAATAGTGAGAGGAAGAGGAGAAGAAGTGGAGCCAGCAAAAGATACACTGAAAGAGCGGTCAGAAAGATAGGAGGAGAGCCAGGAGAGAGCAGTGTCCTTTATGCCAATGGAGAGCAGCATAGAGAGTAGGAGATGATGGTCGACAGTGTCAAAAGCTGCAGAGAGGTCAAGAAGAATAAGCAGAGAGTGGTCACCATTACGTTTTGCTGTCAGAAGGTCATTGGTCACTTTGATGAGGGCAGTTTCTGTAGAGTGAAGGGGGCGGAAACCAGACTGTAATGGATCTAGAAGAGAGTGAGCGGTGAGGTAACGGGTGAGGCGGGAATAGACCAGGCGCTCCAAGAGTTTAGAGATGAAGGGGAGATTGGAGACTGGTCTGTAGTTATTTGTGCAGGTTGGGTCGAGAGTGGTTTTCTTTAATAATGGGGTAATGATCGAGTGTTTGAAGGAGGAGGGGAAGATGCCAGAAGAGAGGGAGAGATTGAAGATTTTGGTTAGATGAGTGGTGACGACTGGAGAGAGGGACTGGAGCAGGTGTGAGGGAATGGGGTCAGTAGTGCATGTGGTGGGACGAGAGGAAGAAAGGAGCCTGGAGACTTCTTCTTCTGTGACTGGGTCAAATGTGGAGAGTGAACCGGAGGAGGTGTGGGGAAGAATGGGGGTGGCAGCGCTTGGAGGCTGAGAGCTGATTTCCTGGCGGATGTTGTCTATTTTCTCCATGAAGTAGGAAGCCAGGTCATCAGCACAGAGGTCAGTGATGGGGGGCCTGCACTTTAGGACTGAGGAGAGAGTGAAAGGTGTCAAAGAGTTTTTTTTTGGATTGTTGGATAGTGAGGAGACCAGGGTGGTGAAGTAGGTCTGTTTGGCAAGGTGAAGGGCAGAGTTGTAAGTTTTGAGCATGAATTTATAGTGGACAAAGTCTCCTGGTGAGCGAGTTTTCCTCCATAGACGTTCAGCACTCCTAGAGCATCGCTGGAGGAATCGAGTTTGTGGTGTGAGCCAGGGCTGTTTTGTTCTATGTTTGGTGGTTCTGAGGGTGAGGGGCGCTACTTGGTCCAGGGTGCTTCTGAGAGTATCGTTGTAGTGATTTACTGCCTGATCCGGACAGGAGATTGAAGAGATTGGGGACAGTGATGAGATGAGGGAATCTGTGAGTGCATGAGGGTTAATGGCCTGTAGATTTCTGGATGTGTGATAGGTAGGATTGGGCTGTGGTGGCCGAGGGTTAGTGAGTGAGAAGGAGAGAATGTTGTGGTCAGAGAGAAGAGTTGAGTTATCCAAGGGCGAGGATGAGCAGAGTCGGGTAAAGACCAGGTCAAGGGTGTTAACGTCTTTGTGCGTCTCAGAGGTTGAGAGCTGTGAGAGGCCGAGAGAAGTAGTAAAAGATAGGATCTGGGATGCAGATGAGGAGATGGGTCTGTTTATAGGAATGCTAAAGTCTCCCAGAATAAGGGTTGTTAAATCTGAGGACATGAAATGTGGGAGCCACGCGGAGAAGTGGTCGAGGAACTGGGTGGGTGACCCTGGGGGGCGGTATACCACTGCTACTTTGAGGGGGAGGAGATGGAATAGCCTAATGGTATGGACCTCAAAAGAAGGGAATGAGAGTGATGGGGCTGGAGGAATGACCTGGAAAGTACATTGTGGGGACAGGAGGAGGCCAACTCCACCGCCACGTCTGTTCCCAGGTCTAGGGGAGTGAGAGAAGTGTAGGCCACCGTGAGAAATAGCAGCTGGGGAAGCAGTGTCTGAGTCCTGGATCCAGGTTTCTGTGAGGGCCAGAAGGTTAAGAGAGTTGGTAAGGAAGTAATTGTGAATGAAGGGAAGTTTGTTGCATACAGATCGTGGATTCCAGAGCGCGCAGTTAAAAGAGGGAGATGAAGGAGTGCAAGTGATGGTAATAAGGTTAGTGGGGTTTCTATGTGTGGTGGGAGAGGGGTTGAAGTTAGAGGGTGGACCAGGGTTGGGAGAGATATCACCTGAGAGGAGCAGCAGCAAAAAGAGGAAGAGCAGATAGTTTTTAGATTTTGGACTTGGTTTGTTATGACAAATGTTAGAATATGGTGGGCTGAGAATCTTCAGCAAACTGAAGATGGCATGGGTGCTGTACATAGAGTAGGGCAGGAGAGAGGGGCTGATGTGGATGAGTGGTGATGGAGGGGGGATAGGGTGATATAAGTTGGTGGTGATGGCACATAGAAACACAAAGTGCAGTTAAAGACATGGTAATGATTAGTAGAGGATAGAGTAGTAGACATTGTTTGAATGGCTATGTGACAGTACCTTCCAGTCTATCCCAGTCAATTCCGGTCCATTTCAGGTCTATTTCATTTCTCTGCACTTTAGCTCAGCACTTTCGCAGCAGACAGCAGCAGATGTTTAGATTGTGAGCCCCAATGGGGACAGTGTTGCGGATGTATATAAACCACTGTGGCAATATTATTATTATTATACATATACAACAGCTAAACCAAGAAAAAAGTTAACTTATCTTTTTTCCAAAAATACATATATAAAGGTACCTTTACACGCCACAACTGTGGTGTAGCAACTGAGAGGCAATCGGGATTTTTGTCACGGTTGCATTGAAATTGCTACAAAGTGGCGGCGTGTAATTTGGGAACCCACTGGTGATTTTCGAAGTTGCTCCTAGTTGCGGTTTCAGCGCACTGTTCTAAAACCAGAGGCAACTCAGATGGTGAATTGCCCTGGTTTTGGCGTGTGAACGGGCGATAGGGATGGAATCTGGGTCACCTAGTGATTTCCCAGAGGCGTGACACAGTGTGCTGGAAACCACGCCCCATCAGCGATGATTTGTGGGGTCTACTGTGTTTCCATTGGCTGTCCCTTCACAGGGCACCATATTTAAAGAGCTGTCCATTCACACTACACAATTGCAATGGCTTCATGTATTAGCCAGCCTTCCTGCGCAGGCTGGCCAATCATGATGCTAATGCATTTTCTAATCAGCTTGTTTGGGGCGCGGAATACACAACTCTGTCACGCCTATGCTCTTGCGGCACTGAAGATGTACACCCATATTCCCTTAGTGGTTGCGGCGTGTGAAGCGGCGACGGGATTCAACCGGATGTTTCCCGCAGGATCTGTTTCAACTTCCGTGGAACCATGTTACCTTAGGTTGAGGGCGCAATTGCGGCGTGTACATGCGGCATCGGCGTTCGGAGGCAACCGTCAAAAACGTGCACACGCACGTTCAGTTGCCTCCGATCGCCAGTGATAGTTGCGGCGTGTAAAGGTACCTTAATAGTTTTTATGTGTATTTTCCAAATATACACATACAACAGTTACACACAGCAAATAAGATCATTATTCTGGATTTTTTATTAAATCACTAGTTGGACACTTCCCAAGCATCTTGGACTATCTTTCAATTTTTCTGGCTATTGCTGTGATTTGTTGCTTAACGATTTAAATTTTTCTCGTGTTTAACCAATATTTTTTATCAGATATTTATGGATTTGACCATTTTTCAGGTATCGGTCTTTCATGTTTTTCTTGCTTGCATCTGATCGCAGGCCTTTAATTTTTAACTCCAACCTTATCTTCCATTTTGGTTTTCCAGTCCTTTTTCTAAAGGGCTTTAATTGCTGTATCCCCAGTTCTTCTGTTAAGGTACCTTTACACGCCGCAAACGCGGCTGGGAATCCTGACGGCGATATGTCGCCCTGGAACAATCGCTGTCAAATTGCCTCTCAATTGCGGCGTGTAATTTGGAATTTGGCAGCGATAAATCGCCTGTTGCCTGATTCCTGAGCACTGCTCTAAAATCAGCCACAATCATGAAGGCGAGATTTTCGGGTTTTAGCGTGTGATAGGGCGATACTGATGGAATCTGCGTCACCTATGATTTCCCATAGGCGTGCCACAGCTTGCTGGAGTCCGAGCCCTGTCAGTGATGATTGGTGTTGGCTACAGTGTTCCCATTGGCTGTCAGTTCACAGGGCGCCATATTTGAAGAGCTATCCATTCAGCACCACACACATCTTCAATTGCGTCATGTATTAGCTAGCCTTCCAGAGCAGACTGACCAATTGTAACGCTGTTGCGTTGTCCAATGAGCGTGTATGGGGCGCGGTCTAAACACTGTGGCACGCCTATGTCCTTGCCGCGCTGAACATGTACGCCCACATTGCCTTTGGAATTCCGGCGTGTGAAGCGGCGAGGGAATGAGGCAAGATTGTTTCCGCTGTAGGTGAGGCGATTTCCGGAGCGACACATCGCCTTACTTTTAGGGCGAGATTTCGGCATGTAATGCCGCCATCGGCGATCTGAGGCGACCATGAAAAACATGCACGCGCACGTTAGTTCGCCTCATATCGCCAGCAGATATTGCGGCGTGTGAAGGTACCCTAAGGGTACCTTTACTCGCCATTTATGCGGCGAGAAATATTGACGGCGATAAGTCGCCCTGGAACCATCGGCATCAGATTGCCTCCCAATTGCAGCGTGTAATTTGGGGATTTGGCGGCGATATGTCGCCTCGCCACGGTAAGTGGCATGTAAGTAGTATGTAAAGGTACCCTTAAGGCCCCGTTACACCTGCCGATGCCGCCGGAGATGTCGGCGGTGACTGGCGGGTGCGCGCACATTTTTGGCGCCACGCCAGTTTCGCCGTCCCCCATTTACATGGAGCGACACCTCCGGCAGCGCCCTGGCGAGCTGACAGGCGGCATCGCTGCCGGGGTGTCTCAAAACCCCAGCGGCGATGCAGGACAATGGGAGCCTATGGCTCCCATCTCCTGTCAGCTCGCCGGCGGCCGTTTACATGGGGCGATGTGTACACACTGATGTGAAACCAGGCAAGCTGTCAGAGCCGCCGACATCGCCTCTTTACATTAGGCGACGCAGGGGCCAATAGGCCACGCCCCTACGTCGTCTATGTAATCGGCGGCAATGTCGCCTTGTGTAACGGGGCCTTTACAGTAACTGCTGTGCGCAAGCTGCTTTCTTTCATTGATGTTTTCTGGACAGTTACAAGTTCTGCATTTATATCTTTCATTAATGGTGCCAGATGTTTTCTGGGCACAGTTTTTAAGGTTGACAACCTTTGCCTTTCTTCCTTTAAAGCAGCATGGAAGAAAATTCTCTCTTAAGGTACCTTTACACGCCGCAACTATCACTGGCGATCGATTTCAACCGTTCATGCGCGTGCACGTTTTTATCGGTTGCTGACTATCGTCGATGCCGCATTTACATGCCGCAATTGCGCCCTCAACCTAAGGGAACATGGTTCCCCGGAAGTTGAGACTGATCCTCCGGGAAACATCCGGTTGAATTCCGTCGCCACTTTACACGCCGCAGCCACTAAGGGAATGTGGGCGTACATGTTCAGCTCCGCAAGAACAGAGGTGTGACAGAGTTGTGTATTCCGCACCCCAAACACGCTGATTAGACAATGCAAAAGCGTCATGATTGGCCAGCCTGCGCAGGAAGGTTGGCTAATACATGAATCCATTGCAATTGTGTAGTGTGAATGGACAGCTCTTTAAATATGGCGCCCTGTGAAGGGACAGCCAATGGAAACACAGTAGCCTCCACCAATCATCGCTGATGGGGCGCGGTATCAAACACGCTGTGGCACACCACGGGGAAATCACTAGGCGACGCAGATTCCATCCCTATCGCCCGTTCACACGCCAATACCAGGGCAATTCACCATTTGGGTTGCCTCTGATTGTAGAACAAGGCTCAGAAACCGCCACCCGGAGCAACTGCTAAAAACCCGATCACTTGCCCCAATTACACGCCGCAACTTCGTAGCAATTTCAAGGCAACCGTGACACAAATCCCGATTGCCAGGCAGTTGCTACACCTCAGTGGTGGCGTGTAAAGGTACCTTTAAGTTCTTGTTGCCTTGTGGTCAATGTACCAGATGTCTCAACAATGCCCACAGGTTCCTCATGCAAACTTTCTGCAATTTCCTCACATTCTAGATGCTCAGTAGTCTCAATTCGTTTTAGATATTGCGCAGCTGTCTCCACAGTTGACTGTTCTTCTGTTTCACAGCTTTTCCGTATTTCTTCGAGCTCAACTTTACTAAACATCTTGTTCCTGGTTATGAATCGTCTCTGATCAGCAAGCCTCTGTTCAGATATGGTTGATTTTTGGTGTTCAATTTTCCAATGGTGATACATCCGTTTTTGATAGCCACAATTATGAGGTTCTGATGTATAATAGCGTTGCATAACAGTTCAATTATCTGCCTTTGTAAATTTCTGCCACATCTGTAGTTGTTTTTCTTCTTGCAATTACCCTGCATGCCTATGCCCTGGTTGCTCAGCAGTGAGACCTGGTTTCTGTAGTCCACTTGTCGACAGGTGCCCAGATTCAACACTTGCCGCAGCCCCTTTTATCCTGGATGATGACCGAGCCAGTATAGATTTGTTTATAGTTTGTTTCACCATAGTTCAATGGGTTGGGTGCACTTAGCCCTACTCCACGTTAAGACCACTCTGGCATGGTTGGATCTGCTGGTAGCTTACACTACTGCCTGCACAGCTCCCAACATTTCTGGAGCTGTTAAGCTCCCCGCCAACAACAGGACAGCACCTAGTGGAGGTATTATTATTATTATATTACTTAAATATATTCGGTAATTTAGTAAAAATGAATCTGAATCAAATTTTAAAATTAATTGACTTAAAATGTCTCATTTGTGCCTTACAAAAAGTGAGACCTCAATCCACAGTACTGTGCTGTATTTATATCTGAGTTTCTTCTTACAGAGTGAGGTTGTGACATTAGGTATCACATGACAATAGAATGGATGTGGTGTCTATTCTATCCAATGAATGGTTGCTGCACTTATGGGACAGGAATCTGCAAATGTTAAAAATATTGTAGAACATAAAAATACATTTTCATCTTCTATATTCTTCATCAAGCAAATAGGAAAATATGTTTTCCATCTATATTTTTTATGAAAAGCCAGTGCAATATGAATGGTAAGCCTCCACAAACATTAAGTTAATTTTGACAGACTCTCCTGATGTTATTGGCACCAGCTAACTGTGCACTATGTATAGGGGCCTCCGAGTGAGACATATAGAGGTCAACAGGGAGATTTCAATATGCCTGATCCTATTGCTCTCAAAGGAGGTAAGTCACTGGAGGAGCTTGCAGGGGACAGAGGTTTCTAGGAGAAGCTAGATGCACACTCGGGGGGAGGTTTAATCTGGAGAAATAGATGTCAGGTTAACTGGAGGATGACCACTATCCACACAAACAGGAGAACTCTTATTTCTGCTTCGCCTCATTGGGGACACAGACCGTGGGTGTTATGCTGCTGTCCACTAGGATGCGACACTTAGCAGAATCTGCAAAAGAGTAAAGTGCCTCCTCCTCTGCAGTATACACCCCTGGAGCAGGCACCGCCTCACCAGTTTAAGCTTAGTGTCATTAGGATGTAGATGCATCTAATGACCCTCGTCATTATCTTTATTATTTTAATTTTTTCTTTTGCACTTTTTCCCTCGATGATGATAGACTGGCGACGGTGCCTTCGCGTACCGATTTCCCAAAACCAACAACAGGCGGGAACATGGAGTGTTACCTCCAGGTACCCCCTCCTGCAACGAGGGATGATATTTTTTACTTTGTGGAACAAGGCTCCCCTCTCCCATCAGGCAGCTCGAGGTTTTCCAGGCATGCACAAGCCTTTTCTACAGTGATTCTGGTTTGTAATAGCAGGGTGACATGTCAGGATCCTGATTCTCCTTCCCAAGGACACTGGGTCGGAAAAAGTCGAGTCCTACACCTTGCACACTGCCCTCCCCATGTCCCCCTTACAAGGGAACATGGGTTGCAGGAGCCGGCTTCAGGTAAGGCCCCCAGGCTACATCCTTCCCCTGGAAGCGTGGCTGCGTCGCACACTGGGACCCTGACCTCAGCTAACAGACAGTGCTACATTCACAGAGCACATCAGTGCTCCATCGGTACAGGATCTACTGAAGGCCCCCCACCTTATTTTTCCCGGGGCTCATTATCTGAACACTGCAGTGCCCAAAGAACCCATCTATTCCACAGGAAGCATGGCTAAATGGCGGGCTCCCCACTTCAGGCGGGAATGCGGCGACTCAGGCCTCCGTGCCGCGGCACAGCTGAATAGTGCGATCCCCATTGTAAGCAGCCCCCCCATTACAGGCGGGAATGGCAGCAGTTCAGGTCTCCGCGCCAGTCCTGCACTTTTTTCGAGGCCATAATTCCGTTTAGTCCCTGGCTTAGGGCCTGCTCCCAGTTGGCCCCGCCTCCTCCGGCCCACCGCCCGTCCTGCGGTGATGTCACATGTCTCTGGAACGCCTGCCCTCGACCGCCTCCCTGAAGGTGCGGTTTGGCCGAGTCCTGGCGCCTCTCGCTTGCCACAAGATTCTCGTGTGCACCTTTTTACTCTGGGACCCGCCCGCCTCCTGCCCCCACGTCCGGTCCGCCCACTTCTTCTAACTGTGCACCTTGTATTTCCGCTCCAGGACAGCAGACACCGCGCTCACCGCAACTGGTATCTCTGCCCACGGGGACAACAAAGCCCATAGCACTACTACTTCCCAGTGTTCATGGAAGCACCGGATCTAGCCACAGCTCTGTGAGAATGCAAGGAGATACCGGAGCGCACATGGTTAACAGCTTTGCACAGAGGCACACTGCTCCTCCGCAGTGCACAGGAACCACACGAAGGCTGGGGGACACCGGATCAGACAACAACTTTGTCATCTCTGGACCTAGGCTGAGGTAATTAGCTCAGCAGTCTCTAGTCTGCTGCAGCTCAGTTTTTTTCTCTGCATACCATACCCCACAGTGTCAATGTGCCAGTGCACCAACACTGTATTCTCTGCTGTTTATTCCATGTGCCAGTGTCACCAACACTGTATTCTATGCTGGTTATTCAATGTGCAAGTGTCACCAACACTGTATTCTATGCTGTTTATTCAGTGTGCCAGTGTCACCAACACTGTATTCTCTGCTGTTTATTCAATGTGCCAGTGTCACTAACACAGTATTCTCTGCCGCATACTCCATGTGCCACTCATTCCACACAAATAACCAAGTGTCTTTTTTCACACTTGTGTCCCAATATCGTTCAAAGTCTCCCACCAGCAAGGCGTCGTCAGGGCTCTTAGCTCCATCAACCCGGACCCTAGTCCGCCACGAACTGGCACCTCTGACCATTTATGGTCACAAGCGGGCTCCCTGCTACATGACAATACGGACAATACATCACATAAAAACAAGCCACATGATTCTCACCAATATTTATCATAAAACATCAAGAATATATAGGGCGACGGTACCTCAGCGTACCGATTTCCCGCAACCTACAACAGGCGGGAATGCGGGGTGTTACCTCCACGTATCCCCTCCTGCCACATGGGAGCATCATCTATGGCGACGGTTCCTAAGCGTTCCGATCTGCAGTATGGGACTGCTTGGCACGCCGATCCGGAAAACCATCCTCCTCAGCTCCCACAGTCGGGTGCCTTATTTGTAGTAGATGGCACAATTCTGTGGCAATCCTCAGTTCTCTGTGGACTTTCCTGGCTCTCAAGAGACCCTACAGATACACAGGAGGGTCGCTGTCATAGTAGAAAAATCTGGATAATGACTTCGAAATCCAGCGATGCCCATTACCTTTTCACTATGCCAGGACAGAGCAATACTCCACCTCCCAGTTTTCCACCAGGTATCAAAGACCATACTTCTTTGCCAGATGGAGTATAGGAAGCTAGAACAATCAGGACCTAGGTGTTTATCCCTTACCTTGCTACAAGACGGCAGTCTTCCTCTCAGGCAAAACTTGCAGTCCACATTTCACATCTCGATGCCGTGCAATACTTATCCAAGCACCTTTCACAGCCAATAGCGCAGTCACGTCTCTCACAGCCAATAGCGCAGTCATGGTAGGCTGATAGGCCATTACCATTCACAATACGTACTGGTTCAGAGGCTAAGGTGGAAACTCCGCTCCGAAGATATATCTGGCTAGTCTTTCTATAGATATCCTGATCTCAGATGCAACTACATGAAGGATTACCATCCTTTTCCAATGCTAAATAAGACGCCCCCGGTTTTTCCCTGCGACGTCAACAGAGCCAGTCACTATATATGTCTCACTCCATGGGCATCCGGTCCGTAACAGGCTAACACGGCCTGTGGGTCTCGATCCAACCGGACCAGACCAAACAAACGGATTCCATAGGTTCCCTTCAGGAACAGACGGCCGACCTGCTCTATATCTTCATGTCTAGGTCGCCGTCATAGGAGACAGGTGGTCAAGAAACAAGTCTTTTTTTCTGATGACATCGTCAGCCTGTCCCCCTGTTCACAAACTCGTTTGCTTCCGTCTCCACTGCCGCTATGTCCAGTGGTAGTCAGCATCCTCGTTCTGTAAGGCGAATGCTGGAATGCTCCCATCAACCCTTTCAAGTACATTTTGCATCTCAGCATCTGCCCATGTGGGACGGCTCTTCTTCTTACGCATGGAACCTTCACTCTCCATCGTTGTATCACTGGAGGTCGGGAAGTCACTAGCCCCACAGGATAACCCAGATGCGTATTGACATCTCCCAGTTCCTGGGAGCAACAGTAATGCCTACACTGTGCCATTCACGGCAACCCTTCTTTTCAGCTAGTCACACTGCCCTTGGGTGCGCAGAGCTCCTCAGGTTTTTCATCAGGTCATGGCGGCGCCATCACAATTTCCCATTTTCGACGGTAGTTGGCCTGCCCTGCCTGGATGACCGAAAGCGTTCATATTTCCTACGACACTCTTTCCAGACTGGAGCTCCTGATCTGGCGGTCAGATTCCTTCAACCCTGACTTGGACGGGTACCTTCCTGGGGATGCGTTTGTTACCTCCCGCTGGTTGGTTCCCCCTCACTAAAGTCCTGTGCACTGCGTCAAACGGTCCGCATCCTTTTTCCGCCCCTAATCTCACTCCACCTGCTCATGAATCAGAGTCCTGAACAGGATGGTTGGACGTTAAAGGCAATTCCTTTTGCCTATCTGCGCTTCAGGACCTTGCTGATGGCCCTGTTTTTCAACAGGGAACAAGACCCCGTTTGTCTTAGACAAGATCCTTCGGCTATCTTTCATTCTCCACAGGCCCTTCGCGGTGCCCGCGACCAGCCTCCCACTTACAGAACAAGTTTTCTTCCTGCTTGCCAAGCAGGACTCTTTTCCAACGCCAACCTGATAAGTTGGGAGGGTACTGACCTGCTATCATATAGTGCAGGGTCAATGATTCTACTGGGACTCCACCCTACCTATCGCCCTTCCAGGTTGACTTTACCGAATTTTCACCTATTTCTGGCAGATCACCATTGCTTATCGGGCGGCCAAAGGCCACAGCTGTGGTAGATGTCAATTCCCGTGGAGGCAACCGTGCGCAGAATGAGCTGCGCGAAGCAAAACACTCTCCGCGGGCCTGAATCAGCCTGGTCTGTGCTCTCTACGGTGCACCTGCCCGTCATACTCAGTTGTGCGGCACCTTTATTGTAACCACACAGGAATTCCATCTGAGATACTGTTCTCTAATCACGCCTAGAGATTCACGTTCATAGCTCGGTCCCACGTTTCAGGTCTCTGGAACAAGACTCACTGTCCAACTCAAGGCTCCGTCTCGCCTGGCTTACATCTTCCTTCCGCTGTCTCTAAGACCAGAGTGACGAACAAGCTCAAGCCTGAGGACGTATCTGTCATGCCTATGATCCCATATGGTCTACATACACCTGATCCGCCTGCCCAGTGCGGCCTCAGCCAGCAGTCGCTTCAACACCCAATATGTCACCAACATTGATAGCTCTGCAGTTGTCAACATGGCTGCGGACTCCTGGTTTTCTAACCCAGGCTAGTTTCCCATCTGTTGTACTTAAGACAATAGTCACCGCTAGGACTCTTGTCTCGGCTCGCACAGCCAGAACTAGGTGCCAGCCTACCCCTCGATTCCCTCTTAATAGTATTTAGCTGGAAACGTGGAGTCTGGATCTGGTCGCATGTCCTTCAAAGGTCTCCATCGAGTTTTCCTTGGGTTCCTCTTTTTTGTTTCTTCTTTCTCATTACACAATGATTACCGCCGTGTCTCTGAGCTCACTCCCGTTCCTTGCAAAACCTATTCCAGAAGGTTGCCTCTACCACAGCGATATCCGCTGTGTCTCTGAGCTCACTCCCATTCCTTGCAAAACCTATTCCAGAAGGTTGCCTCTACCACAGCGATATCCGCTGTATTTCTGAGCTCACTCCCGTTCCCTGCAAAGCATATTTCCTAAACTCCCATCGGGTTAAAGTCGTGCTCCGGCCACTGTTGCTTCCTTGCAAAGTGTTTTCTTCTTTCATTTGCATGAGGACTTCTCTCTCCCTTCACTTAGCCCGGCACTGGTACAACATGTGGACAACTTTCCTGCACACACTGGATTTACTTACGGCTCTTGGATCAAACCTTGGATGACCACTGCTGGTAGTGGGATCCTTTTTTTCATTTTCTCAGTAGGTCAAAAAAATGGGATGGCAGCAGCCAAAGCCACTGCCAGACGCATTGTCAGCCATCCCGGAGGTTTACTGCTGAGTGCGCATGCCCATCCCGGTTTCGGTACGGCCTCGCATGTCACGTGTGCTGGAAGCATCCTAGGCCATTTCACACTAGTTATCCACCGGGCAGGCGAGTAAACGCAACCGCGCGGTATAGCACGCACTCTGTTGCGAGTCATCCTCAACAGACACGTGTCTAGGTGGGCGCCTCTTGCAATTGTTTATAACTCATCTCTACGATGTATGCCTTGCAATGCTATACTCTTTGTCTGTGTCTTTCTATCTACCCACCCAGGGACTGCTTTGGGACGTCCCATGGTCTGTGTCCCCCAATGAGGCGAAGGAGAAAAGGAGAATTTTGTGTACTCACCGTGAATTCCTTTTCTCTTAGCCTCTAATTGGGGGACACAGCACCCACCCTGTTGCCCATTTCGGGCCTTTACTAGTATTCTCATGTTACTCCTAAGCTGTTATATGGTTGCCTGTTTATTTTACAGGCCTTATTATACTGTTATTTCTTGGTTGCCTGTTTATTTTACAGGCCTTATTATACTATTATTATTCTGTTAATTCTCCTACTGCTTTAGTACAAAACTAGTGAGGCAGTGCCTGCTCCAGGGGTGTATACTGCAGAGGAGATGCCACTTTACTCTTTTGCAGATTCTGCTTAGTGTCGCCTCCTAGTGGACAGCAGCATAACACCCACGGTCTGTGTCCCCCAATTAGAGACTAAGAGAAAAGGAATTTACGGTGAGTACACAAAATTCTCCTTTTTTCTGTGCATTTTTCCTAAATTTATTTGTTTGTACATTTCTTTTCACCTTTTTACATGGATTGCTGACAATTAAGAAAGAGCTGAAGAATGTGGAACATCCCAGTCCTACAAAAATACATAAAAATCCACCAAAAAAGGAAAAGAAAACAGGCAATAGTAATAAAATATCAACTCTTGTGTGCAAGAAACCTGCATCACCTGTCTGTTCAAGCACTGAGTCAGTGGATCACATGAGATGTGAGTAATTTTGATAGACTTGAGCATAACCGATATACAGTACAGTGATACACAGAGAAACATGATTGTTCACGAGGCTATAGCACCATGCTAATGTTAATTGCAAAGCTCCATAGATCTTTATTCAGATGACTGGATGATACCTCCGTGTTGTAAGCATATATTCAGCTGTAAAAAATAAACACTGAGGCAGCAATTCCTAACCTAGTATAAAAAAGAAAGTGTATCTTTAGTCAACCATTTGCGACTTTTCAGCTCTGTTCAGTGGATACTTCCTCTATCAGTCTGCTTGATGGCTGAGTAAAGATCCACTTTCTTTATTTAGCAAACTTACAATTGATGGCTCAACTTTTATGTTTTTTTTTTGTTTTGGTTTGTTTCGTTTATTGAACAGAGCCTTAGCCAGTTGCCCTTGGGCCTATCTTAAGTATTACTAATATTCAGCACCAACAACTACTGTAGCTTAAATACTCGTGATAAAATGTTTAAGATGCTCGTCTTTGTGAAATAATCATTTTCATTAGAGCTTCTTACATCATGAAGAAAAAGAGTTTTGATTCTGATACTAAGGCTAGAGTCACACAGCCGTATCACCCGTGTGAGGATCTTATGAAAATGCCCGGACCGGCTGTGGCTCTCCTGACACACAGAGTGGTTCATGTCTCATGTCTTTCTATGCAGCTAACACGCTGCGGCCGATCCGGAGTGTGCAATTTGATCCTCGCACTCAGAACTAAAGTGACTCCAGCCCAAGGGAAATTCTGTCTCCTAGAGTCAAAGTCATAGGTGTACATTGTGCAACCTAGAATAGAAAAACAGAACATTGTGGTTGATAGGCATGTGTTATTTTCAACCATATTATGGGTCTGATTCAAAAAGTCGTTTTCGCTAAAATTCCTGCGTAAAATATCTTCTCAATTTTCTTATGCAGCACAAAGTTTTTTAAAAATGTAGCAATGTTTTCCATTTTTCACCAATGTGCTGGAGTTGTGGGGATTGAGGGAGTAGGTGAATTCTGCCCGACAAAGTGATCAAAGTTGTGGCAGAATTTGTCAGAAGTGTTACTCCTTTCTTTGACCGGAGTAAGATTTCTGATGGAGACGCACAGCAGTTGTAAGCAGCGTCTAATTCATTAATTTCTTAGGCATGTCTTCTGCATGTGAGAATCACCAGGGATAATAAATCAGGCCCATTTTTTTAATGAAAATCTGTGGTGTTTATGTACATTTTACTCTGTAATAGATTGAATATATTAATTATAGTCTAAAGAGAACTTGGCATCAGAATATTGCTTATTAAACTTATCCTAGGTTATGCAGGAAAGTATGAGACCCTTAGAGAAGAGTTCTGAGCCTGGTTGATATTGCTGTCTCACAATGACTCTATGGCTTGTAAGCTAGCTGAGGCTGAGGTTTATACACTACAGAGTGTCCTGAGCCTGGATCATGCAAGAGTCTGCGTTGGATTTCAAAGACATTGGCGCTGATGTTGTGGCACCCCTGCGAGGATTGCCACAGGACCCACCAGTGCAGGGAAGGATGTACACCTTGGCACACACAGCACACAACACCTTCCATCCCAGGCCTGAAGGGGAAGCCCTACTTGCTGCCTTAGGCAAGATCCCCTATAAAGATCCAGATCTGAGGGAGGAGTCAGTTCAGTCAGAGAGTTCAGTCAGGGAGTCAGTTAGAGAGTTCAGTACAGAAGAAGGTACTAGAAGGAGCTGGTTGCTGGGACCAAGCCAGGCCCAGAACCAGGCAAGACTGATCTGAGCTGTGCAGCGCCCTAGGGAGAGGGATGAAGGCCAGTGGGAGAGTTAGGAAGAACAGAAGAAGGGATTATAGCTAGTTACCTTCAAAGTCAACCCAGACACCAGAATCCGTACCTGCTATATTTCCATTTGTAGCAGAGAAATCCTGGACAGACCAGGAGGATTTAGTCCCCCTGAGCTCAGGAGAAAGTAGAGGCTTGAGCTAGACCGAAAGAAGGATCAGGGCCCTAGAGAAGACAGGGGATCCCAAGAGAATATCCTTAATTTCAGCTTTTGGAGCAGACTCCTGAGGAGAAAGAGTGGCAGATCAAGCTTCAGGCAGATGTCACCCCAACCATCGCACACACTGGCAGAGGAGGCTTCACAACTCTCTAAGGTGGACGTCCCAAACTGCACCGGCCCCATGGTTACCCACCTGGACCGTACCTGCTACCCAACATCAGTAAAAAGGTACCGAAACAGAGACTATTGTGTGTGTGTGCCTGATTTACCGCCGCCACCTGCAGCACCTACACAGAACCGAAAACTACTACTCCTCTCATCCACCCCGCTGCCCTGAGGTAAAGCTCCGCCTGTGGGGAACTGTACTATCACTGCTGCGTCACCATCACCTCAGCGGCCAGTTGTAGTGCTGGTAACCACATTACCAGGTACCACAGGTGGCGTCACGTGTAATCCCCCATCATCATCACCCCCATCAGCCATTGAGTGCCCGGGTATGGAACCGGGACCCGACCAGCTGTGATCCCCACCGAAGCCACCATCCCGGTATCCGAGTAACCCCTTCCATGCCGGCCCGACTCAATTTCACTTAACTGGAGCAGTCAGTCAAAGGGAAAGGACGTCACTTCACACTATGACTAGGTGAATCAGCTAATATACCATACAGTTCTGATGAATCGGTTTCTCATTCACAGAGGCAAGTAACTGTAATACAACCACTGCACACATAATTTAGGTAAAAATCTCATTGTAAATATCTCATACTTTTCTGCAGTAGCTCGGGATTAGTGTAAGGGTAGGATGGAGTCATTCTCCATCCTAGAAAAACAGTCCAGTTATGCTGATCAGGCTTTTGTCAGTGGCATCAGTTTTTCTCGGACATGGAGAGAAAAAAAAGTTTTTCTGCCTTCTCCATTATGTCAGTTCGCCTTCTCTATTATTTCAGTCCATGACAATTGGACTGCACTCAGATGTCATCCAAGTGCAGTCCAATGTTTTTCACAGACCCATAGGCATGCATTGCCGATTTTGATCTAACACTGTCCGAGGAAAAAATCAAATGTGTTGACAGCCCTATATACGGTATATCATGGATATGAGTACTATCTAATAATCATTCATTTGCAAGTACACTATAAAGGTACCGTCACACACAGCACTATTGCTAGGCAATTTCACTGGCAATTTGCTGGTTTCAGTGAAATCATGGACACATTGTTCTATTTTGTTGCTGTTTACAAATGGAACAATGTGTCCATGATTTCACTGCAACCAGCAAATTGCCAGTGAAATTGCCTAGCAATATTGCCGCATGTGACGGTACCTTAAGGCAGTTTTCTGATGTCAGCTTCCCTTTAATGAATCAGGCTCTGTATGCATACATAAAATGTGTATCAGAGTGATGTACTGAAATGTGGCTTTCTGAATATTTCTTTTTACATACAATTTAAGCATATGTTACTATCATTGTGTGTGTTTTCCACTGACGTTAATCTACTGAATTGAGATCATAATGCCATCTAAACATTGTCGTTATTGCAGCTGAACAGCATGATTCAGATCCAGAATCACCATCCAGGCATCCAACAACTCATTCATCACCCTCCCTATCTGCCTCCCCTGCAGAACAACAGACTCAAGAGGAATCTATGAATATTTCTGCAGACTTAAAGAGGGTCAGCAAACAGTGGACAGAGTTAAGTGACAGCTCTGCTTTGAAGTGGCATCAGTCCACAAATAAGGCAGGAAAAAAACCAGATGTAGGCAAAACTGTTCAGGAACCATTATCTCCTGCTGTTAGCGATTTGGCACAGGTAAAGACATTCCTCTCTCTAGTTTGGAAGATGCTAATAAAGACTTCATATCATATTGCATGCAAATTAGATTTAAAACCAAAATGTACAAACCTTCTGCTGTTTGCAATAAATCATTCAAGAAGATTTTAAATGGTTAAATGCAAATATTATAACAATCGGTTTCTCCAAATTCAACCCTTTTACCGACTTCTGCCGTCTCAGGCATCATTGAGATGTATGTTTTTCACATTTGAGATTTAACCCTGGTTCTCTGGAATAGAACTCATTATAGTTTGGGGGGCTGTTCAAATATTCATATGCGTCATACGAGAAAAATCAATAACATTCGTGAGCTGTTATTTAATCCACTAATTAGAATCTCTAAAGGTATGTGGACATAATTTTTTTGCATACGTGTCTTTAAAACATGTGGACATACCCTCAGGATGAGAACACACAGCCAGGTTTTGTTTAGACTTTTCCAGGATTGAATTAGAAAAATGGATCTGTAACATCTCTCAACTCCACAGGACTGTCTAGGGGTTTGGTGACTGTGACTTTTAATTGCATGTTTTAACTGTGGCTAAGTCAAGATGGTGGTTCAGAAATGTAAAGCCCCTTTCACATAGCGTATTTTTCCGGTCCGTGGGGATCCTACTTTTTGCAGGACCCCACAGACAGGAAAGGACAGCATCAGAGGTGACCTCCGCATGCCATTTCTGTGTCCGGGTCCGTGATTTTCACGGATCCGGACACAGAAATGCCCGAGCCTGCAAAGTGCAGGCAAGCTGGGCACTTTCACTCCGCAATGTGTATACATATATTGCGGGAGTGAACCAAGGGTTAAAAATAAAATTTTTTAAAAAAAAACCATCCTCACCTCTCTGGCATGTGTCTTGCCCCGTCTAGCTTCTGGGGCTTAAGGACATGGCGGGGTGGGGCTACCGCATCAGCTGAGCAGTTTAAATCTCCCGCCGATCGGTTTTGGCAGGTGCGAGATTTAAACCGCTTAGCTAATGTGGTCATGCGACCGATCAGCTGATCGGGGAGCCCTGCCCCGCCAGGTCCTTAAACCCTGGGAACTAGTTGGCGTGGGACACATGCTGGAGAGGTGAGATGTTTTTGTTTTTTTTTATTTTTAACCCTTTGTTAGTTAATTTTGCTTCCGCAATGTATGTATATACATTGCGCAAGTGAAATTGAACAGGCAGTGAGCTGTTTTCATGTACTGAGCATGCTCAGTACACTAAAATTGGGTCCGGGAAACGACATCACAAATTTAGGGTGTGTTAAAAATCTCCACTGATAGGCAGGGGAAAGGATAGGGTCTTGATAGGTCCTCCCTACAGCCTGATCAATCATTGTAGATCATCGCTGATCTCTGGGAGGACCACTCAAATGTGATCCATTTGGACTATGAAGATAAATGTAAAATCAGGACTACCTCCCCTCTGCCCTACTAATGTATTTTCCCTTTTAGTGCCTTTTTAGGGCAAGCCACCGGTGAGTGGGGACACCACAAATTTAGGGTGTGTTAAAAATCTACACTGATAGTCAGGGGAAAGGATAGGGTCTCGATAAGTCCTCCCTACAGCCTGATCAATCATATAAGTATTCCTTTTTATTGTATGTTGTTGTTATATTGTTTATCATATTTGTGGGTCTATGACCTTTTTATATATTTTTGTAATAAAGGTGATATTTTTATACATAAGTTGGTAATCCAATACTTCACAAACTAGACGTATTACCTCCTAAATATTTTTCTTCTGAGAAATTAATTTAAATTGACGGCGGGAACATACAAACCACACTATGCCCATATGTGCCTACATTGGTCCATGCCATGGCCCATCTGCCATGGCTAAACTGAACTATGTGTGTGTATACATGTTTGTGAGTGTGTACTGGACTGTATCTACATCCCCCACAAGCACCATTGCTTGCTCCATGTGTGTGGGCACGTTCCCATGTGCCCCAAACACATCATAATGGATATATACACACAGTCATGCTATACAGTATGGCCCAAAGGGCTGGACCTGTGTACTGGACATTACCAGACAATGCTGCACGGACCCATCTATACCATTTTACAGATCACAAACCTCAGCTAAGCTAAGTGCAACTGGCCGGGATTCAAAAGTAACGACAGACACAGGTACGGTACTTAGTTTTTTTTAAGTTTGTTTTAGTTTGTCTTTTTGTGCACACAAAAATTATGTAGAACTACACACACAAAATAAAAAAAAACACAAGTGTTAACATCACACAAATAAATTCAACATGATGCGAAATAATGGCCAAAAAAAAACATTTCACAGTACCGAACCCCAAAAAAATAACTAACTAACTAATGTTTACACACCCAAACACAAGAAAAATCCTCATGGCGCAGCCACCCTGGTGACTCCACCCTCCTCATCATGTTGCTGCCTCACAATACCAGCCACCCTACATCTGCTGGTGCTGCCAGGCCACTGCCTCAGGACCATTAAAGTAGGAGCAGTATGCGTCTCTGCTGCTCCTGGCATCCTGCCTACTCAGACCGTGGCTCAGCGGCTGGAGTGGCGCCACACCATGGTCGGTAGCATGCCAATCCCCAGGACGGACCTCCCCTGTTGTGGGGTTCACCGAATCCACATAACTTGCCGGTGTGCATGATGAACGATACCTACGACGCAGGAAGTTATGCAGCATACAGCAGGCCAGCACTACCACATCAATAGATTCCAGTTTCATATGTAAACGCATATGAAAAACCCGGAATGTATTATCCATGATCCCGAACGCATATTCAACCACACGGCGGGCCCTGGATAGCCAGTAATTGAAAATGCGCTGCTCAGAAGTAAGCGTCCTCTGGGGATATGGCTGTAGTAGGTGAGCCTGAAGTGGGAATGCTTCATCCCCCACAAACGCAAAGTTGAGATGATCGGTTGTCTCATCATTTGAGGGCAAGTTCAGCGCACCTGTCCTTAGGTCTTGGGCCAAGGAGCAGTGTGCAAACACGCCCCCATCTGAGATACGCCCGTTCATTCCAACGTCCACGTAGAGGAACTAATAGTTAGCATCCACCAGGGCCATGAGGACCACACTAAAATATCCTTTGTAATTATAATACAAGGACCCCAAGTTTGGGAGCTTAGTGATCCTCACGTGCTTACCATCCAATGCACCGCTGCAGTTTGGAAATTGCCAGCGGTCCTCAAACCCTCTGGCAACATCCATCCATTCAGCGGGGTTATTGGGAACTGCATGTAGGATGGCAGCAGACTACTCCAGATGGCCTCACACGTCTCGGGGATCAGGCGGCTCAGCAGGGACACTGACACACGTGAAGTGTATTGCAGGTCGGTCCTTGAACGACCTGTTGCCAGGAACCGCAAAGTTACAGCCAAACGCTCCTCAGGTGGCACAACGCGACGCATCAAAGTGTCCTGTCGGGCTATCAATGGCCTTATGCGTTCCAACAGGAATGTGAAAGAGTCCTCGGACGTACGGATATAGTTCCTGAAATCATGCTGACTCCGATCCTCCAGCTCACAGACCAGCCGCATGTGGCTCCGGGTGGCCAGGTGAAGAAGCCAATCCCGAGCCCACACAAGCCGTGGTCTGCGAGCCCGCAACCTCTCAGGGCTATCCTCCAGCCACAATTCCTCTTCCACCAAGGCAAGAGCCACGATAGTATCTCCATCAGGGTCCATGATCATCTCACGTACCAACCCCTGCAAATGTGAGGAAAAGAAACATCACTACAAGAACGCTTCATCACACATCATCAACACCCACCACCTCCTTCCCTATACATCTCCTAGCCACTTTACAACATCCTCCCCAAGTTTGCTCATAAGCTCACCCACATATATTATAGCACCATTCAAGGCCCAAACACAACATTGCACTGGCTGACAACCAATCCTGGTCACTCTACACCCCTGGCCCTCCTGTACAAATACATCTCCCTTGTAAAATTCAACACATCATGAGCATAACCCCATATCCCTGGCCATAATATTGACGTATGACCACAAGGGTGGCCAAAGAGATAGGTCACATTTATCAAATCATGGTTGTTACCAACTCTAGACAATTATACACGTACCCCAGCCTTTGTGTGTTATTCTCAAAATATCAGGCCACGCAGCAGACTATTGAATACTCATCATGTCCAAGAGACATCC
Source organism: Allobates femoralis (assembly GCA_033576535.1). NCBI lineage: Eukaryota > Metazoa > Chordata > Amphibia > Anura > Aromobatidae > Allobates > Allobates femoralis. The sequence goes on along the minus strand of JARQOC010000006.1, from coordinate 399,672,888 downwards.
CTGATGTGTTGTGAACGCCGGATCTTCTGAGACAGACATTCGCTGAAGTCACATGGTCCACTCTACATCTCAGTTTGGCCAGAATAGTCCCATTGTGTGTGGTAAACGGCAGTACTATGTGGCCACAATTCAGATGATACACGCAAATAAAGACACACGCATCCTTCAACCATGATCCTGTATGGCTAAGGCAAAATGGCTTGACAATGAGGAGTGTGTTTTGGTTGACAAAACACTCATGCATCCATTTGCCACTACACAAATGAGCTAACAAACACAACATCAAGACTAACTACATACCCCACCACTTGGGTGTCAGCTACACTACACAATAACGATCCGTAATGCTAAGCTGCTTTAAACGCAACACAGACATATCACAGTTCATGTTTGCACATCAGTACTTACTTAATGACTCTGGGCAGCAAGGATGGCCTACCTCGGTCATGAGCGCAACCAATCAGATAGCAGCGGCGTCTTGTAATCGACGTAGCCGCCTGGGCGTACGCAGGTGCGACCAATGATTATGCGCCAGTGCGCTTTTTTGATTGGTCATGTTGTGTTTAAATATGGACGTGCTGGGGCGCTACCCATGCTCCTACTTCAATGTGCATTGTGCTAGTAGCGTCTCATCACAAGAACTCTGTTGCACAGACGGTAAGTGGGGAGACATGGTATTGTGCACTCCTGTACGTTAGTTTATGTGTGCTGCAGACCCATATGCTGGCAGATGTTTGGGCGCCTTACGTACAGCTTCATGTAGCGTCCTGTAGAAGTGTATTTTGCGACAGGTACGCATCGTAACTACACTCTGTGGCCTGTAGCACACATAATGTTCCGGGAGATCCTTGCCAGGACAATGTGTACTACAGCACTATGGTTTGGCATAAATATGTGTGTATCTCATGAGTGTGTGTTTTAATGTAGGTGGTAAGCCCATGTGTGCCATTTGTCAACTACAGACCTTTCCATATTTCTCTGCACTGGGGTAAATAGATATAGCCCCAGCCATGTCCTGCATGCCCCATGTATGTCCATATGTAAAGGCCAATACTGATTCTGCATACCCAAGGTGACTAGCAGAACACATGTAATTAGTAGTGCTGGACATGGGTTGGCTACACAGAGTAGGGTGTCACCTGAGATGGCCATGTGTGTTTGCATGACATAATTATATGTTTTATTTGCAGATGGCTGGGTATCATGATTTTGTGACACAGCTCCTCACCATGTACCAGGAACACTAATGCCTGTGGCGGTGTCGCTGCCAGAATATCAGGACAAGGCAGCGAGGGCTGCGGCCTACAGGCCGCTGGTGGAGTGGCCAACCGGCTCCAACCCACTACCATGTGGACAGCGGCCCTAGTTGCGGAGAAGATCAAGTGCCTGTGCACTGTGTTCACCAAGAGCCACAATAAGTGGATGGATGCCCGGTCCGGGGCTGGAGCTGAGGAGGTCCCTAAGCCATGTCTGTGGTACTATGACCTCCTCACCTTCACCCTGGGCCAGGCGGGGCCTCGGGGAACACAGTGCAGCAGGCGCCGGCCGAAACCAGCTGTGGCCGCAGCCCAACACCCTGCCCTGTCACAGGAAGTGCGTAATTGTGTTTGTGTGCTCTATGTACACAGCTTGTTGGTTGCACTGATGTGGGGTTTGCAGCACATGTAGAAGTCACCATTGTGGTATACTTTCACAAATCTCTTCAGTGTGCTTTTCTATTGTTTGCTCGTGCTGTTATGATTGGTATGTTTGTGGTCACTTGCCATATTAATGTGGAGCCTCAGGTGAGTATACTGCACTGGTCTACTTCTTTGTCCTTGTTTTTTCCAAACCCTGCTATTGTGCCTTTTGGTCAGATCGCCTCTATGTTTTGGTGGGTGTTTGGTTGTGGTAATAGCTTTAATGACATAGCAACATGTGGCTGATGTATATTTTTCTTCTCTTTCATTTTCAGGTCCCTCGGGAGCCTGGCTGCAGTGATGAGGACTCACCCGCTGGCGAGGCTCTCCCATCAACATCTGCGGGAGAGCCGGTGCCTGAGACCAGTGGTGGGGGGCCGGGCCCAGCTCTGCCGTACGACGACGAAGACCACCTGCCCCACCAAACACAGAGCTGGGTACCTGGGCAAAACAGGTCCTCTTAGACCGGGGAGAGAACCCCCGGCTCTGGAATCGGGCACATCGCCAGAGAGATGTTGGGCCGCAAGGAGCCAGAGCAACGGGACATCGCCGAGAGGGCCATCTTTCATGTCCTGGAGGTGGGCGTAGATGGGTCCCTGCGATTTGGGGCCTCCCACAGAAGACCACCCCCGGGCCTACTGTGCCCCCAAGACGCATGGTGAGGAGTCGCCAAAATCGTGATACTCCACCTCCCCATGAAGACAGCCCGGTAGAGCTGGACCCTCCACCAGTCGGTGGGTTTATAAGGATGAGGGGGAGGAGCCATTGTCTGAGCCAGCAGAGGAGGAGGAAGAAGACGAACGCTACTAGCCAATGCACAATATGGGCCGAAGGACTTTTTGAAGGCTGGCTAGGGCCTATTATTTAAAAAAAAATGGTGAAAAAATAAAGCTGATTTTGATTTTCCAGCCCTACGTCCACATCTGTGTCACGTTCTCCAGTATGTTTGTGTGTGTGTGTTTGGTACTGTGGGTGTCAGATAGTAGACATTGATGTTATATAGGGGTGCATGGCGGTTGAAATGGTACAGTATGGTCACTTGTTTGGCATGTGACACCGCATACCTCTTGAAAATCCATAGCCCAGTGTTGTTGGTAAAATGTAACCTCCCAAACGTTACCCTGTGTGTGTTGCAACATGGGATGACACAGGATTTAGCTTAACACATCTTTATTAAAGGTTTTATTTATTTTGCAACATTGCAAAAACCAATAAAGAGGCTTTGTCAGCTTAGGAGTAGCCAATACACACTACCCACTTGCCCAATGTGGGACACTATAGAAAAGAGGACAACGTGGCCTAACAAATAAGGGTTCTAACATGGCAAAAGTTGTAAACAACGTGTCCAACATGGACATACAAAAAACACAGAGCAAATGCCAACATTATTGGGGGCTGCCTGGATGGCCATGATCTTTTCCCGCAAGTGGGCCAGGTGCTGCTGGGCATCATTGTGTGCCTGCAGCATGTCTGCGATGATTGGAAGGCCTGGATTAGAAAAAAACAACATTACTCAGGGACATGTGTAGGGGTGGGTGGGTTTTTGACGTAATTGGTGTGTTGTTCACTTACGTGGCAGAGACCCTGCCATGGTTCCATGTTGTTGAGCTGGGGATGGGCTCACATCGCCACCAACACCAGGTCTTGCACCTTCTGTATGAAGGGACAAAACAAAACATCATGAGTGACATAGTGATGTCAGGGCTAACATTTAAAATGTATATGTGAGAATGTATAGGCCATTGACATGACTTACCACCAATAACATCCACTGCAGGCGATGTTGTGGCCCACGGGAGGTGGAGATGCAGTGGGTGGGGGTGTGGCCGGGGTTGGGTTGCTGAGCCAAGGCCATGGCCTTTGTGATGCCTCCATGGAGGGTGATGGTTTGGTCCCAGGGGGTTGTGGACTCCCAGGTCCCTCCTGGAACCGTGATGGTGGTATCCCAGTGGTGGGGGGACTTTGTTGCCCCACAAGGTCTGGCGATGCTGGTGTCCCCGGGGTTGCAGGAGATGATGGGCCCACTAGGTCAGGGGATGGTGGTGTCCCCGGGGGTGCGGTAGATGATGGGTCCGCGCTGCCCGGTGATGGTGGGCTCGTAGGGGGAGCTGTGCTTCCTGGCCCTGCAATTCCTGGGGATAGTGGTCTCCCAGGTGGTGTTGGGGCCCGTTGCTCCTCCTCTGCAGGGTAGTGTTCAGAATCTGTAATTGAAATATTGGCAACAGACGTATTAGAACTACACAACATACAGCAAACACATACTGTTTGTGAATGAATGTAATCACGGTGTCAAGGCTAAGCAGAAAGTATTTTGTGTACACCGACACTATGGTTAGGGGCCACTCTGTTTGTGCGAACAAAAACAACACCAGTCACCACAGATTTTTGATGAGAAACACCCTTGCCTTACCAGAGGATGGATTGTGCCTCCAAACACAACAGCAGACAGTAAGCATCTGGTGGTGCCACCATGGGGTCAGAAACATAGCACTCACCTTGTAGTCCCTTTGCCCAATTGCGATGAATGTGTTGTGCAATGCTATGTGTCAGACTGCGCACATATGTGCAGCCAGGTGTGATGTGGCCCTTGTAAAGTGCATGAATATGTTGCTCACTACTTTGGTGCCATTACACAGCTATGTTGGCCAACACACAGGTCAATCCACACTCTAGGCTTGGCCACTCCAAACAGATATGGTTGTATTCAGCACATTAATGTAGCAGCGTGAACACCATGCATATGCACATTGGTGACAGGTCCACCTGCTGCTTAATGTCACACTATGTGCCATGGGCCAAGAACACATGATGTTTGTGTAGTGTTTGGAGTAGTTAGCTTGCCATGTGTATGTTTGGCATTGCCACATACTCACCACGCAGCCTGGAAATCCTGGCACAAATGTCTACAATGCGCCCTGGGGACTTGTGCTTCAGGTCTGCGATCTTCTTCTGGATCTGCTTGTGGGTCCTCTCCACCTGCAGTTTCTGGAGCAGGGCCCGCTGGATCTGCCTCAGTATGATGAGCTTGCGCAGCCGTGGGTGACGGTGACGCTGGTGACACCAGTAGTCATGGCGGTCAAACAGGTCAGCACCATTAGCTCTGCCAGACCCCATGTGGCAGTTGCTGTGCGGCGGCCATGACTGTTCTCCTATGTGCAGGGGAGGGGCAGGCACCTGGCAGGCAGGGAGTAACGAAAAGAAACGTGATGACGTCACCACACACAGTGGCGCCGCCAAATAAAGTTGAGGACGCTAACAAGGTAGCCGTCCGCGGAGTGGGAGCAGTGTAATGTACTCATCAGCATCACCAAATTCCCAGCCGATTGCAGTGCGTTGCCCATGGCAGCCATGTGCGATGTGTAGGCCAACATCTGAGCTGTCATGTGTGGCTGTATAGTGGACACAGTGCAACTTCCAATACACGCGGCCAACATAGCTTGTGCTATTGAATGCGCGCGTAATTGGACTGATTTAGTGGATGGTTGTGTAGTGAAGATGTGTGTGGTGCTGAAGTGAAAGCTCTTCAAATATGGCACCCTGTGAAGTGACAGCCAATGGAAACACAGTAGCCACCACCAATCATCGCTGACGGGGCGCGAACTCCAACACGCTGTGGCACGCCTACGGGAAATCAATAGGCGACACTGATTCCATCACTATCGCCCGTTCACACGCCAAATGCCGGGAATCTCGCCTTCAGGATTGCCTCTGATTTTGGAACAGTGCTCTGAAATCAGAACCAGGCGACAGGCGAATTATCACTGCAAAATTCCCCAAATACACGCCGCAACTGGGTGGCAATTTGACGGCGATAGTTTCAGGGCGACATATCGCCGTCAGGATTCACACAAAATATTGCGGCGTGTAAAGGTACCCTTAGAGACCAGATAATTTCTTAAACACAAAAGAGGACACAAAATTTAGCAAAGACCATTGTTTGTACCTTAATATAGATTTGAAAGTACAGTATAGTTCACAAGTTCAAAGTTAAAGGAGCACTGGTTACCTTACCTAGACATGGCACAGATGAAGCTGATGCTGTCACCACTTTCCTGAGGAGTCAGTTGATCTAAAGACCCTTGAGTGACTGCAAAACATCTGCAGCAAGATCTGAAGGCAGCAGGCACTAAACCTGAAGATCTCCACCACTACTGGCCTAAAAGCAAAAGAGTAGGTTCTGATGGCTCAAAGCCATATAATAATCTCAAGAGTGGACATTGCCAGTGAGGGCCCCTTGCAGGATTTTGTCCTGGGCATCTCCCTCCACCAGGCCTTACTGCATAAATAACATGTACATTTACATGTATATTCACACTATGCACATAAATTAAAAATATGTACATGATGATACATTATACACATTTTCATGTGCAAATACAAAGTATAAACATATAGAATTTGCGCATACACATGCATGTATACAAATACAGAATTACATTTTAGTTTAGACAATTTTTTGTTTATTCACTCATAGTTTGTAACAGGGCTGTGGGGTCGGTAAGCCAAACCTCTGACTGCAACTCCTCAATTTCCCTGACTTGGACTCCGTCATACATGGCTCATGTTTAAAGGATACATTTATTATAGTATAATGGTAACTTCAGGCTTCTTATCAACATTATGATACAATAATCAAGATATTTAGATGGAACATAAAATATATTTATTGGAATATAACTTAAGAACACAAAAAACTTTACTAAACATAATCTTTATATTGGAATATAACTTTAGAACATAATTTTATATGCTTTATATTGGAATATAGACAACACACAGGGAAGAGTGCACAGAGGGAAGGACAGCTCAAAGGAGAGAGCATGTTCTGCCTTCTTCCACATGTGGTGCTGTGGATATCTCGCATACAGCTTAACCCTCATTCACTTCCCCAAGCAACAGACTGTAGGATTTCTGGAGTCTATATTCTGGAGGCGGCCGTCACATGCATCAATTTCCTGCACGATATCACTTAAGCGATCTGCTTTTTGATCGCTTAAGCGATATCGTTTGTGTGTCGCTGCGTGTAATCAAGCGATTTTACAATGTAAAATCGCTTGATTGTGTGATCGCAGATTTGTGAGCCGGAGCTCATATCAAGCGATAAACGCTTGATCAATCTGCATCATCGTGGTGTGTGACACCACGATGAACGATCTCCCAGCGCAGAGCCTATTGGGAGATGGTATCTATGGTAAACGTTGGGTTACTAAGCGCCGCGTGCGCCTAGTAACCCGATGTGTGCCATAGTTACCAGCGATCTCGCTGCTCCACATCGCTGGTGAGTCTGTCTGTGTGACAGCTCACCAACGATGTGAACGATATTGTTAGCGATCGCGTGCATGTGATCGCTAACAATATCGCTCTCAACATTGAAGTGTGATGGCCACCTAAGGTAAAGGTCACTGCAGCAGGCTCTACTCTATACAGAATGCATCTATCTGCATACAGTGCAAAAGGCATTAACTCAAATAGTGTATCTCAGAACCAGGGCTGGCTGGAGCCTCTGGCCCTGGGTGGCAGGTCCAGCCTTCCAGCCCTGATTTGAGAATTGATGACGCGGGGGGGGGGAGGGGGTGCTATCAGAAATTCGTGATGACCGGGGGAGGGGGTGCTGTCAGAGTTTTCGGACCGCTCGCTCACCATCTCAGCCGCCGTCTGCATCGTCGCGCCGGCCGCAAATCGTGGCCGCCGGCCCATTCCTGTGGGCTATACCACCAGCCCAGGGGGCACTTGCCCCCCTGCCACCTGGGCCAGTCCGCCCTGCTCAGAACACAATACACTTCACTTTACAGCATTCTAAATACCTTTATCTACATACAATACAAACATGCTAGCATGAAGAATTACAGGGTACACATCTATTACACAGTTCTCTCTGTATTAACAGCTGGATTATCACACAGATTCTACACAAAAAATGTAACTGCATTGCTCTTACTGGAATCATCTGACAAGAGGAAAGTTGTGAGGAATGGAGAGCCAGAAACACGTCTTCTCACTGAAGAACTAGGAAACTGATTACAAGGATCTCTTTCTCCTGGAGGAAGGAGGGTGGCGGTCCCTTGGCACATACTATTCTTAAAGGGAACAGACTAAGAGCTCTGCCAGATCATGTTTAACATCTAAACAATGTAAATAGGCAACTAATGACATCTACAGGTCGTAACTAGTATAAATCTAGTATAACCCTATGAATATTTTATTAGCTGCTCATGAGTGGGCAGAACAGAGCACATGAGGGGAGAAAACAGCACGGGGGAAGAGACAACAGTGGGGAGAAAGACAGCGCATGGGGGAGAGAGAACACGGGGAGAGTGCACAAGGGGTGAGACACAACACACAGGGAGACAGGTCAAACAAGCGCACATGGGAGGAGACAACATGAGGAGAGTGACAGCACACAGGGGGAGAAAGAACATGGGGGAGAGCTCACGGGGGGAGAGTGCACGTGGGGTGAGAGACAACACACGGTGAGACAGGTCACACGAGAAAACAGGGGAGAAGACAGCACAAAGGGAGAGAGGGACAGCACACGGAAAGAGAGCAGATGAGGGAGGGCGCAGAGGGGGGAGAGACGGCTAACGCCCACTGCACCACAGAGTCCGCCACCTGTTTGATGTCACCGCCCTGCCGATGTGATAGCATCCGGCACCCATTTAGTTGATATATATACCTCTTGAGCTGCTCTATGATCACTGCAATCATGCAACAATTGCAAGGCAGCTGAAAGATGCAGCAAATTCATTAAGAGACATGGACCTCAAAAATTTGATACATCTTACTACAGGGCTCTCTTCATTAAGACTTGCATATAAAATGACACTTTTAAGGGTGTCATTTTAGGCAGTCTTCCCTTTTAGGTAATCTTCTGCCCCAGCAGTAGTTCATTAAAAATGAACAAACAGGTCTGTACTCACCCTCTCTAGGCCCAACAGAGACTCTGCTGCGGCTCCCAGTGTCTTCCTTTGGCAGCAGTGCTGACATCATGTAGGCAGTGCGGCAGCCCATCAGTCAGCTCAGCAGCTCTGAGGGGGGAGTTCTGTCTGCCCAATCAGAGCCGCTGAACTCACGTGATGTCAACGCAGCAACCAATACCAAACACCAGGAGCAACGGTGTTTGTTTTTTTTAACAAATTGCAGCTCGGGAAGAACATTGTAGTGGGACAACAGCTTTCATGAATTGGGGTCTTGGTGTTGAATTTTGAGAAACCATATCAGTTTTGTTCAGGTCTTTAAATTATTCTTGTTTGATCGGTTTACTGAAAAGAGTAGCAAGCTTGTCAATATAGCTAATGCAATCAGGGTTGAATACTTTTGATTGCAACTGTGTGTCACAATGAGGAATTTGTTAATTTGCAATGCTTAGACCACGTGCACATGCTCTCTATTTGGTGAGTTTTTACCTCAGTATTTGTAAGACAAAACCAGGAGTGGGTCATAAATACAGAAGTAGTGATGGCATGTTTCTATTAAACGTTTCCTCTGATTGTTTCACTCCTGGTTTTGGCTAAAAGGTAAAAAAATCAGCAAATACTTAACATGTGCACGTGGCCTAAGCCCTTTGCATACTACATATGTGATGAAACATGGAAAATACTAATGTTAACTCCTCTGTTTCAGGATGCAATAGCTTTGGATCACTCTTTTGTTAGTGGAGTAAATGATTTAGAAGTAACAGGACATGAATACAATAAGCCACATGTGAAGATGTGCTCACCAGTCACAATCACAAAAAAGAAATTGAAGGTAATGGATTTTCTTCAGGATTCACACAGCTTTGGCAGATATCTAGCATGATTTTTTTTTTAATCTTTAAAGCGAACCTGTCACCCCCTCCATACATCTAAAAATACCATAGCCACCTTCTGCAGCACTAAGGCTGTAGTCTCAGAAGGTGTCTATAGCATTTATGCTCCTTTGATTCACTGAAATAAAGACTTATATAAAATCTGTTTCAAACCAGAACCAAGACCGGGAGGCGGGTTTTCAAGTGTCTGTCTCCCTCCTCTGTGGTGTCAGTCATCCCTCTCTGCTCTTTGTGTGCCGCCTCCAGGGCCATCTCCCTGCATTACAGAGCTTTGTCAGCTCTGCTACAACATAGAGCTGCTGTTATAGGAGACCCCACAGTAGTAAATCTAGCAGGAGGACCCTAAGCAGACAAAGCACTGCCTGCTACATAGCAGCCTTGAGCTGAGCTGTCAGCAGTGCAGCAGAGTTGAGTTTGTGCTTTAGATCAGGGGCTGAGGAGCAATGCTGCTGGGTACAAGAAACTGAAAGTGAAACCTGCTCAGCTCAAGGGCTGCTACTTAGCAGGCAGTGCTTTGTCTGCTGTTCTGCTCACGATCCTCCTGCTAGATTTACTACTGTGGGGTCTCCTATAACAGCAGCTCTGTGTTGTAGCAGAGCTGACAAAGCTCTGTAATGCAGGGAGATGGCCCTGGAGGCGGCACACAGAGAGCAGAGAGGGATGACTGACACCACAGAGGAGGGAGATAGACACTTGAAAACCCACCTCCCGGTCTTGGATCAGGTTTGAAACAGATTTTATATAAGTCTTTATTTCAGTGAATCAAGGGAGCATAAATGCTATAGACACCTTGTCAGAATGCAGCCTTAGTGCTGCAGAAGGTGGCTATGGTATTTTTAGATGCCTGGAGGGGGTGACAGGTTCGCTTTAAGCAGATTGGACTCAAAAAATTGAAAAGCATAAAAAAATCCTTTTTAGTTCTTTTCTCCTTAGAATGAATTTATAATTTTGCTTCACACTTGCCTCACTATTTCTGAAGTTTGTTTGACCCCTGTTTCTTGACATAAGTGCAAGTTTCAGATATATGATTTAATAGATTACACATATATAACATTTCTGGTGAATACACCATGCATTTCTTTGTAGAGAATCAGTTTTTCCCTGGACACCACTACCATCATCCCAGGCACTATAGCTCCTTTAAGTGTTATGGAACAGCAGTTTACTGCCTACTCAACTTAAAGGGGCTCTCATTACCAGTATAATTGGGGGTCTCAGAGGTCAGACCTCAGCTGAATAGTAAGTGAATGCATATGCTGGCAATGTGCAATCACTTGGCCCTACTAAAGTAACCTTTTAAGGTTCATCAGGTTTTGTGTGCCAAATCCAGGAGTGAAACTTGCAGAGAAAAAGTATAATTGAAAGATTGACACCTGTTCTGGGATGTGGAGGCACTCCTGGTCTTGGCATACAAACCTGATCAAACCTAATCAGGGAAAAACTACAGTATGAAACCAGCCTAAGGTGCAGTTTTTGGTGCCACATTTTATGTTTTGGCTTTTGTCCATACTTACTGATGTATGTTTAAATGCATTTTTTTATAAAATACACTCTTATATCAACTCCCCTATACATATATTCAAGGTGCTAGTTAAGCAGAGACAAGTGTTTGATCATGTGACAATTGTCCTACTATGTAATCTTAAAGAGGACCTATAACCCACTACAGAGTGTCATGATCTTTCTCCAGTGTATATAATTAGGAAAACTTAAAACATTTTTTTAGTGACAATAGTTTTGGCCCTTTAAGACTGCCTTCAGATTTGCAGATGCCTCCGCAGCGTTTTGCGGAGGCATCTGCAAGCATCTGCATGCAGACCGCAGCCCCTATGTTTATAATGGAGCGCACGGCGGTCTGCAGATGCTTGCAGACCGCCGTGCGCACCCATTCACTCCTATATGTGATCTGTGCACAAATCACACACTCTCGCTCGCACCAGGGACGCAACATGTCGCGTCCCTGTTGCGGACGAGAGTGTGTGATCTGTATGCAGGCATCCGCCTGCGCACAGATCGCATATAGGAGTGAATGGGTGCGCACGGCGGTCTGCAAGCATCTGCAGACCGCTGTGCGCTCCATTATAAACATAGGGGCTGCGGTCTGCATGCAGATGCTTGCAGATGCCTCCGCAAAACGCTGCGGAGGCATCTGCAAATCTGAAGGCAGCCTAAGAGAGGCTGAAGTCTGGCTCTCTGTTTTATCAGTATCTGACATCTATATGCAATGCTTTAATACTTTGTCCAGGTACTGTGTCTTGCCTCCCATGGGGAAGTACGTCATCTCCATGGGTGAACGCAGCCGTCCATGCCCACAATCAGCTTTTCACTGCATTCATCCCTGCATATCAGTTTACACTGCGGAGAAAACAGGCACCGTGGGCGCGGGATTTCTCTAAATCCCATCCACTGTGCTTGTACTGTACAATGCAGCATTTTGGGCGTAGTGATCACATACTGTATCCAAACCGCTGCAAGCAATGACCCTGTGCACACACCCTAACCAGACTTCCTGCCTCTGTGTGGGGTAAGACTGGGAGTGTGCATCATGGAAGCACAGGGAGGTGCTGTTAGGCTGGGGTCACAGTACCATTTTTCACATGCATTTTTGGAGACCTGCGTTTTCAAAAACGCATGTAAAAAACGCACCCATAGGCCCCCATGTTAAAAAACGCATGCCCTAATAGCCAAAAAGCATGTGTGACTGTCCCATGCGTTTTTGGAGCATATCCAAAAACGCATGCGTTTCTGTAGAAAACGCACGCGTTTTTGCAGAAAACGCATGCGTTTTTATAACATGGGTTCCTATGGAAAACGCATGCAAAAACGCATGTACAGTTAGTACCTTTTAGTGCCATTCAAAAACGCATGCGTTTCCTATAGGAGCCCATGTTAACAAAAACGCATGCGTTTCCGGAAACGCATGCGTTTTTGTTAATATGGGTTCCTATGGGAAACGCATGCGTTTTTGAATGGCACTAAAAGGTACTAACTGTACATGCGTTTTTGCATGCGTTTTCCATAGGAACCCATGTTATAAAAACGCATGCGTTTTCTACAAAAACGCATGCGTTTTTCAAAACGCTCAAAAAAATACTACAAGCACTATTTTTATGTGCAGATTCAAAAACGCACCCAAAAACGCAGGGAGCCATCACACACCTTACAAAACTCATGCTGACATGAAAGAAAGCATGAGTTTTGTTAAATCACTTAAAAAAACGCATGGCAACTGTGACCACAGCCTTATCTTCATACTGAATGTAGGGTAGTTAGGTAAGGGATGGAAAAGGGATTCTGTGTGCTATGAAGCAGCTGGAGCAGAAGAAGGCTAGAAAGGAAGCATTTAGCACAGAGCGGGATGGTTATAAAGCTAATAGGAAGGTGCAGGGACATGTATTGATAGGTTAAGTGGCTTTTAGGAGGTGACAGGTTCCCTTTAATGAATGTGCTTTGAGAATACCATTTTTCAAAATTTCCCATCCTTCCTGCAAATGTCTCTTCAGGAAAAAAGTAGGTGAACTGTAGTGCTACCTATTGGCGGTAGCAATCCTAAGGGTATGTGCACACTGGGCGGGTTTTCGGCGGTGTACCGGTGTAAACCGCCGTTTTGCATACATTAGTTTTATTTAAATTTATGTTAATCCAAACCGACGTTTGGATTAACATTGAAACTAATGTAACCCGCCCAAGGCTGTGCACATACCGGCGGTTACCCAGCGTCATCCGTTGCTAACCCGCAGGTTTCCCAGCGGGTTAGCAAAGAATGACCAAGTTCTAAAAACCGGCCGGTTCTGCAGCGGCTGCAAGCAGAATCATGTGCTGCTTCCAGCCGCTGCAGAATCGCCGCCGAGAACCCGCTGGGCAGCCGCCGGATACCGCCCGGCTCCCGCAGCTCATACCCGCCAGGAAGCCGGTGCACGGCGCCGGAGCTTCCTGGCGGGTCCCGCCAGCAGCCGCCGACAAACACGCCGGGTAAGTGTGCACTTACCCTAAAAGTCAAAATCCTAAATCATATTGAAAGACTTGTTAAAGAGTCAATTTTAACTTTTGGAATTGCTAGTTCCAATAGGTGGCACTATTGCTTGTCTATTTCCTCTGATGCGTAAAGAGTTCATTTATCTCTTCAGCTTGCCCAGGGAGCCTGTAAAGGTACCGTCACACGCGGCAATTTTGCAAGCAATTTCACTGGCAATTTGCAGGGAAATCATGGACACATTGTTCCATTTCTACACGGCAACAAAACAGAACAATGTATCCATGATTTCACTGCAACCAGCAAATTGTCAGTGAAATTGCTTGCTAAATTGCCCTGTGTGACGGTACCTTTATAGATACCTACAATGGTGTTGTTTTCATTGTTCTTTCCATGTATTCTTACCCAAACAGTTTCCACAGACGTCCCAGTCTTGAAGCTTCAATTTCTTTAGAGATGCACACTTTTCTAACATACAGTGCAGCACCTCCTCCCTGTTTATTAAGTCTGTTTCTTGCAAATGAGTGGTATCCTTCTAGCCTTGTATTCCAATCATGTGTATTGCCCCACCAAGATCCTAATGACATCATATTTCTTTTCCTGTGTTAGTAGCTCCAGTTCTCCTTGTTTATTGCCCATACTTTGTGCATTTATATAAAAACATTTTAATTTGTGATTGGTTTCTCTTTCTCTTATATTTTTATAATTTAGATTTTTTTTCTCGTTCTTCATTTTCACTTCTAATAGCAGAGTTCTGAATAGAATTTGTCAGCTGTATTGCTTTCCCTGGCCTTTTGCCTCCCTTCCCAGATTGTTCTTGTTTAAAGCTCTCCTGATGAGTGTAGCAAGGCGACTTCCAAATATGTGTTTTCCAAGTACAGCCCATCTCTAGCAAGTAGTCTATCGTATGGGTAATTAAGTCCATGATCGAGAAATCCAAATCTATGCTGATGGCACCTTAGACGTAGCCAGTTGTTCACCTGTAGAATCTAAAATCCACATCCTTGTTCCATGGACAACCACTGGGATGATGGATGAGAAGATCACCTGTGCTCTCAGTTCTTTTACTTTCTTGCCTAAGTCTTCAAAGTCACTATTTATTGTTAGGTCCCCTGGCACCGCTCCCCAGCTCACCTCTCCTGGGTCTGCATCCTCTGCTTCTCTACCGATCGGGCATCCAGCGTCCAGGCGTGCTGGGTCTCGGAGCCATCACCGGGTCCCCTTCCTGTCCGCTGACCACCGAGCTCACACACCAGCACACTACAGTGGTCGGAGTCATGAACCTAATCAGCGGTACACTAGGCGCAGTCGCGCTCCTCCCCTGTGAATGCAGGGGCCGGCACGGCTCAACCTGACACTCCCCTTGAGAAATACAGTAGCTGTCCATTCTCCAGTATATCAGGCCACTTCCACTGATGGGAGGTGCCTGATTATTGAGTTAGTAATCTTCTTCTCTGGCTGTTAGTCAGGCCCTCCTTGTGCTCTCCTCCGGTAGACCCATTTCTGCTTTCCTAGCCTTGGGCTGTGATCCCTCAAATCTTCCTTAGGCGGCCGTCACACGCTGAGATATCCTTAGCGATATTGTAAGCGATCACGTGCACGCGCAATCGCTTACAATATCGCTCACATCGCTGGTGAGATGTCACACAGACAGACTCACCAGCGATGCGGAGCCGCGATCTCGCTCGTTACTATGGTACACATCGGGTAACTAGGCGCCGCGCGTCGCTTAGTTACCCGACGTGTACCATAGTTACCATCTCCCAGCATAGGCGCGGTCGCTGGGAGATGGATCATCGTGGTGTCATACACCACGATGATGCAGATCGTTGCATCGTTCATCGCTAGATCTGAGAACCGAACCTCAGATCAGCGATGTCACGATCAAGCGATTTAACATCGTAAATCGCTTGATTACATGCAACGATATCTTGCCCGATATCGCTTAAGCGATCAAAAAGGAGATCGCTTAAACGATATCGGGCAAGATATCGTTCCGTGTGACGGCCCCCTTAGCTATACCGTAGTATAGGCTAACCCTACAAGCCGCCCCCCTGGTACTAGCAGCTGTGGTATTTAGACCCCCTGGGCTTGCCCCTGACAATTCCTGTATAGGGGCTGGTTAAACTAGGACCAGCTCACCCACGGCCCAGTGGTTCCACTCTTGGGCACCTTCCCCCGGAAGCGTGACATTTATGGTTTCCAGGTCCTTTCTTTCAGTGTTATTTGTCCCCACATGTATTAGCAAGAATGGGTAGTCACCTGTAGGTCTGAAAATTCCTGATATCCTGTAAAACACATCTTTTATTTTTGCACCTGGAAGACAGCACATTTCTCTTGAAATAATATTCAGTCTGCAGATGGTGGCTTCTGTTCATCTCAACAGGGAATCCCATGACCACCACTCTTTGTTTCTTCTTCACAGCAATATTTTTCTTTCTCCAGGCAAGAGGATTCTGAGTGCTTGCAACATTCTTCTTTGTGGGAAAAGATAAAGATAAGAATCTTGATGTATTTGATTATCGTTCTTTTGCATGAGAGCCTGGTACTGGTTCCTGAGCAGTATGGGTGCTGACAAGAAGAGATACTTCCTCTCTGTCTCTCTGTCTCTGTGCGCGGCTATGCATGCGTCCTGTGTCCCTATGTTTAACATGGGGACGCATGGTGTATGCATTTGGCAGCGTATGTATGCGTTTGCATATGTGTATTTTTTTCAACAGCAGTGAAAAACACTGTATGTTGCATTTTTTGTGCATCCGAGGATGCTTGCCTTTGACGCAGGCATCCTCAAGCACACATGTATGGATAAAAATTAATTGGGACACATTGCTGTTCGGATGGCAGCACATGCAAACGCTGCGTGTCTCTCTCTCTCTCTTCTCTCTCCTTCCCGGCCGCTATAATGGATTCCTGTGGCAGTACATACATTCCTATGCAGTTTTCTCTCTGAGCACATCAGGATAATATACGCTGTGTTTGCATCAGGATGTATGCGTTTGCGTCTGTGCGTTCATACGCATGCAGAGTGAACGCTAATGTGAAACCAGCCTAAGGCCTTCTCACCTTCCTTCATAGTTTTCACTGTAGCCTTTTCTCTTCTAGACTTTGTAGCTTTTATTCCAACAGGGAAATAAGTTTGCATTTCTGGCAGGTGATGTTTAACTTTTCCACTGGCATTTCTGTGAATATGTAGCATGAAATCCAGCTTACCAAATGGCTCCCTTGCCTTTTCCATGTTCTTAATATTTATATGATATCAAAACAGCATGCAGTTTTTCAATTACCTCCTTTCCGCTGCAACGGCTACAATGCGGTGTTCCATGAACTCGCGGACACTCTTCACATATCTTCGCAGGACTCCTCCCCTGGTTTAAAGAAACAGAAAAGGTACTTGTAGGAATGCAGACACAGGTTTTTCACTTATCCCAGAATACACGGGGAATATGCAATATCTTCACAGGGCTCCTCCCCTGGTTTATAGAAACAGAAAAGGTACTTGTAGGAATGCAGACACAGGCTCTTCTCTTATCCCAGAATACCCTGGGAATATGCAATATCTTCACAGGGTCCCTCCCCTGGTTTTTGCTGCAGTAATAAAAAAAACGGAACACCTAAAACACAGCATAAGCGCCCAGTGTGCACATAGCCTAAGAGGCTTTTAAATCTCATAGGAGTAAATTTGTAAGGCTATGTGTCCATTTACTATTTATGCTGCGTGTTAGATGATCTGTGTTTTTTTTATTTCTACACCAAAAACGGATCACTCACAGCATTTACATTAAAGTCTATGACAATTTAAAAATGCTGTGCCCTCGTGTGTTTTTATGTGGTTCATTTTTGCTAGAGAAAGCGGATGCATTCAAAAACGGATGCGGTCCGTTTTTGAGCTGCGTTTTCCCCATTGACTCGCATTCTAATCCCCTGAAAAAGCATCAGAAACGGATTGGTATTCACACATTGCTGGAGCTCGCCGCGGGATCACCGGGGAGGGTAAGAAATTGCATTACATCGTTTGTAGTTTGGAAAGCGCAGTAAAAAAGCATCACAAACGGAAAATTGTGAGGCTTTTTTATTGCGTTTTCCAGACCACAAACCCATGTCATCTAATTTCTTACCCTCCCCGGCAATCCCGCGGCGAGCTCCAGCGATGTGTTCCTTCAGGTTAACAGGACCTGAAAGAAGTCAAAAGGACCTGGCCATGTCACCAGTCAAGTGATCTGTTACTGCGCGTACCCGGAAGCAACTCATCGCTGGACACTGCGGACCTTTCGGAAGGTAATAAAGTGTGTGTGTGTGTCTGTCTGTCTGTATATCTATCTGTGTCCCCCCTGCCCTGTTTATGGAATAGTACAGTGATGGCGAACTCCAGGCCTCGAGTGCCACCAACAGTGCAGGTTTTCAGATTTCCTTACATTGCACAGGTGATAATATAATCACCTGCACTGGTGATGATTCCAACCTCTGTGCAATGCTGAGGAAATCCTGAAAACATGTACTGTTGGTGGCACTCGAGGCCTGGAGTTCGCCATCACTGGAATAGTACATTTTTGTTTTAAAAAAGCAAAAGCACAGCACTAAAAAATGGAGCAGAAAAGCAACACAAGCGAATGATGTGTTCGTGATTCTTTTTTGCCAAAAAAAAAAAAAAAGGATCCTTTTGGCTGCAGAAAATGCACCAAAACGGATCCCCTATAACGGAGAATAAATGCCCTGTGTACACATAGCCTTAGGGTACCTTTACACGTCGCAACATTGCATGCAATTTCACTTGCATCTTACTGGTTGCAGTGAAATCATGGACACATTGTTCTATTTTGTGTGCTGTGTACAAATGTAACAATGTGTCCATGATTTCACTGCAACCAGTAAGTTGCAAGTGAAATTGCATGCAATGTTGTAACGTGTAACGGTACCCTTACTGGTTGCAGTGAAATCATGGACACATTGTTCCATTTGTACACAGCAACAAGATGGAACAATGTGTCCATGATTTCACTGCAACCAGTAAGTTGCAAGTGAAATCGCATGCAATGTTGCGACGTGTTAAGGTACCCTTAGGGCCACGTCACACACACAGATATCTGTGCAGAGATTGTTCATAGATCTCTGGTTGCAGTGAAATCATGAACGCATTGTTCCATTTGTATACGGCCACAAAATGGAACAATGTGTCCATGATTTCACTGCAACCAGAGATCTGTGAACAATATCTGCACAATTATCTGTGTGTGTGACGTGGCCCTTAGAGTACCTTTACACGTCGCAACATTGCATGTAATTTCACTTGCAACTTACTGGTTGCAGTGAAATCATGGACACACTGTTCTATTTGTAAACGGCAACAAAATGGAACAATGTGTCCATGATTTCACTGCAACCAGTAAGTTGCAAGTGAAATTGCATGCAATGTTGCGACGTGTAAAGGTACCCTTAGGGCCCCTTTACACGCGGCTACATTTCTTGGGTGGCTACAGGTAACTTACTGGTTGCAGTGAAATCATGGAGACAAGGTTCTATCTTGTTGCTGTGTACAAATGGAATAATCTCTCCATGATTTCACTGCAACCAGTAAGTTACCTGTAGCCACCCAAGAAATGTAGCCACGTGTAAGGGGCCCTTAGTGACATTAGTGACAGGGCTGCTATGTAATTGATAAAGCCAATATAATATGATCATATGATTGTTGTAGTGTGATAATGAAAATGCGTGCTGCGGAAGAAAGACAATCGATAAAATAAAGTGGATTGTAGATTATGTGTGCAGGAAATACTTAAATGCTTTTAAATCTCATAGTTCTTTATTTTATCAACAGTTTTAGAATGTGAAAGTGCCAATGTCACCAGCAATATATGCGTTTTTGCACTAGTGGAAATGCATTGGTCTTCAGTAATGTTTTCCTTCTTTTTAGGACAATTCTGGTTCAAGCTCAAGAAGAACATTCAGCTGTGAAATGACCCGTGTAAACATCCATGAATCTGGTAAATCCTGATAATCTGGAAGATTTTCCTGTAAACTTTCCTAATAAGGGCAGATAAAGTTACACAGTATTTCATTACTCGGATATATGTTACAGGTCCTACATTAAATGATACTGTATCATACATCAAACGCATCAACAACGAGCGAAGCTACCATGCTGACATCAGTAATGAATGTAGTGACCATGAAATCAAGCACAAGAAAATCAAATTGCGTCCACGTAAACTGTTTACCACTCCAGATGTGCAGGAACCCCAAGGTAAGTAAAAATTTGCTGGAGTGGTATGTAATTACTAGTGATGAGTGAGTACCGAAATATTCGCACTCGCTATACTTGTAAAGAGTAGTTTTGAATACTCGCATATTCGTCTGAATAGCGAGTCTAATGTTAGTCAATTAGTGATAGGCTCCACCCACACACTTCTGGCTATAAAACGAGTATTTCCAGGATAGGGCAGGAGGGTGGTCTTTTTTACAATTTCATTGTCTAGGCTGGTTTCACAATGCAGTTTTTTTCCTGATCAGGTTCGATCAGGTTTGTGTGTCAAAACCAGGAGTATCTCCAAAACTCAGAACAGGTGTCAATCTTTCAATTATAGTTTTTCTCTGCAAGTTCCTCTCCTGGTTTTGGCACACAAACCTGATCGAACCTGATCAGGGAAAAAAACTGCAGTGTGAAACCAGCCTAAGGCTGGCTTCACACCACGCACAGTCGGTCTGGGGCTGTCCGGTGTAAACCAGACAGCCCTGGACCGGTTTTTGGCCCCATAGTAGCCTATGGAGCCGGATGGCAGCTATCTGCCATCCGGTTTCCATTTCTCAAGTGGAATCCGGGAGAAATCTCCCCAAAATGCCATATCCCGGACTCGCCCGGATTCTCTCGGATCCAGGGCAATCCGGCGCTCCCTAACATGGGAGCCTATGGGGCTAGCTTCCCGCGAGCTGCGATCCTGATTCATTAGCAGCTGCGTCCGGCTGCCCACAGTACCGGAGGGCACATTTGGCCCTCCGGTTCTGTGTGCTGATCCGGTCCGGGACTGTTAGGTTCATCCCTGACAGCCCCGGACTGGACTGTGCCGTGGTGTGAAGCCAGCCTAAGGCTGGCTTCACACACGGTTTTGTGCATCAGGTTCTGTCCGGTGTGAAACGAACAGAACCTAATCCGGTTTTGCCTTCCACATATCCCTATGGTGTCAGATTGGTCCTATTTGACCATCAGGTTTTGTGTATTCTATGCCTAATCCGGTTTTGTCAGGTTTTTCACCATCCTCAAAATCGGAGTCTGCAGCATTTTATGTCTCCAGTGCAAAAATCTGGCAAAACGGGACAGAACCGGATCCGGAACATTCCGGTTCCCATATAATGGGAGTCTATGGTGCCGAATCCATGAAAAAATCGGATCTTTTTTTTTTTGCACAGATCATGCTCAGTAATCCTGGCGTTCTAACTTCAGCACCATGGACAGCAGAAGATCAGACATAGGCAGACTTTAGCACCATGGATAGCAGCAGAAACGAATCCTGCAAAAAACAGGATCGGAGGCCATATTTGCCAACACTTTCTGCACATCCTGTCCTTTTAGGTTCTGTCCGGTGGATCCTGCAAAAAACAGGATCCACCCTGACAGACAAAAAACCCTAACAGCCTAAAACACCTTGCAGTGCCCCCAAAGAGATCCTTCAATCTCTTTTGTGGCCTTCAATATGCTCTCACTGAGGTGCCAGCTCACTTTGTGCACTGAAAGGAGCTGGCAATATGTGTCAGGGCCACGTTACACACACAGATATCTGTTCAGATATTGGTCACAGATCCCTGTTTGCAGTGAAATCATGAACACATTGTTCCATTTTGTGGCTGTGTACAAATGTAACAATGTGTCCATGATTTCACTGCAACCAGAGATCTTTGACCAATATCTGAACAGATATCTGTGTGTGTAACATGGCCTTCAGAACGATCACGATGGACACATCAATCACGAGCACCAGCAGTACTCGCTGAGTAACCAGTATCGCGAATACTCTACTATCCGTGCTAGTAACAAATAGTAATGATTACATTCGTTCATCACTAATCATTACTGATAGAGATACATAATCACAAAGGGAAAACTTAATATGGACTAATTAACATTAGTGGCAGCATTTTCCCAAATATATCTTAACCATAACAATGTTACACTTTTCTGCTTATGTTTTTTCAAATTGTCCACCCCTTATTTTAAAAGCTATAATTTTTCAATTTTTCTGTTTTCCCTCTAGTGCACTTGATCACTTGTACTGAACTGTATACCTCAATACTCTTGTATTATAGGATATAGCGAATTTACTGTCTTCTATAAAACCCAGGCAAAGAATGTACAAACACAGCTGCGACAGCGGCCTTCCATAGTCCTCAGGCTGCCATGGCCACACATCAGCACCCTAAGGGTACCTTTACACACTGCAATCTCGCCTGGCGATATGAGGCGATCTAATGTGCGCGTACACGTTTTTCATGCTCGCCTCAGATTGCCAATGGCGCTATTAAACGCTGCAATCTCGCCCTTTAAGAAAGGCGATGTGTCGCACCGGAAATAGTCTTACCCACAGCGTAACCAATCCGCTCGACTTCCCTTGCCGCTTCACACGCCGCAATCCCAAAGGTAATGTGGGTGTACATGTTCAGCGCGGCGAGGACATAGGCGTGCCACAGTGCTTTACACCGCGCCCCAAACATGCTCATTGGACTGTCGGGGAAAATTTTACTGTTCCACTCCCTCGCCAGTCATCCCAAAGTAGACTATGAACACGTGGTACCAGATAAGAGTAAATCAGACTGAGAGAGTCCGGTTCACGCTCATAGCGTGTCCAGGTTTAATAATGACAACGTACACGGCAACAACTACTGAACCCAATATCCGGGTACAGGGCATTTTATAGTCTAAAAGATAAGCATGTAAATGTCCATGGCAGGGTGGGAGTTAGGTGGGATTAGATGGGAGTTAGGTGGAGTTAGGCTAATACATCTATCTCTGTTAGTAATAATTAGTCTTTTGTCTTCTGTGTTGAGTCCATCCTTTGTCACGTCATGATATCTTCTCTTGGCCTCTGGTATGCAGAATATCTCTAGCTTCCCATGGTACATTCTGGAACCGGCACAGTAGTGACCAATCAGCTCCATAGTTTCCTGGGCACCTCTCCACATTGTATCTTCTCTTCAGACATCCATCTGAAAGACACTTTGTTTACACATAACTTGGGTTCATGGATGAGAGGGAGAGAAGAAAGAGAGAGAGAAAGAGACATAGAGAGAGAGAAGAGGAAAGGGAATAAGAGAGGGAGAGATATAGCTATTGGATACTAGGTTAAGGGAAAAACTTATTGTTTTCATTTAATGCTATATGAGTATAAAAACTAAGATTAATAGATAAGATATAATTCATCCTCCACAGGACAACGCAACAGCGTTACGATTGGGCAGCCTGTTCTGGAAGGCTGGCTAATACATGACGCCATTGTCTATTGGACTTTGTCATTAATACACGCTGTTGTCTATTGTGGCTCCTGCAACACACTTTCAAGGCGCTAAAGCGTCACATAGGAGCAGTGTTGTGCAAGACAGTGGCTTAATCCCCCGTCACACGGGGCGACATCGCCGCCCATTACAGAGGCGACGTAGGGGCATGGCTTATTGGCGGCGACATCGCCCCTACGTCGCCTCATGTAAAGGGGCGATGTCGGCGGTGCCGGGCGGTCGCCTGGTTTCAGAGCAGTGCTCTGAAACCAGGCGACCACCATGGGGCGATGTGCACACATCGCCCTATGTAACCGGGCACCGGCGACCTGTCAGGGCCTGCATCGCCGCTGGAGTTTCCAGACACCCCGGCGGCGATGTCGCCTGACAGCTTGCCGGTGCGGGGCTGAAAGTGTCGCCCCGTGTAAACTGGGGACGGCGACGCCAAAAATGTGCGCGCACCCACCAGTCGCCGCCGACATCCCCAGCCCCGTTGCCAGGTGTGACGGGGATTTACACTACACAATGGCTATGTGTGCGTCTGTAGCTGATGGCGGAAAGATATAAACCACACTATGCACATATGTACCTACATTGTTTCACGCCATGGTAGATCTACCATGGCTGAACTATGTGTGTGTACACATGTTTGCGTGTGTGTACTTGGGTGCACCTATATCCCCCCACAAACACCATTGCATTCTCCATGTGTGTGGACACGTTCTCATGTGGGCAAACACATCATAACATCATAATGGACTTGTACACACAGTCACGGCATACAGTGTGGGCCAAAGGGCTGGATCTTTGTACTGGACATTAGCAGACAATGCTGCACAGACCCATCAATCACAATTCACGTATCACCTCTGTGCACAGTATAAAGCTATGTGCAACTGGCCTGGATTAAAAAGTAACGACAGACACAGGTAGGTAGTTTTTTCTTTTTTTTTAGTTGGACTTTTTTGTGCACAAAGAAAAGTATTGTTTACAACTCACACAAAACATTACAAATAGAAGTGTTAACATCACACAAATAAAGAAAACATGATGAGAAATTATGGCCATACCCAAACATTTGACAGTACTGAACCACAAAAAAATTAACTAACTAACTAACTAACTAAGGTTTGTACACCAAAACACAACCAGAATCCTCCTGGTACACCCACTCTGGTGACTCCACCCTCATCCTCATATTTACGCCTCACAACACCAGCCACCCTACACCTGCTGGTGCTGCCAGGCCACTGCCCCAGGGCCATTAAAGTAGTAGCAGTATGCGTCTCTGCTGCTCCTGGCATCCTGCTGACTCAGACCGTGGCTCAGCAGCTGTAGTGGCGCCACACCATGGTCAGAAGCATGCCAATCCCCGGGACGGACCTCCCCTGTTGTGGGTTCCACAGAATCCACATAACTTGCCGACGTGTATGATGACTGATCCCTACGACGCAGGAAGTTATGCAGCACCCAGCAGGCCAGCACTACCACATCAATTGATTCCACTTTCATCTGCATAGGCGTATGAAACATTCAGAATGTATGGGCCGTGATCCCGAACGCATTTTCAACCACACAGCGGGCCCGGGATAGCCAGTTATTGAAAATGCGCTGCTCAGAAGTAAGCGTCCTCTGGGAATATGGCCGTAGTAGGTGAGCCTGAAGTGGGAATGCTTCATCCCCCACAAAAGCAAAGTTGAGATGATGGGTTGTATCATCATTTGAGGGCAAGTTCAGACCATCTCTCATTAGGTCTCGGGCCAAGGAGCAGTGTGCAAATACACCCCCATCTGAGACACGCCCGTTCATTCCAACGTCAACGTAGAGGAACTCATAGTTAGCATCCACCAGGGCCATGAGGACCACACTAAAATATCCTTTGTAATTATAATACAAGGACCCAGAGTTTGGGGGTTTCGTGATCCTCACGTGCTTAGCATCCAAAGCCCCGCTGGAGTTAGTAAATTGCCATTGGTCCTCAAGCCCTCTGGTAACATCCATCCATTCAGCGGGGCTTGTTGGGAACTGCATGTAGGATGGCAGCAGGCTACTCCAGATGGCCTCACACATCTCGGGATCAGGCGGCTCAGCAGGGACACTGACACATGTGAAGTGTATTGCAGGTCTGTCCTTGAACGACCTGTTGCCAGAAACCACAAAGTTACAGCCAAACGCTCCTCAGGTGGCACAGCTCGACGCATCAAAGTGTCCTGTTGGGCTATCAATGGCCTTATGTGTTCCAACAGGAATGTGAAAGAGTCCCCGGACATACGGAGATAGTTCCTAAAATCATGCGGACTCCGATCCTGCAGCTCACGGACCAGCTGCATGTGGCTCCGGGTCTCCCGTTGCAGAAGCCAATCACGAGCCCACACATGGCGTGGTCTGCGAGCCCGCAACCTCTCATATCTATCCTCCAGCCACAATCCCTCTTCCACCAAGGTAAGAGACACGATAGCATCTCCACCAGGGTCCATGATCATCTCACGTACCAACCCCTGCAAATGTGAGGAAAAGAAACATCACTACAAGAACGCTTCATCACACATCAACACCCACCACCTACTTCCCTATACATCTCCTAGCCACTTTACAACATCCTACCCAAGTTTGCTCATAAGCCCACCCACATACATATATAGCACCATTGAAGGGGCAAACACTACATTACACTGGCTGACAACCAAACCAGGTCGCACTACACCCATGGCCCTCCTCAACAAATACATCTACATCGTCCACATGGACACATCCTGACCATACCCCCATATACCTGCCCATAATGTTCATGTATGAGCACAAGCCTTCCCAAAAGAGTTAGCTCACAATTAGCAAATCATGGTTATTAACAACTCTATACAATTACATTACACACGTACCCCATCCTTGTGTTTTACGGACAAACTATCAGCCAACGCAGCAGACTATTGCATACTCATCATGTCCAAGAGACATCCCTGAGGTGTTCATAACGCCGGAACTTCACACGCAGACATTCGCAGAAGCCACATGAGCCACTACACATCTTAGTATGGGCAGAATAGTTCCATTGTGTGTGCTCAAGGACAGTACAATGTGGGCGCAATTCAGATGCTCAATGCAACTAACCACAGACGCATCCTTCAAACATGATCCTGTATGGCAAAGGCAAAATGGGTTGTCAATGAGGAGGGTGTTTAGGGGGAAAAAACAGTCAGGCATCCATTTGTCCGTACTCAATTGAGCTACCAAACCCACCATCAGTACAAACTACATACACCACCACTTGAGCGTCTGCTACACTACACAAGAACGATCCGTAGTGCCAAGCTGCTTCAAATGCTACACAGCCATATCACATTTTATGTGTGAACATCAGTACTTACTTAATGACTCTGGGCAGCAAGCGTGCCGTACCTCGCCCGTGAGCGCTTTTTATATGCTAACCAACCAATCACACTGCATTTGCGTCATGTAATCGACGTAGCCGCCTGGGCGTACGCAGCTGCGACCAATGATTATGCGCCAGTGCTGATGTTTGATTGGTCATGTTGTGTTTAAATAGGGACGTGCTTGCTGAGTCGACAGACACTCGAGCCAAATTCACCCACACGTGGATTGATTGGATTGTGTTCCAAGATTCACCCAACTTCCAGGACATTTTTCACTGAGAGAAGAGAGGTTATATGGAAGGATGTGGTGGACTCCTGCACTGATATCTTCCCCCTTCCCTCCCCAACCTCCCTATCCCAAATCCCCCTGCTTCTCGACTCACGGGATCCTTCTCCTTTCCTCTTTGCTTTGGTCTTTCCTCTCTCTCTTTGTCTTCTCTGTCCTCTCCATTCTCACTTCAAAATATACAGAGCCAGAGTAGGTCCGGCCCACACCCCCAAAGTCGATGAGAACAAGACGCTATAGGCCACCTTATTGTTCAGAGGGGACAGTTTCAGTTGTCCTCCCCTTAGTAGAAGACCCTTTATCTGCTATATAGCAATACGATGTAGTATCTCTATTTCATTTAGGCTGTTATCTTAACGCCCCGTAGAGGGACATCTCATGATTGCCTCTCTCAGACATACGGGAGCGTATAACCAGACGCCAACTACACCGAGCTCATGGCGGTACCTATTATGAACACATGATGCCTTTGACACTTCTATGTTGTTCTGTTTTTCACATTTTTCAGGCATGAACCTGGTTCTATAAGCCTTTTATAACTTTACAAATGTGAGATGTCTTCTTTGTTTATATTGCTAAATTTTGAATAAACATAGATTTACCATAAATAGGGACGTGCTGGAACGCCACCCATGCTCCTACTTCAATGTGCATTGTGCTTGTAGCGTCTCATCACAAGGACTCTGTTGGACAGACGGTAAGTCAGGGGACATGCTATTGTGGTTATCATGTAAGCTTGTTTCGGTGTGGTACAGAGCCATCTGTTGGCACATGTTTTGGCGCCTTATGTACAGCCTAAAGTTGCATCCTGTAGGAGTGTATGTTGCGACGGATACTCATCGTAACACCACTACGTGTCCTGTTGCACACATAATGATCCTGGAGATCAATGCCAGGACAATGTGTTCTACAGCACTATCATTAGGTAAAAATATGTGTGGAGGTCATGAGTGTCTGTTTTATTTGGTTGTAATGCTATGTGTGCCAATTGTCCATTACAGACCTTGGTATCTTTCCCTGCACAGCCCCAAAATACATATAGCCCCTGCCATGTCCACCATGTGCCATCTATGTCCACATGTAAAGGCCAGTACTGATTATGCATACCCAAGAAGAGTAGCAGACCACATGTAATTGGTAGTGCTGGACATGGGTTGGCCACATAGAGTAGGGTGTGTCCTGATATGTCCATGTATGTTTTTGGCTGAGACAATTTTTTTTTTATTTGCAGATGGCTGGGGTTCATGATTTTGTTTACAACCTCTTTACCATATACCAGGAATACGAATGCCTGTGGCGGGTGTCGCTGCCTGAATGCCATGACAAGGCAGCGAGGGCTGTGGCCTACGTCACCTGGTAGAGCTGGCGAACCGGCTCGGCCCAAGTAAGAACTGGACGGTGACCCTGGTTGCGCGGAAAATCAAGCACCTGCTCACCGTGTTCACCAAGGCCCACAAGAAATGGATGGATTCGGGGCTGGAGCTGAGGAGGTCCCTAAGCCACATCTGTGGTACTATGTTCTCCTCACCTTCACCCTGGGCTAGGAGGGGCCTCGGGGGACACGGTGCAGCAGGCGCCTTGCGCGACCAGCTTTGGCCACAGCCCAAGATCCTGCCCTGTCACAGGAAGTGGGTAATTGTGTTTGTGTGATCTATGTATACAGCTTGTTGGTTGCACTGATGTGGGGCTTGCAGCACATGTACAAAGCACAATTGTTGGTTTCTTGCACAAATTTTCTTCTGTGTGTTTATGTTTGTGTTGCGTCATGGCTCTTGCCAAACATTGTGCTGTGTTATGTGTGGTCACTTGTCAATACAAATTGGAGAGTCAGGTGAGTACAGTGCACTGGTCTACTTCTTTATTCCTCTTTTTTTCCAATCCACATAATGTGCCTTTGGCTGTTAGGCATTGTTAGATACGCACAATGTTGTACTGGGTGTTTGGTTGTGGTAATTGCTGTCATGACATTGCAAAATGTGGGTGATGTTTTTTTTCTTCTGTTTCATTTTCAGGCCCCTCGTGAGCCTGCCTCCAGTAGCGAGGACCCACCCGCTGGCGAGGCTCTCCCATCAACATCTTTGGGAGAGCCAGTGCCTGAGACCAGTGGTGGGGGCCGGGCCCAGGTCCCAGCTCTAGCATAAGCCGAAGAAGAACACCTGCCCCACCAAACACGGAGCTGGGTACCTGGGCAAAACGGGTCCGGGAGAGGACCCCCGGCTCTGGAATCGGGCACATCGCCAGAGAGATGGTGGCGCGCATGGAGCCAGAGCAACGTGAGATCGCCGAGAGGGCCATATTGTCCTGGAGGCAGGCGTAGATGGGTCCCTGCGATTGCGTGCTTCTTGGTCCTTCCTCAGGAAACCACCCCCAGGCCCACTGCGCCCCAAAGATGCATGGTGAGGAGTCGACAAAATCCTGAACCTCCACCTCCAACCTAAAGACAACCCCGCTGAGCTGGCCCATCCACCAGTAGGTGGTATTACGAGGATGAGGGGGAGGAGCCATTGTCTGAGCAGGCAGAGGAGGAGGAAGATGAAGGACGCTACTAGGCAATGCACTACTTTGAAGCCTGCAGTTTAGAATTTATTCTTTTTTATCACTAAAACAAGTGTTTTTTTGTTTGAATTTGTGGAAAATAAACCACCCTTTGATTTGCCTTAACAACGTCCACATTTGTGTCTGGTTGTTCAGTATGGTTGTGTGTGTATATTGTGTTGTGTGTGTAATGGTGCTGTTTGTGTGGCAAATGGAGAGACCGAATGTCCATAATCAGGGCTGGCTGGAGCCTCTATACCCGGTGGCAGATTTCCATTGCCGGCCCCGACTTGAGGACCGGGGGGGGGGGGGGGGGTGCTGTCAGCCTGACTTGAGACGGGGGGGGGGGGGGTACCAGCCTGGCTTGAGGACCGGGGGGGGGGGGGGTGCTGTCAGCCAGCCACAGCCCTTACCTCATCCCGGACCTCCAGCGTCATGTGCTATCGCCGCGCCGGCCGACTCCCGCGGCCCGTTTCTGTAGGGGCGGCCCGAAATGTGGACTATACCACCAGCCCAGGGGCACCTGCCCCCTGCCACCTGGGCCAGCCCGCCCCTGTCCATAATAAATATTTGGGTCACTGTAGCACACACAAGCGTATTCATAGGTAACGTGTGATAATGGGGAGATTAGGAGGCTTCTGTTGTCAACATAGGGAAGTCTGTGTGTTTGTGTGTGTTTTGTAATGTGTGTTTGTGTTATTGGAGACAGTCATGTTAAATGCGGGTTGTTTCCAGGTCCTATGGTACAGTCAGGTTAGTTTTTTATGATGACACACTGCACACCTATGGCAAGTAATTGGCCATTTGTTGTGTTTCACATTTTAAGTGGGACTAGGTCTACTTGTGTGTGCACAGACAAGTGATCACACCGTATAATTAGTGTCACAAACCTTTATTTGTAAAATTAAACATTGTTCAGAAGTTGTTTTGTCCGGTTAGTAGTAGACAAAACATGCTACCCACTTTCCCAATGTGGGACATTATAAGAAAAGAGGCCAACGAGGCCTAACAAACTAAGGGTCCAACATGGACAACAACTTGAATGTGACTATGGCCACATTATTGGGGGTTGATTGGTGGAGTATGGGCCCTGCCCGGCTGGGCTGCCTGGAGGGCGTGGATCATGGCACCCAAGCGGGCAAGGTGTTGCTGCCCTTCTTGGTGTGCCCTCTCCAGATGATGCTGTGCCTCCTCGTGAGCCTGCAGCAGCTCCTCAATAGTTGGTACACCTGTATGGGAAAGAAGGACATTATTCAATTACCTGTGTAGGTGTGTGTGGGTGTTTGAGGGCATTGTTATGGATTATACGTACACAGCACATCACCATCTCGGGTGCCATCTGTAGGAGATGGAGATGGACTGACAGCCCAGCCTGCAGCACGAGCTCTTTCTCCTTGACCAAAAAGAAAGGACAAGCACAGTAGGACTCACATACTCCTGTCTGGCTCACACCCAATAAGTACATTAGAAAGCTTGTAGCCCTTAGCAGAAACTTACCACCATACACAGGACCAGCAGGCTCAAGGTGAGGGTGTGGGGACCACAACACACCAGGGCTCGGGCGGGAGCTGGAGATGCGAGGGTGGGGGGGTTGCTCCTGGGCTGGGTGTGTGTGGCCACAGGACGGGGCTTGATGGTAACAGGGGTCCAGGGCTGGCTGCAGCCAAGGCTTGTGCCCCTGGTGTGGAGGGAGTGGCTGGGCCCTCCGGGGCAGCTGCGGCTGGTGTCCCTGGTTTGGAGGGAGTGGCTGGACCCTCTGGGGCCACTGCGGCTGGAGTCCCTGGTGTGGGGGACTGGCTGGGCCCTCGGGGGAAGGTGGTGGGGGTGTCACGGGTGGGCTCTCTTCAGACGCGGAGTCCTCCT
Organism: Allobates femoralis; assembly: GCA_033576535.1. Classification (NCBI taxonomy): domain Eukaryota; kingdom Metazoa; phylum Chordata; class Amphibia; order Anura; family Aromobatidae; genus Allobates; species Allobates femoralis. The sequence continues at coordinate 399,641,900 of JARQOC010000006.1, read as the reverse complement.
CATCTGTAATATCAAACATGACAACACACCGATTTATCAAAAGGACCACAACATAGGGAAAATTCCTAGTGTGTATGTGTATGAATGTTATGACGGCGTGAAGGGTACAATGAAAGGTTAGGGTAGGGCGTGACCCTATGGTGAGGGCCCAGTCTGTGTTAGGACATGATAACAACACCAGTGCCCACATATTTTGGAATTCAAACAGCCTTGGTTTCGCATGGGATGGATTTTTAACATTAACAGAAGAGCAGCCAGTAAGCATCAGGTGGTGGCACCATGGTGCCAAACACATAGCAGTCAGCTTGTATTGAGTTTTCCGTATTGTTCTCAATGTGTTGCAAAATGGTATGTGTCACAGTGCACACATATGTGCTGTGAGGTGTCGTGGGTCTTCCAATTCGCATTAATATGTTGTTGTCACCTTTGCGGTCATGACAAAATTATTTTTGGCAACACACAGCTAAAGGACCACTATAGATGTCATTATTTGGATGACAAAAGAGTGTATTGTACACCTTTATGTTGCATTATGACCAACATGCAAATGCACATTGGTGACACATCCACATGGTGGCTTAGGGCACACTATGTGCCATGCCACAATACCACATGATGGTTGTGTAGTGTTTGGAGAAGGATGATTGGCATGTGTTTGTTTGGCATTGCCACATACTCACCACGCAGCCTGGCAATCCGGGAACGAATATCCACAATCCGCCCTGGGGACTTGTGTTTCAGATCAGCTAGTTTTTTTTGGATCTGCTTGCGGATCCTCTCTACTCCCAGTTTCTGAAGTAGGGCCCGCTGGATCCTCCTCAGTATACTGCGATTGTGCAGCCTTGAGTGACGGTGACGCTGGTGACACCAGTAGTCATGGCGGTCACGCAGGTCTATCAGAACCATTAGCTCTGCCAGACACCATGTGGCTGCGCGCTGTGCGGCTGCCATGACTCTTGTCCTGTGTGCAGGGGAGGGGAAGGCACCTGGCAGGCAGGGAGGAAGGAGCAGAAACGTCATGACGTCACCACGCACACTGACGCCGCCAAACAAAGTTTAGGGCGCTAACAAAGTACACGCCTGCAGAGTGAGAGCAGGATAATGTACCCATCTGTGTCACCTAATTCACACCGCATAGGGTGCTTGTAGTGCGTGGCCCATGCCACCCATGTACGATTTGTAGGGCAACATCTGACATAGCATGTGGCACTACACTCGACACAACGCTGATGAATACACGCGGAAGACATAGCTTGCGCGCATCTATGCCGCCAATTCATGAACTGTATTTGCGTACTGTTGTGTAGGTGAAGATGTGTGTGTTGCTGAACGGACAGCTCTTCAAATATGGCGCCCTGTCAACTGACATCCAATATGAACACAGTAGCCACCACCAATCATCGCAGACGGGGCGTGGACTACAGCACGCTGTGGCACGCCTGCGGGAAATCAATAGGCGATGCAGATTCCATCACTATCGCCCGTTCACACCCCAAAACCTGAAATCTCACCTTCATGTTTGCGTCTGATTTCAGAGCAGTGCTCAGTAATCAGGCGAAAGGCGATTTATCGCCGCAAAATTCCCCAATCTCACCCGCAACCGTGGGGCTATTTTCACGCCGATTGTTTCGGGGCGACATGTCGCCTTTAGGTTACCTGGCAAGATTGCGGAGTGTAAAGGTACCCTTAGATAGCATAAAGCAGGAATGATGATCTGAAGCACAAATGTATCAGCAACAGAACTATTTAAATACCACATCAGTGATTGACAGTGACATTTAAGGGGTTAAACAGCTTTTAGAAAGAGGTGCCTCAATGTATGAAGAGGGCTCATCTGCTTTGACTGCTCATACCAGCTCAATCTCATGCAGAAATATATATGTCAGGATATAGGAAGGGGTTAATGAGGTTGATCCATTGAAACACCTTATCACTTACTTATTACTCAGAGGTAGCATAGTACAGTGCTCAAATATTTCAATCTGTCTCAAAAACAGAGGGGTGATGCATGACCACCACTTCATTTGGGGACTGTAGAGCTCCATATTCGAGGTCAGTGAGGGTCCTGGCAGCCAAGTCCCCAGTGTTCAACTACTGTTCACCAACTCCTCTAGTATCTTCAATATTTAAGTGTGATCAAGACTTTTTTACCATTTGTGTTTGAAGTTTCTTTGAGAAAATGGTGATCACAAGGTAGCTCACTGTTGGGACTCTAGTGATCATTTATGACTTGGTAGCAAGTGTTCAATTTCCCTGCAGAGCCACCATAACAGAAGTCTTTCAATACAAGCATCTCACAAGCATGATGATGACAGATTACGGGGCAGTAGTCTAAACAAGAAAAGGTAATGTAATAACAGCATTTTACCATTTCCTTGTCTCAGAGCATCTGTCCAGTGTTTCTGAAAATAATGCTACAACAGCAGCCTCGGACACCTGGGATGGGAGCAGTTCTGATGTTGGCATAATGTGCAAGCAAATCAGCAAAGAATATGCCAGGAAAATTGAGGTACTGTTAACGTTTTATCTTGTAAATTAATGAGCTTATGTAGGGTGTCGACTATGAACTGTAGATGCATCCCCAAACTGTTTTCAGAAGGATAGTTTCACTATTTTTCATTTTCGAAAAGGACTTTACGTACCGTATTTTTCGCTTTATAAGACGCACCCCCAAATTTGGTGAAGGAAATTAGAATTTTTTTTTTATGTTAAATGTGGTCCATCTTCTAATGCCAGTATCTGTCTTACAATCAGTATATATCCATCTTAAAATCAGTATATACAAGTCCCTCATCCTGGTACATGACCACCCCATCCTGGTATATATGTCTACTATCCTAGTATATATGGCTCCCATGCTTGTATATATGTCCCCCATCCTGGTATATATGTCCCCATCCTGGTATATATGTCCCCCATCCTGGTATATTTGTCCCCCATCCTGGTATATAGCCCCCCATCCTGGATATGACCCCTTTGTGATGGCACATATAGCCTCCCTTTGCTGGCACATATAGCCCCCCCCCCTTCCCCGTGCTGGTAAATATAGCCCCCCCCCCTGCTGACACATATAGCCCAACTGCGCTGGCACATATAGCCCCCTGTGATGGCACATAACCCCCAAGTGATGGCACATAGCCCTTCTGTGGTGGATATGTTCCCCCTCCCCATCACACTATATTGCCCCCCTGCTGGTGCACACACAGTAAAATAATCACTGTTACTCACCTTCCGTTGCTGGCTCCATGCTCCAAGCTCAGCGGTGACTTCCTTTGTCTGTCTCGGGCATTGGATCATGTAACCGGGGTGTACAGTGATGACATCACTGTGCACCCTAGGTCACATGATCGGATGCCGGGCACTGAGACCGAAAAACACTGAGTTGGGAACACAGAGCAAGCAACAGAAGGTAATAGAGTTTATTATTTTTCTGTGTGCGCACCACAGGTACTCATATAGAGTGATTGGGGGCCATATCCGGGACGGGAAGGGTGAGTGCAGGCACATGTAATATGCACTGTTCGCAGTCCACATCTCGGCGCTGGCTTCAGCACCGAGGTGATGGACAATGGGTGCAGTGAATATTACATGAGGCTAATGAGCGGAGGCATGTGACCACGGGCTGCCTGTGCAGCCTGATCCAGCGCGCTCCAGCCCCCAGACACCGCTCAGAAGTTCACCTTTCCCCCCGCATACATTACAAAACAGTAGAGTCAGATTATAAGACTCACCCCCCAATTTTCCCCAAAAATTTGGGGGAACAAGAGTGCGTCTTATAATGCGAAAAATACCATAGGTCTGGCAAGTCTCATTTGCTGCCCTAAGTGTTAATCACCTCCAAGGGTTACCACACTAATTGTGATATTTAGGGCCTTATTAGATGTTTTTCTCTCTAATAATAATGAACATTTTAACCTGTTGTAAGCTATATGGAAATGTGTGCAAGGTCAAGAGCAGTATTAGTACCCATTAACAATAACTTTTCATACACTAAAATGCACACAAATTAGGAGGTGAGTGGGACTGATGCTGTTGCCGTGGCAGATGACTGCCAGGACAGTGTACATGATCAGCAGGTATAATCCTCGCACAACAATTAGGATAGGTGCACAATACCTGCCAATCATGCAAACGTCCTGGTAACCTTTTGCACACAAAAAGTCATTATTAGTGAATCTAATCAATGCAACTCTGGCAGTTCCTAATAGGGCTTTCATGGACAGGCTTGCACTGGCCTCTCCATCCAATCTCCCACCAAATCCCAGGTTTTGCCATGGTCTTCACCATTAAACCACTGTACAGAAATCTTGTCTTACACAGGGGCCCCTTGATTGGGTTCATGTAGTGGCTGCTGGCTGATGGAGCGAGCTGTCAGGGGATGTTCAGAAAGAGACATTTATACCAACAGGTCATGGACAGGAAAAGAATCAACACACAGAAGGATAGTATAAACACCGCCAAGGTCAGAACAGAAATTAAACAGAAGCTTAATAACGAAAGAACTGCAGCAACAAGTACAAACTATAACTGGCAGTAGGGCGTGGTTACTTCACAGAGCTGGTTACTTCTGCTGCATAGCAGACATGACCAAAGTGCCAGACTGGATGGCATTACAGGATACCACTACACTAGCATTACTGGCCAGTGTCACCCAGAGATTCTGGTCGCAATGTTTCTTCCTTCACCAACACCACCCACAGAATGAATACAGCACGTCTGGTGCCAAAAGCAAACGTTGTCCAAGTGCAGGTGTGACAGTCATCTCTCGATGCAGAAGTGAGCTGCACAGATGCCTGCTTCCTGAACTACAGCTAGTAGAAGTCTGAGACAGACTCCATCATTAGGGTTATCTTTGTTTTAAAACAGTTTAAAAAGGAGCCATCATGCTGAGGCTAATGTTCTGGGCTTCCCACCCAATTCTGCTTGATTGACAGGTTTCTCCTCATTACACAAATGGGGTGAGGAGCAGCTGGCAGGGACCTGTGTGACATTCTAATGCTCACAGTAGCGATGCCCAGCAGCTGTGACCCTGACCGTACTTGAAAAAGGGGTATTTACAGGGAATGAAAGTTTATAAGGTTCATGACGCTAGCTGAAGTGTCCAGCTTGTGCTGCATATTAGTACTCCTAGGGGATAGGTGTTATGGCAGCTAGTTGTTAAACCCTCTTCAGCAAGTGCAGGCCCCTGGGATGTAGTAAGGTTTAAGGAGATGATGGTGGTGATCGTTGTTAAGCAATGGGTTCAGAGATACAACAGAAAGAAGGCACGGAGACAGTCTCTTAGTTCTTTATGTTTTACTGTACAGTTCAGCAGTGAGTCCAGGGTTCTGTTTCACCAGGTATTTCGGTCTGGCCAGTATGAGAAAAACTAGGAACCGCTCTGCCAGTCGGGTATTTGGCCTTCCAGCTGACTTCCCTGTAGGATGAGGTTGTAGGTGCCTGTAGCTTTCCTGTTCCTCTTTAGCTCCCTTGTGGCTGACCTCCAACCAGGCAGGCAACGCAGACTCTGTGTGCATCTGTACCTACCAGTTCTTTAGTCCTCTTTGTTGCTGTGCCTTGGACAGTCCCATGTAGTGTGGCTACTGTGCTTGAAACTCAGCAGCATCCAGTTACAGTTGCCAGAATCTGAAATCCCTGGCCACCTAGGATCTGTCCTGTTTGCAGCCTGTCATCCTGTCTGCTTCACGGCCCGACACAGACTGACTCTCGCTTGCCTACCCCTCCCTGCTACCAATTACAGCTAACCTTTCCCTCTATCCACAGTCTGTCACAGCCCCAATCAGGTCTCTTGTGCACAGCACACTGGTTAAAGTTCAGACAATGTGTGAATGCTTCAGGAGTCCAGCGTAAGGCACCTCAATTCTCCTCAGATGTGGCATTAGTACCAATGACCAATGACCTTAAATACCACTGTGGCAGCCAGACTGCAGGGGCGCCACGTTCCCCCCTAATTAAACGCAGTATGTGCCGTACAGCAGGAAATTAAATACAAAGAAATTAGGCAAAAACGTTTAATTGCAATTGCATAATGATAAGTAACCTTTTTAATACAAAGCATTTCTAAACATTCTTTCTGTTAGGAAGGCACATATATTCAACAGTTCAAGTAACGCTGCAAACTATTGTAACAATGGCGTGGATTACAGCCCAAAACCACTGCTGAGGTATCATCATTGGGTGAAGCGCAGGGCACAAAGACCATTTTGTTGGGTCTCCTCTGCATCGGCTGTTTTTGTCTTCAAAGTTCGTGGTACAAAACAAGCAGGGAAAGTGTTACTTTCAAGTAGTGTGAAAAGGGTAGTTCACAATTACCTAAGTTCAATGCACTTTGAAGAACAAAAAGTTCACATTTGCTAACACTACTATATAGTTTTAAAACCAGCAGAAAAGTGAGCCAAAAGGTGCAACTATGTACAAGATTAATTAGTCCACTGTCTAGTAGAGCTTAAAGGTTCAGCTCCCATCGTAGCATTGTCCAATACTTATAGGTTATCTAAATTGATGAACACAATATTAACAGGTTAGGGTAAGTGCAACAGGCACAATGGTGCGATACTGCTTACTAAGATCAGTGTTTATTCATGGTCACTACCGCGGCCTGGAGAAGTTGGCAGGCTCTGGCGCTCCACATTGATAGTACAATAAGGAGTACTGGTTTAGCAATCCTGTGGCACTGCAGTCTCGTCATGGGCAGCAACTTGACCTACTCCAAGACCAAAAAATCCTTGCAATACAGGTTGGTGAGCTGGGGGTCGGTCTCAATGCAGCTATGGCAGCCTCAGGGCGCAGCCGTGCAGGGCTTCACTGCGCATAATGACGTGTTTGGCAACACATGGGGATGCGGTAGTTGCGGGGTACTGACAAATGGGCTCACCCGGATGATGTTGATGGTGTACCATCCCCTCTGCCCCCACAACTGGGTGTATTCCACCGAGTCACCCAGCCAGATCATGGTTTTGGCTTTTGGGGAGGTGCCTCTCTACATCCCCCAGGTTGAAGAAGACATCCTGGTAGAGCCGTAGCTCTTTTATGAAACCGAAGCCCCAGACTGTATTCATACGCCTAACTTGTGGCTTAGTACTGGCTGCCCCTGAACCCACTCTCTTTTCCTTCACAGCTCAGGCCTGGTATGCCCAGTAATGAGCCTCTTCATCATCTATGGCTGGTGTCTAGGGGGTCCATGCAGTGGGGCCCAGTTAGGTGCTCCGTTGCTCCCAACCCAGCCGAATGAAGGCGTCTGGTGAGCTAGCCATGGGTTCCCCCCAGTGCTCCTTGTGTATTCCCCTGTCTGGCCAGAATAGGGTCAAGGGGCATAGGCTCTTCAAGTGCTGCTACAGGGGGCTCAGTGGACCAAGACCGGCATGAGGGAACAGTCGATTAAATTGTCACTATTCTCCCGCGGCCAGCAGACAGGTAATACCGGTGGGTGTTGCTTCTCCCACTCCCTACCGGACTGGTTCTAGAGGCCCCGGAAGGAGGTCAAATGAAATAAATCCACCCGCCAGGTCAATCCCACAGCTATATGGTTTCTCCCAGGGACATAGAGCCTGCAAGGGAGGGAGTCTAACTGGACCAACCAGAGTAGGGGCTACTGTACGGGTAATGTCTTTACCTTTTGCTGCTCTTGTTTTAGCTTGCTCCTTTTCCCACCATTGGGTGCGGAGCCAACACAACGAGTAGTCTACTTTAACTTGCAGCTTGACATGGCCTCTTCCCCCTCTTCCCTTGGCGTCAAAGACCTTGCCCTATCCTGAATCTCCTCATACCTTTTTAACCGCACATTTAGCATTTGGCACTCCCACACTACTGCCTCATCCGACCTTCTCTCTCTGCGGGTGAGTTCCACACTTCTCCATCTACACCCTTGGCATGGATAACACATAAATCCCCATGGCTTCCAATACCACCTGTATGCTGACGACACTCAGATCTTCCTCTCCAACCCAGAAGTCTCCTCTCTACTGTCCAGGATCAGGATGTCAACCAGCCATATCTTTCTACTCCTTTCACTCCCTAAAGCCAACGTGGACAAATCTGAACTCGTTATCTTTCCGCCATCCAACATATCCTCCCTACCTGAACATATTTTATGGTAAATTACATGAGGCTCCCTTCTGCACCTGAAATCCACTGCCTCGGAGTAACTCTTGACTCTGCCCTGTCCTTCAAATTGTAAATCCAAACTCTCGCCCCCTCCTGTCGCCCCAGCTAAAAAATATTTCCAGAATTCATCTTTTCCTTAACCCTCAATCTACTAAAATGCTTGTACATTCCCTCATCATCTCTCACGTCAACTACTGCAACATTCTCCTCTGTGGCCTCCTGTTAACACTCTTGCACCTTTCCAATCTGTCCTTAACCGTGCTGATGACTAATCCACCTTTGTCCTTGCTACTCCCCCGTTTCTCCCCTCTGTAAATCCCTCCATTGGCTACCAATTCTTCAACATATCCAGTTCAAACTACTAACATTGACCTACAAAGCCGTCCATAATCTGTCCCCTATATCTCTGAACTAACCTCCCAACATTTTCCCTCATGTAATCTCTGGTCGTCCCAAGACCTCCTCCTCTCCTCCACACTTATTTGTTTCTCACCCAATTGCCTCCAAGACTTTTCCCGAACATCCCCCTTCCTCTGGAATCCTGGCCCCAATGAGTCCGATTATCCACCACCCTTGGATCCTTCAGACAGAATTTGAAAACCCATCTCTTCAGGAAAGCTTACAGCCTGCAATGACCCCACTGCCGCTTCACCACCACCAGTGCTGCCGCCTCACCACCACCGAATCTGCCACCTCACCACCACTAGAGCAGCCATCTCACCACCACCAGAGCTGCTGCAACCCCATACCTATTCAATTCAAGAGAACACGAGTCAAGATACCTCACTTTGGTTTTAGTAAAGTGACTACAACACTGGCTAATTCTTAGTGCAAGTGTTTAATAAGTAATGCCATTAGTTGTACAGTGAGAGCTAAAACCAGTAACATCATTGGTACAGGCATAAATACAAGGGAGACAGGCACAGAAGGTTATCCTCACAAACCACAAGAGGGATTACATTCAAAGTGCTGAGTGCATGGGATAAGATCCAGCGTATCTACATGGCGTACACAGGTAGGGATACATAACACAGTATACAGTGCAAGGTATCACATCTACCATCACATCTACCATCCCTGTATGTCCCTTAAAGTGTCAAGTGCAATTGGACCTCAATTTCACCAACCACTCACCCATCTAGGCTTAACCAATTCCGTGTCTGGGGTGCAGACCCCGACACGTGTTTCATGGACATTTATCAAGGGGGCTGTGGGGAAGAGTGCCACCAGTGTGCCTTATATGAGGTCCCACTCACATCATGTGGTGACCCAGGTGTGCTGCTGTGACCGGCGCTACTGCAGGGAGCTATTCTGCATCACTTCCGGGTTCGGAAGGACACTTCGAGTGACGTCACTCACCAGAAGTGACGCGCCCTCGCTCCCCGTGCATGTGCAGTCACACCAGTCCGTACTGCGCATGTACGGGACGGATCCGCCATCTTTTGTCAGGGCAGGCAAGAGGGCATAACTGCACAAAGAAACACAGACACCGATATTAAACATTGCTGCACCCAAATTGTTTCCTGGAAGCTCCTGGTAATGTGGAGAGTAATGGAACTCTTCACAAAAGTAAGTAAAGGTCCTAAAAAGGGCCAAGTGACCCTTTTTCCCTCATGTAATCTCTGGTCCACCCAAAACCTCCTCCTCTTCTCCACACTTATTCGTTCCTCACCCAATTGCCTCCAAGACTTTTCCCGAATATCCCACTTCCTCTGGAATCCTGCGCCAAAACAAGTTTGTTTATCCACCACCCTCGAATCCTTCAGACGGAATTTGAAAACCCATCTATTCAGGAAAGCTTACAGCCTGCAATGACCCCGCTGCACCTCACCACCACCAGTGCTGCCACCTCACCACCACTAGAGCAGCCACCTCACCACCACCAGAGCTGCTGCAACCCCCGACCTATTGTCTCCCCCTATTGTTCTGTAGAATGTAAGCTCGCAAGGGCAGGGTCTTCTCCCCTCTGTAACAGTCTGTTCATTGTTAATTTGTTTACTGTAAACTATGTCTATATTTTTGTATGTAACCCCTGCTCATGTAATTAATGGTGCTATATAAATGAATAATAATAATAATAATAATAAAATTATTGAAATTCTACTCTTTATGTCCTCAAAAAAGTCATTAAATAGAACATGTCACCCCCTTTGGGCAATTTAAACTATGCCCACCAGCTTACACATAATATAAATGGGGTTCTTATAACCCCTTCTATGTGCCCAGATTGGCCCCTCAGACCTGAAATATGAACTTCTATTGTGTCCAGTGCTGACCTCCTTTTTAGTCCTGATGTATAACGTCCTTGCCAGGAGAATTTCCTGGGGCGGGAAATTTCAAACTGAAGGGCGGGTTTTGCAGCCCCCCGAACTCAATAGGAGGCCAGCGCTGGACACAATATAAAGGGGCTAGTATGGGTACATAGAGAGGTTATAAGAACCCCATTTACATTATGAGTAAGATGGTGGGCATAGTTTAAAATGCTCAAAGGGGGTGACAGGTTCCCTTTAATAGACATGTTAAAAAAAGAAGAGGACCCAATCTCCTGTGGTACCCCACTGTTAACTGTGACACAATCTGAGTGTGTTCCATTATTAACCACCCTTAGTTTCCTATCACTGAGCCAGTTCTTAATCCTGTTACACATATTGTTTTGAGAGGGCCAACACTATAATTTTTCAATTTGTTACTGTTTCGGTAGTTGAAGAATATTGTTGGATTTTGACTTTCTCTGGCTATGGTTCTTTCTGTCTCAATCTTTACTGCCTTGATTTGCTTTTTGACAGAACTGATTTCATTTTCTATAATTATTTAATGCCCCATCCCTACCTACTTGCTTTAATCATCTAAAAGCTTTCATTTTGTCATTTATTGTGCCCCTTACAGCTCTATTTAGCCATAGTGGTTTCCTCCTATTTGTAGCTTGTTTATTCTTATAGGGATATATGTTGTGCAATATGCACAGGTCCTATTCAGAATACTCATTGTGTCCCTTTTGTTTTGTGTACTTTCATGTCTCAGGACATCGTCCCAGTTTATTGTACTTAGATCATCTCTCAACAGTAGGAAATTTGCATTCCTGAAGTTTAGTGTCCCTATAGCCACTTTACTATACATCTTATTAAAAGATCCAAACTTATTATTTTGTGATCATTATTGCCCAAGTGACCCCCAACCCGTATATTTGATATGCTGTCCAGCTTATTGGTTAATATTAGGTCTAGCAGTGCCCCCCATCCTGTTGGCTCCTGAACAAGTTGTAAAAAGTAATTGTCTTTTATTGTTGTATGAAACCTGCTTGTTTTGCTGGAAATGTATTTCAGGATAGTTGAAGTCTTCCATAATATTGACTTCTCCATTTTTCACAGCCTCATCAATTTGCTTTAAGATGATATTTTCTGCCGCTTCCGTTATATGTTTTGCCCTTGTATTGGTAATGGCTGTTTCTTTTTCTGGTAAATTTTTTTGAATGTATGTCCTTTCTGAAGAGATGAATAAGGTCAAGACTGGCATCAACCACAAGCGTAGGTGCTGGCAGAAAAAATTATATACTTACAGATAGGTGAACCGCCGCGACACTACTATATTAATGATTAAAGTGAATGAATGAGTAGCACCAACAAGACGAGGATCTTATGAGTATAATGCAATTGTGAAATGCAGAAGCTGCCCTGTGCTATACATGTAAACTGGAGAACTTAGTCTCATTAGTAGCTACTAAAGATTAAGCTTGGCATCCACATCAAGGAGTCTCCATTGCCAAGTCCTAACACTATGCCTCACAGAAATGGTGTAATGTGAATGGATATATATGTCCTAGGTGTAATTAAAAACGACGATTAGGTGTGTATCAGGATCTAGCAATGGTGTCCAAGTGTGGCAACCAAACTAAAGAAAGGGAAAAAATGGAACATGGGAATTAAATTAAGGAGTGGGAGCTCAGTCCAAAGAAGCAATATATGAATAAGGTCAAGACTGGCATCAACCACAAGCGTAGGTGCTGGCAGAAAAAATTATATACTTACAGATAGGTGAACCGCCGCGACACTACTATATTAATGATTAAAGTGAATGAATGAGTAGCACCAACAAGACGAGGATCTTATGAGTATAATGCAATTGTGAAATGCAGAAGCTGCCCTGTGCTATACATGTAAACTGGAGAACTTAGTCTCATTAGTAGCTACTAAAGATTAAGCTTGGCATCCACATCAAGGAGTCTCCATTGCCAAGTCCTAACACTATGCCTCACAGAAATGGTGTAATGTGAATGGATATATATGTCCTAGGTGTAATTAAAAACGACGATTAGGTGTGTATCAGGATCTAGCAATGGTGTCCAAGTGTGGCAACCAAACTAAAGAAAGGGAAAAAATGGAACATGGGAATTAAATTAAGGAGTGGGAGCTCAGTCCAAATAAGCAATATATGAATAAGGTCAAGACTGGCATCAACCACAAGCGTAGGTGCTGGCAGAAAAAATTATATACTTACAGATAGGTGAACCGCCGCGACACTACTATATTAATGATTAAAGTGAATGAATGAGTAGCACCAACAAGACGAGGATCTTATGAGTATAATGCAATTGTGAAATGCAGAAGCTGCCCTGTGCTATACATGTAAACTGGAGAACTTAGTCTCATTAGTAGCTACTAAAGATTAAGCTTGGCATCCACATCAAGGAGTCTCCATTGCCAAGTCCTAACACTATGCCTCACAGAAATGGTGTAATGTGAATGGATATATATGTCCTAGGTGTAATTAAAAACGACGATTAGGTGTGTATCAGGATCTAGCAATGGTGTCCAAGTGTGGCAACCAAACTAAAGAAAGGGAAAAAATGGAACATGGGAATTAAATTAAGGAGTGGGAGCTCAGTCCAAATAAGCAATATATATATATGAATAAGGTCAAGACTGGCATCAACCACAAGCGTAGGTGCTGGCAGAAAAAATTATATACTTACAGATAGGTGAACCGCCGCGACACTACTATATTAATGATTAAAGTGAATGAATGAGTAGCACCAACAAGACGAGGATCTTATGAGTATAATGCAATTGTGAAATGCATTATTCATATATTGACCTTATTCATATATTGCTTATTTGGACTGAGCTCCCACTCCTTAATTTAATTCCCATGTTCCATTTTTTCCCTTTCTTTAGTTTGGTTGCCACACTTGGACACCATTGCTAGATCCTGATACACACCTAATCGTCGTTTTTAATTACACCTAGGACATATATATCCATTCACATTACACCATTTCTGTGAGGCATAGTGTTAGGACTTGGCAATGGAGACTCCTTGATGTGGATGCCAAGCTTAATCTTTAGTAGCTACTAATGAGACTAAGTTCTCCAGTTTACATGTATAGCACAGGGCAGCTTCTGCATTTCACAATTGCATTATACTCATAAGATCCTCGTCTTGTTGGTGCTACTCATTCATTCACTTTAATCATTAATATAGTAGTGTCGCGGCGGTTCACCTATCTGTAAGTATATAATTTTTTCTGCCAGCACCTACGCTTGTGGTTGATGCCAGTCTTGACCTTATTCATATATTGCTTATTTGGACTGAGCTCCCACTCCTTAATTTAATTCCCATGTTCCATTTTTTCCCTTTCTTTAGTTTGGTTGCCACACTTGGACACCATTGCTAGATCCTGATACACACCTAATCGTCGTTTTTAATTACACCTAGGACATATATATCCATTCACATTACACCATTTCTGTGAGGCATAGTGTTAGGACTTGGCAATGGAGACTCCTTGATGTGGATGCCAAGCTTAATCTTTAGTAGCTACTAATGAGACTAAGTTCTCCAGTTTACATGTATAGCACAGGGCAGCTTCTGCATTTCACAATTGCATTATACTCATAAGATCCTCGTCTTGTTGGTGCTACTCATTCATTCACTTTAATCATTAATATAGTAGTGTCGCGGCGGTTCACCTATCTGTAACTTTCTGAAGAGATGGCTTCTATTATAATTGGAGACTTATAACAAACTCCTATCAGTATTTTATTATTTTCTCTCTCCCTCCCCTTATCTTCAATTATATGAAGTCTACATTTTCATTAGCCTCATGTATATTATCTCACAGGATGGATTTTAAGGATGATTTCACATATAAACACACACCTCCCCTCTCTTATTTGTACAGTTATTACTGAGAAGACTATGACCCTGTAAATTAAAAGCCCAGTCATAGTTCTCATCCAGCCATGGTTCTCATATTCACTTTATATCATAATTTTTTTCCAACAATATTAATTCTAATTCATCAACCTTGTTGGTAAGGCTTCTGGCATTAGTGTACATGCACTTTATGTATATCTCTGCATCTCTATTCTTGCTCAGTGTATTGGCTGTCCTAACCCCTCCACCCATGCTACCACCAGTTTCATTACTTATGCTTATCATTGTTACTTTATGTCCTGCACCCTGAAATAATGAACTATGATGTTGTCGAGTTACCTGTTATGTATAATTCACAGAAAGAAATCCTCACTGGACATCATTAAAACAAGGCACAGGATTATCTGATTGTAGCCGTCAGTGCGGTGAATGTATAATTACTGGAGAGAGAGAACTAAGGGTTGTTGTAAGAGGATGGTAAATGAGGCAGGTAATCCTGGTTCAGAACCAGTACTACAGGTTTGTATGATCTGGCAGCATTTGACCCTCAGAGCACACTCTGCCAATGTGAACTAAATGAAGCACAGTGCTGGTCCACTGCCCATCAACATAGATGGCATGCTGTACTAATGTTATCAGAGGCAGAAAAATGGTTAGAGAATGCTGGAAAGTATGACGTGTTCCAGAGATAGGCACGTGAGTGCCCAGTAGGAAGCATATATTGATGCAATATATTTTTATATATGCTTGTTTCTATTTATAGCAGTGGGAAGTAAAATATGTCCTGAAGAATATCTATGGAAATTTATGTCTCATTGTTTCAATTAATTGAGAGGTGCCCTCAGGGAATTTCCTGTCTATATGGCTAGGATGATTTGTATGCTTAGCACAGACAGTTCAACATATAATGATTGATGGCACTGAAAACACAGTCCACCTGTAACACTTTCTGTGCCAGAAAAAGGATTTACCTACAGTCATGCAAACCTAGAGGATCTGTATATGTTACGTAACTGAGAATGTAAAACATAACTTTAATTAAACATATACAGTCCATTATAGTATATAAAATATCAGTAGCAAGCACCAGATTTCAATAACCGTGAAAGGGCCCAATTTATTAAGACTAGTATTTCTCACTTCAGCATTAATGATGGGCGAGATCCGTCCAATTCATTAAGAAGCAGGGACTGGTAAAAAAAAAACAATTGCCATAAAGTATGTCACAACGTTTCATACATAAAGCAGGCTTTGCTTCATCCGGCCCCACAGTTTGTTACAAGGATGAAAATATTGCTAAATGTTATTCTTTATGTGATGTACAGTAATTCCTGACACCTGTCACGGGGACTGTGGGGAAAAGGGAAACAGGTGCCTAATCTGCCCATAAAGCTAGAGAGCCCTGAACTATCCCTAGCTCAGGGGTACTCCTGATTGTGGAAAAAGCCTGAGTCTCCACCTTAGCCCTGCTCCTATTCAGCCCTGAGCTGATTCCCACTACTCCCCCTACCCCCAGAGCTGGGAAGTTAAGGAACCTACAGATAAAGACAGACAGGGGAGAACCAACATCACAAAGCATTCACTGATCTCAGGGAGAGCAGTCAAAGAAAACACTGCGGGCAGCTGGCTAAAGCGCTCAACACAGTGAATTCCTAGGCGCATTGCCCCCTGGGAATTATGGATATGCAAATAGAGTTTGTGGAGCCTTGGTTAGGAGTCTCAAACACAGGACTAGCCAGATATCCCTCCAGGAAGAACCTTGCGGAGAACACCATAGCCACCATGTTAAGTGGCCCTTTTAGTCAATATCCAGCTCTTTTACAAGCTTAGAGATATGACAAGGGAATACCAAGGCCAGGTATCCATCCACAGACAGCTGTTTCAGGGTGTTGCCCCTCATCAGTGTGGAGTAGGATTCTGGCTAGGTGGAAGCAAGGCCTAGTAGACCAACATCACAAAGCATTCACTGATCTCAGGGAGACCAGTCCAAGAAAACACTGCGGGCAGCTGGCTAAAACGCTCAAAACAGTGAATTCCTAGGCGCATTGGGGAGAAGCAAAATACAAGCTCACAGAACTTACACACAGGGAGAATACAGTAAGTAATAAGGGAGAAAACAAGAACAAGCTGGAGATAGTAATACAGGAAAGTATTAACCAAACACCTAAGAAGCAGCTACTGATACCAGATTTCTAGAACACCAAGATAGGACCGGTATTGCTGGAGCAAAGCAGAAGCTATAGTCTGCATCAGAGACCAGATCCCACCATCTTAAAAAGGCAGGAATCAACTGTGATTGGTTCTCCCAGAACATGTGATCCAAGATGTAACCAGTCATACAGATTAACTCCTGCTAACACGATCACACTGAGATCACAGCTGGTCGACACCAGAACCTGCTTGTGGAACTCTGAAGCATGACAGAAACCTCAGTGTGTAGTGTCAGTGTGAACAGAGCCAGATGCCACCATGACACTGTGAGTTTTGAGCAAAATATCGTGTGACAACACCAATCTTTATCAATTACTATTGTTTATACAGTCTTTACAGGCTTCAGTAGGAAACTTCACAATTTACTTAAAGGGAACCTGACCCCACAAACTGATCCCCCCGCATCTTTATACCTGTCCCTGCACCCCCTCTTATCATTTCTAGCCATCCCTTTTGCAGAAAAAAAATCGATTTTGTAAAGTAGAGAAGAGGTTATATTTACCTCGTCCTGTGTGAGTTCTCTGTTTCTGAATAAGTCTCGAAAGGTGGGCTGTCTGCTGCTCCCTTGTAATTATGCACGCCCCTCTCGCTTGCTGCGGTGCTGAGAGCCTGCCGTGTCATGAAAGGGCGGGGCTACCGTTATGACACGATGTTAGCCACGCCCCTTTCATGATGCGGCAGGCTCTCGCACTGCAGCAAGCTGAGAGGGGCGTGCATAATTACAAGGGAGCAGCAGACAGGCCGCCTTCGAGACTTATTCAGAAACAGAGAACTCACACAGGACGGAGGTGAATATAACCTCTTCTCTACTTTAGAAAATTGATTTCTTCTGCAAAA
Organism: Allobates femoralis; assembly: GCA_033576535.1. NCBI lineage: Eukaryota > Metazoa > Chordata > Amphibia > Anura > Aromobatidae > Allobates > Allobates femoralis. The sequence goes on along the minus strand of JARQOC010000006.1, from coordinate 399,624,596 downwards.
GGGATGGCTAGAAATGATAAGTGGGGATGCGGGAGGGTTCAGTTTGTGGGGTCAGGTTCCCTTTAACACTGGATGATACATGCTCACAAAACTTAAAGGGTTTACCAAGACTAAACATTAAAATCAATCTGTAGGATAGGTGATCAGTACGAGATTGGTGGGTGTCCAACACCCAGCACCCCATGGATGAGCCGAAATATGCTCTAGTGGATGCCAGATATAAGCAATGTAGTGGGCAGAGCACAGCAGCCCCATGATTTCTATAGTGGCTCAATAAGAGAAAAAGTGCAGTATCCATCAGCGACCACTAAACAATGTACGGAGCTGCTGTGGTTGGCTCTGTACATGGCTTATTTTTTAGCCATCCATAACAGACTCATGGAAAGCGAGAGGATCCACCCTTCAAGGACAGGAAACTTGTAGGATAAATAGGTGGTTTCTCTCCCACTAACTAGTTGGTTTCCCGTCCTTGACAGGGGAACCTCCGTAGAATCGGTGTTACGTGAAGCAGAAAAACATTTTACCCAGGCCTGAGCAGTTGATGCAAGCAGAGGCTTCGTTCCCTGCTACGGCTCGTGCAAGGGTCCTGGAAGTGCCTTGGTAGGTCAGAGGACTTGACGTACGGGCATGGGTAGCAGCACCATTCCCTTTGGTCAGCTGGCTGCTGTTCTTCCGTGTCTCCACATGAACAGGGTACTCGCTTTGGAGGTGTGCCCTAATGATAAACGTGCTGGCAACATTTGTCCCTAAGGTGACATTTTACCGGATGTTATCTGAGCGCAGACCGATGTTTTGAGCTCATCCATTGACTTGAATTGAAGCTTGCCGTTTGATATATGCCGTATGCAGCTATTCGCAGCATGCAAAAATAAAAACTTTCTCATGCCATATCGACATGAGAAAAATAATTGCTATAAAGCACTGCCCAATAGTAAAATATTGGGCCAATTGTTATCCGATAAAACATCAGAGAGCCCATGTTATAAACAAATGTGAGTGATCCCTAAGGTGTATGGAGGGTATCAGTTTCCTACCAGAGCCTTCCACCTAAGTGATCATAACTGATCAGAACTTGATTTTAGATATTGGAAATGTATTAACATAATAGATTGAATATTTTGATTTACAATATTTACAGAATCGCTCTAGGAAAATGGATTATTTTACAAAGCAGTCTCTGAAGTCAGCGCAGAAACATTTAACCTCCGTAGATGTTCAGGTCCGAGAATGCCGGTTGGTACCAAGACTTTATCTCTAGCAGCTCACCAGCAGTTTACCATGACTAAATATTTTCTCTCTGATTAAGAATAATGCGGCTGGAAAGTTTCCATCAAACAGTGCTGGAAGAGATGGAGAGTTTTGAACAAGATTCCCAGGCCTTAAAGCATATGGAAAAAGAATTTGCAGTAAGTATAGTTGAAGCACACTTCTTCATCCATGACTTTTAAGAGTATTACTTTCTTCTTTACGCTTACAATGGGTAATCTAAGATTACAGATAAACATATTCACATCTCAATAGCTGTCAAGTACAAAAACAAATCCATCTCTTTGTCACTTTCATCGCCCCCATCCACCTTTGTCAGTGTTTCTTTGTGGAAAGATAATGTGAGACCTCAGATTAGTATCTGCAGCTACTTGTCCTTCATTTGTGCTTTCAGAATTTCTGGAGCCAGCAGACACAAGTTTTAAAGCTCTATCATAAGAATGAGCATAGAAGGTAAGTCCGTGGCCAACCCACTGGGTGTCTGTTCCTGCAATTATTATTAGCATTTCAATAAAAAACCATTGGTGCTTGTGCTCAACAGCTAAAAATGATCAAGGATCTGTTCTACAAAGAAGCGAGACTACTTCCAATCTCATGTTTGTTTCACACTTTTATTGCATATTCCAATATTTAATATTTTTTACTTGGGGTTTACTCTTCACGTATCCTTGGCCCACTACCATTTAGGGTCACATATTGGTGGCATTATCTATGATTTTTTTAACGATATAATCTGTTTTATGTATTTCCTAATTTGATCACTGTTCACACAGGGTTCACTGTCTGAAGGCTTCATTTGAAACAAATGTTTTTCACAGCACAGACCATGAGGAAAAGATTTTTCACTCTGAAGTAAGTGAATTCAAATTCAATGGGCAGAGACTTGCACCTAGGGAACGGGGGAAAGGGAGATCTCCTGCTCTCACCTGAGGTTATGCCCTGATCTTCCGACTGTCCCTATATGGATCCAAGCAGGATATCTAATTCCTCGCTGGCCCTGATGGTGTTTCTCACTAGGTAACCCTCCTGCTGGCCATCTCCCTAGTGAGGGTCACCATCAGGGCCAGCTGGAGCTTTAATCCCAACCGCTGCACTAAAACTAACAAGAAGGTAAGGGAGACGGGAATACGAACACAACTTCATGGCTGATGCCACTCTCCTAGGCAGCAGACGGTTTGACTACAGTCATCTCACCAGGATAGCTCCAACCACCCAGGAAGCTCAATCACCAGCAAGGAATGCTGGATCATGTGACAGGAGATGGGAGTGATCACAAAGTAGCCTCACCTGGGTAGAGCACCTAGGAGCTTTGCTAGCAACAGAAACTGACATTAATTCCTCATTTAATATAAAGTCTCAATAAAGGAGTGAGACTCAGGTCTCCCAAACTTGCCACAAGTCTCCCAAGGCTTGCGAGACAAACGTGACATGTTTATTAACAATTGTTAACCTCAGATTTGCGTAAGTTTCCTATTCAGGCAAAGTAAGAATGGACATTTGGTTCCTGTCTGAAGAACAGCGGAATATTATTCTGAAATTAACCGCCAAACTATCTGTCTGATACACAAAGGTTTTATCAGATATACAGTTGTGCTCAAAAGTTTACATGCCCTGACAGATTTTTTACTTTCTTTTGCTTTTTTCAGAGAATGTGAATGATAACACCAAAACCTTTTTTCCACTCATGGTTAGTGGTTGGGTGAAGCCATTTATTATCAAACTACTGTGTTTTATCTTTTTAAATCATAATGACAACCAAAAACATTCAAATGACCCTGATCAAAAGTTCACATACCCGGGTGATTTTTGGAATTACACAAGTTTTGTCATGCACATTTATTTCCTTGGAACATATTTCATACAAAAATCAAAATGAGCCACACAAAAGTGTTTCAAAGCACTCCATGTTTTTTGACAATCATTGAGCAGCGGCGCAGACCGAAAGACACTTGTCCTGATAGAGTTTCACCCCCACGTTTGTGAAGTGTGATCCCGCTGCGGCTGCTGTGTTGAGCGATCAAGCTAGTTGTGGGCTTCACAACTAAATCAGGTGAGCAGTTTTCATACTGTATGGATTGATTCCTATTGAGGATAAGACCTATGCCATTCTCATTTATAGATACACAAAAGTGTTGGCATTCTTAATTTAATATTTGGTTGCAGACCCTTTGGAATAAACAACTGTAATTATTGCTTCCTATAACCATCAACAAGCTTCTTATTACTCTCAACTGGAGTTTTGGACTCTTCTTTTGTAAAGTGCTCCAGGTCTCTCATATTTGATAGATGCCTTCTCCCAACAGTAATTTTTAAGATCCCTCCACAGGTGTTCAATGGGATTTAGATCCGGACTCATTGATCACTTGAGAACTCTCCAGCGCTTTGTTTCCATTAATTTCTGGGGCTTCTTGAAGTATGATTGGCTTTATTGTCCTACTGGAATACCCATGACCTAGGACACAAACCCAGCTTTCTAACACCGCACTATATAGCGACCAAAAATCCTTTAGTAATCATCAGATTTCATGATGCCTTGCACACAGTCAAGGAACCCAGTGCAAGAGGCATTAAAACAACCACAAAACATCTCTGAACCTTGATCATATTTGACCGCAGATCCTGTGTTCTTTTCTTTGTAGAGCTCATTCCATTTTTATTGAATTGTAGAATGATGTGCTTTACCAAGACACTTTCCCAGAAGGATTTTGTACTCTCATACATTTTGGCAAACTGCAGTGTAGCTTTTTTATGACCCTATGTCAGCAGTGAGGTCCTCCTGGTTATCCTGCCATAACGTTTAAGATCATTCAAATGTCGACGGATAGTTCATGCTGATAATAATGCACCCTCATCCTGCAGGAGAGCTTGAATTTCTTTTGTAACTTGGTGGGGTTGCTTATCCAGCGTTGCAACCTTTCATGAATTTCCAGGGAGCTACAGTGTCATAGGTTGGAAATGTCATGATTATGTTGCTCACCATGGACAAAGGAACATCAAGACCTCTGGAGATGACTTATAACCTTGAGAATGCTGATACTTTTCAACAATTTTGGTTCTCAAGTCCTCAGACCGTTCTCTACTAATCTTTTTGTTCTCCATCTTTAATGTGGCACACACTGACACACAAAATAAAGATTGAGTCAACCACCCCCTTTTTTATCTGGCTTTAGGTTTGATTTTCATATTGCCCACACCTATTACTTGCCACAGGGGAGTTTGCAGGAGCTTAAAACAAAGTTGCCTACCCACAATATTTAAAAGGTGTCAAGAATTTTAGGATTGCTGGGTATACACTGGAGCAAACTGTATTAATTGTGGATATGCTGCTTGAAAGTCTGCGGGGGATCTTCCCTGCAAATATCCCCCTGCACAATAGACAATGAATGAAAAGGTGTGTAGGCTCAGCGCAATTCTTTTTTTATTAATGGCTTATGTCTACTGTATATCAATATAACTCACAATATGTATGCTAAAAAAAAGTCTTAAATAAAATCACAAACATGTATTTTTTAACCGTGTACCGGATATTTATTAAAATAATTTTTATAAAAAAAATGTTATATAAAATTTTTTTTTATATAACATTTTAATGTTTTAAAGCATTTTATATAAAACATTTTTGATAAAAATAATTTTAATAAATATCCGGTATACGGTTAAAAAATACATATTTGTGATTTTGTTTAAGATTTTTTTAGTGTACATATCGTGAGTTATATTAATATACAGTAGACATAAGCCATTGCTAAAAAATAATTGCGCTGAGCCAACACACCTTTTCATTCAGTGTCAAGAATTTTGTCCAGCAAATTTTGGGGGTTTTGTATAAATTTTGTCCAGTTAACCTTTATTCTCTGTTTTTTTTTGTGTTTTTCCAATACATACAAAGGAAATAAACATGTACACTGTGTGCAGAATTATTGGGCAAATGAGTATTTTGATCAAAAAAGTCCAAAATTGTGAGATGTCTTGCAGAGGGATGCAGTAGTCTTGAAATTGGCAAACTTTTGAAGCGTGATCACCGAACAATCAAGCGTTTCATGGCAAATAGCCAACAGGGTCACAAGAAGTGTGTTGGGCAAAAAAGGCGCAAAATAACTGCCCATGAATTGAGGAAAATGAAGCGTGAAGCTGCCAAGATGCCATTTGCCACCAGTTTTGCAATATTTCAGAGCTGCAACGTTACTGGAGTATCAAAAAGCAAAAGGTGTGCTATACTCAGGGACATGGCCAAAGTAAGGAAGGCTCAAAAATGACCAACTTTGAATAAGAAACATACGATAAAACGTCAAGACTGGGCCAAGAAATATCTTAAGACTGATTTTTCAAAGGTTTTATGGACTGATGAAATGAGAGTGATTCTTAATGAGCCAGGTGGATGGGCCAGAGGCTGGATCAGTAAAGGGCAGAGAGCTCCACTCAGACGTCAGCAAGGCAGAGGTGGGGTACTGGTATGGGCTGGTATCATCAAAGATGAACTTGTGGGACCTTTTCGGGTTGAGGATGGAGTGAAGCTCAACTCCCGGACCTACTGCCAGTTTCTGGAAGACAACTTCGTCAAGCAGTGGTACAGGAAGAAGTCGGTATCGTTCAAGAAAAACATGACTTTCATGCAGGATAATGTCCCATTACATGCATCCAACTACTACACAGCGTGGCTGGCCAGTAAAGGTCTAAAAGAAAAAAAATAATGACATGGCCCCCTTGTTCACCTGATCTGAACCCAATAGAGTACCTGTGGTCCCTCCTAAAATGTGAGATCTACAGGGAGGGAAAACAGTACATCTCTCGGAACAGTGTCTGGGAGGCTGTGGTGGCTGCTGCACATAATGTTGATCGTAAACAGATCAAGCAACTGACAGAATCTATGGATGGAAGGCTGTTGAGTGTCATCATAAAGAAAGGTGGCTATATTGGTCATTAAAGGGAACCAACCACCTCAGATGACGACTATAAGCAGTTAATACATGTCCCTGCACCCTACCTACACCATTCCAGCTATGTTTTTGCTAAGAATATTGATAAATGCAAACCGAAATATACACTTTGTAAACTTACATGCCTGCGTATTTCTGGGCGTCTCCCTGTGTGTGCTGGGACCTGTTGGCTGTGCTCATCATGCCTGCTCTCCCCCTCCCTTATGCACGCCCCCTCTCAGCCTGCTATACTGTGTGAGGCTGATTGCGTCATAAAGGGGCATGGCTAAATCGCGGCATCCCGGTAGCCCCGCCCCTTTATGACGCAATCAGCCTCACACAGTATAGCAGGCTGAGAGGGGGCGTGCATAAGGGAGGGGGAGAGCAGGCATGATGAGCACAGCACACAAGTCCCAGCACACACAGGGAGACGCCCAGAAATACGCAGGCATGTAAGTTTACAAAGTGTATATTTCGGTTTGCATTTATCAATATTCTTAGCAAAAACATAGCTGGAACGGTGTAGGTAGGGTGCAGGGACATGTATTAACTGCTTATAGTCGTCATCTGAGGTGGTTGGTTCCCTTTAATTTTTGGGGAGTTTTGTTTTTGCATGTCAGAAATGTTTATTTCTAAATTCTGTGCAGTTATATTAGTTTACCTGGTGAAAATAAACAAGTGAGATGGGAATATATTTGGTTTTTATTAAGTTGCCTAATAATTCTGCACAGTAATAGTTACCGGCACAAATAGATATCCTCCTAAGATAGTCAAATCCAAAAAAACTAACCACTCCAACCTCCAAAAATATTAAGCTTTGATATTTAAGTCTTTTGGTTGATTGAGAACATACCGTATATACTCGTGTATAAGCCGAGTTTTTCAGCCCAAAATTTGGGCTGAAAAGTCCCCCCTCGGCTTATACACGAGTCAATACGGTGGTGGAGGCTGGAGGAGGCGGGGGGAGTCTGCTGTATGAGCGGCCCCGTCACGTGGGGCCGCTTATTATATATGCACTGCTTCCCCCTGTCAATCAGCGGCAGGGGGAAGCAGTGCATATATGCCCCCAAAAGCTGGCACTCGCCCCCCTTGTAAGGGCCCCCCCGCTGCGTATCTTACCATCCCGGTCTTCTGCACAGCTCCGCTCCTCGGTGCTCCGTCCTCGCTGCTCCCGTCTTCTACATACGGGATTCCCGGCCGTCGCAGGCGTATGACGTCATCGCGCGACGGCCGGGGTTCCCGGATGCAGCGAGGACGGAGCATGGAGAACGGAGCACCGAGGAGCGGCGCTGTGCAGAAGACCGGGATGGTAAGTTAAGCAGCGGGGACGGGGCCCTTACAAGGGGGGCGAGTGCCAGCATTTGGGGGCAGCTGTAATCCCCCCCCTGGGGGCTGCTGTATCACCCCTGGGGGCTGCTGTATACCCCCAGGGCCGCTGTATCCCCCCTGGGGGCCGCTGTATTTCCCCTGGGGGCCGCTGTATCCCCCCTGGGGGCTGCTGTATCACCCCTGGGGGCTGCTGTATAACCCCAGGGCCGCTGTATCCCCCTGGGGGCTGCTGTATCCCCCCTGGGGGCCGCTGTATCCCCCTGCTGTATCACCCCTGGGAGCTGCTGTATAGCCCCAGGGCTGCTGTATCCCCCATGGGGGCCGCTGTATCCCCCCTGCTGTATCACCCCTGGGGGCTGCTGTATACCCCCAGGGCTGCTGTATCCCCCCTGGGGGCTGCTGTATCACCCCTGGGGGCTGCTGTATACCCCCAGGGCCGCTGTATCCCCCTGGGGGCTGCTGTATCACCCCAGGGGGCTGCTGTATACCCCCAGGGCTGCTGTATATACTGCTGGGGCTGCTGTACACTACCACTGGGGCTGCAGGGGCTGCTGTATACTACCACTGGGGCTGCTGTATACTACCACTGGGGCTGCTGTATACTACCACTGGGGCTGCTGTATACTACCACTGGGGCTGCTGTATACTACCACTGGGGCTGCTGTATACTACCACTGGGGAGGCCTGTATACTACCACTGGGGAGGCCTGTATACCACTGGGGGGGCCTGTATACCACACTGCTGGGGGCTGTATACCTGTGCTGGGGTCCACCCTCGGCTTATACACGAGTCAATAGGTTTTCCCAGATTTTGGGGGCAAAAGTAGGGGGGTCGGCTTATACACGGGTCGGCTTATACACGAGTATATACGGTAGTTATTGATCAATAATAAAAATAATCTTCTACAATACAACTTGCCTAATAATTCTGCACACAGTGTATATAATAAAAAAATTGTACTTCCAATAATTTTCTGGAAGAAATACTTCATTTTCTGAAACAATTTCAGGGGCTTGGCCATGACTGTATGTGATTTCTGTTTTGTTACTGAATGTATTCAGAACATGGAAAAAGGTTTTGCAGTAATTTCAATAAAAAATTGATCTGATGGGAAAAAAATCCCACTGTGCTTAAGAACAGAGTTTTTAATAAAAGGTAAACTGCATTGTTTACAAGCAGTTTTATACATTCATGATAATGAGAAAACCCTTTAAAATGCGCGCACACATTTCTTAGAAATAACACACTATGGGGCAGCACAGCTAACATTCTGTTGTACAAACCCCTATCCAGTCTATGTGCTTCTGTGTGGCACAGTACTCTTCTCCTGCATCTCTGCATAGTAATGTCGTGTGTTAGAAAAGAACATTTAGTTTTTTTGTGCTGTAATGCAATGTTTCCTAAACCAAGAACAATAACCCCTAATTCCTCTATGAAGAGACAAAAGGGACTGAAAAATGTCTATTTAAAGGGAACCTGTTATGTCCCGTCTCTGAGTCAGCCATCAGTCAGTGCTGGAGCCAGTGGCGTAACTTCAGGCCAGGGGCCCCGATGCGGAAGCTCCAATGGGGCCCCCAATTATTGCAAATCTTTAATAGTATTAGTCTTTTTCTATGGGCCAAAGGGACTTTTGGGGCCCCCTAGGCTGCAGGGCCCCGGTGCGATCGCAACCCTGCACCTATTGTAGTTACGCCCTGGCTGGAGCATTGCTTAAAGCTGCCGCTCACTATGTACTGACTGAGACCTCTCCTCTATGACTGAAAGCCGATTGTTAAAGGGGGAATAAAGTTAATGTCTTCCAGTAGCTGGATTTTCAGCATGGACAGCCTTAGAATGCTATTAACTTGCAGATTGACCTTATGTCTGTAGGTGACTAGCAATTGGGGACATGACAGGTTCATTTACAGGAAGGATCTGTAGATAAAATTAAGAACTGCAAAGACTGTTCTGATCAGTATGTAGCTGGCCATTGCCTTTAGAGTCTTATAGGGATTGGAAGGGATAAGAAATCCATGGTTGATTTCTCTCAAAAAATGGCACCACACCTTTCTAAGGGTATGGTACTGTATCAGCGCCATTCATTTGTATACAGAAAAAGAAAAGGGACAAAGAGCACAATAGAGTCTTATCTGGTAGAAAAATTTGTCTAGGTGAGGGGTATAGGAATTGCTCAGCTTTTAAGGTTATTTAACCTACAACTGAGCAATCAAGGAATGACAGCTGCTGCAGTACCCTCTGTTCAAGAGATCCTGCTATGTAAAACAAGTGGCAGGAGGATAGAAGTAGTAGTCTGCGCAACTATTGCTAGATTCAAGAAATCCAGAGGTCATAGTTTAGGATTGGACCGTGAACCAACTTCATCAGGAAACCACAATATTCAATATATCGTGGTGCTCCTGATGAAGAAGTTGTTTGAACCTTGAAACGCATTGACAATAAACCGCATGCTTCAGTTATATACCAGGACCTCCGGATTTCTTGCATCAGCAGCGCAGACTACTACTCTATCCTCCTACCACTTATACATTTGTATATAACTGACTTGTAATACAATGCAAATCCTGTGGACATTCTTGTCACTGTTCTGAAAGAAAGCAACCATGTTTTTCTAATCCTGTACAGCCCCTCTAATTCTACTGCATTTATTTTAGATGCATTGCATATTTTCTTAATTTATAATACTGCATTATGTTAATTCCTTATTTCTACAGATGCAGACTATGAAGGAAAATATGAAGGCCGTTCAGGATCGACTTCTGAAAGAAATGGTAAATGTCTGTGAATATTTCTATCCTCCACAATGGTATTACACTTTATCCAAAGGAAATATCCAGCGGTTTTCAAGCAATGTGTACTTATTCCTACCAACAAATTGTATTACAATCCTAAAAATTTTACATTCTTATGTAAACCACCCAGATCAGCCTTCTGACTTTCTCAATTAAGAAAATTCTGTCATGTACACATGATACCCTTAGGGGGCACTAGGTAGCTTTTATTGTTTTGTTCCTAAGTTTTAATACTGTACTGATACAATCTGTCTGAATTACATCTCAGGCCTCGTTAAGATACTGTTTTTTTGCACAACAGAAATGTCACAGACCTTTTTTTTATCAGTGTGCTAGATCCAATTTTCATCCCTTTTTTGGTTTTTGTGTCCGTTTTTACCATCAGTGTGGCATCCATTTTCCTGGCATGCATAAAAATGGACTATACTACCCATTAAACTGCAAAAAGAGGACAGTATGTGAATTTATCACAAACCATTTCACTTGAATGGGATACGTTTTTCCAGAAACGGGATAAAAAATAGACGTCACTTTTTTTTTATTCACAAAAAATCTCCCAAAACAATCATTCTAAAAAAAAAAAAAGGGGCATGTGAACAGTCCCATAGACCATAAAGGTACATATTCTATCCATTATGAAGATTTAAATGAATCACAGACACGTGAATGAGGCCTATGTTACAGCCAGTTACCTGGACGCTGTATTGGCACATGTTTTAAAAACACATATATTTTTGTAATCCTTTTAAGAGGCACCAGTGGCTCTATGTTCATGTGAACATTGTGCAGCTCGCCATTCAATCATTTGCATTTTGTAAATGCTGCATTCAGTATCTGTAGAAAGTTGGAGAAGGGCTCAGACAGACAACCATATTTTCAGTCCAAATGCTATCTGCCAAAAATCGGATTGCACTCAGACCAATGTTATTCAATGAGGCAGTTCACATGTTCAATATTTTCCTTGGATTGAGTTGTTTATGGAAAATATTGCAGCATGCACAATTTGCCTCCAAGAATTGGATGGCACTCGTCCAAGTCTATGGGTCTGTGAAAAAAATCGTCCGCACTTGAATTACATCCAAGCGAAGTCCGATTTTCACGGACTGCTAGATTGGAGAAACTTTTTTCATTTTTTTTATACCTCTAAGGCCGGCTTGACACCACGGTCTTCAGCTTTCAGGTCTTCAGGTCCGGTCCGGTTTGAATCGGACCAAACCTGATCCGGTTTTGCCACCATGTGTCCCTATGGTGCCGGATTGGTCCTATTTGGCCATCCGGTTTTGTGCTTTTTCTCCCTGATTCGATTGTGTCTGGTTTTGCACTGGACACAAAATCAGTCAGCATCATTTTTTGCATCCGGTGCAAAAAGTGGACAAAAACGGATCTGTGGTGATCTGGCGCCCATAACATGGGAGTCTAAGCGCATCGGATCGCCCCGGATCCGTTAAAAAAATCTGAACGTTTCCTGGATGCCATGTACAGAACAGTGCAGGCTCTAAAATGCAGCCGCACTCATTCAGCACCATGGACAGCAGCATTTCAGAGCCACTGCTGACCGTTCAGCACCACACTGCACTGCACAGACGGCTGAGATTTCAGCACCACGGACAGCAGCAGAAACAAACAGAAATGAATCCTGCAAAAATAGGATCAGAGGGCATATCTGCCCACACTTTGTGCTCATCCTGTGCTGGCAGGTTCTGTCCGGTGGATGCTGCAAAACACGGGACAGAATCTGACAGCTGAAAACCATGGTGTGGAGCCGGCCTTAGAAAAAAGGATCTCACTTTGGTCAAAATCTGATCAGAGTCTGAGTAGCATAATTGTACCAATTTTCTTGGATGGAGAAAATAGAATTGAGTGAACCCGGCCTAACTGTCTCTATTTGACCCATCATCTGATTCATATGTAGAAACCAAAATAACTTATAAATGGCTAACTATTATATAAAATTGGACAACGCGGAAGCTCATGTTATCAGGAAATCCATTACGATAATCCCAACACTAAAAATATCCAATTAAATGAAACAAGTTCCACATTAATCAGGAGAGCAGAGAGGAAGACGTCGTGCAGCTTGTTAGTGTGCATCACATAACACAGGACCATCTGCGGTATCCAATAATGACGCAATCTGTTAGTGACTTCACATATGGTTCATTTTTCTAGAATTTATATTTTTAGCTCTATGCTCACACAATTACAGGGATACTGGAGTGTAGTGTTGCATTAATGGACTTACTAGGTATGTGCACATCAGTCGTTTGTGGCTGCTTTTGGACGTTTTCCGTCTGCGTTTTCCGCTCAGTTTTATGTAATTTATGTTAATCCTATCTCCGGTGGATAACATGCTAGTCAATGGATTTTAGAAAACTCTGTCTTCACTAGAACGGTTTCTTCTGGTCGTTTTCAGTCAAACTGAGTTTTCTCAGTCAAACTGAGTTTTTCCACGGTTTTCCAAAAATAGAGCAAGTGACTTCTTTCCTCCGTTTTCCAGCGTTTCAGCTGATCAAGTGCACAAAAAACTCAGTTTCAAACCGCCGAGAAAACCGCCGAGAAAAACGCTGTAAAACCGGGCGGAAAACGAGCAAAAACGAGGGACACTGCTGAGCACAGAAACTCAGTTTCTGCCAGTGTCCTCCGGTTCCCGTCGGTCTGCAGAAATGCAGAACCGACTGATGTGCACATAGCCTTAGAGTCCCATTTTATAGTCTTCAGTAGCTGAAATTCTTTCTTTGTCTAATTGCAGTTATTTGAGGTCAAATTGTTTGAAAAGTACAAAACGGTGCAGTTGGTCTAGCCTTGTAACATTATTATAGCTTAATAACATGCTCTTCCTTCTTATTTTTTTATCTTTTTATGCTTTTTTCTCCAGCAAGAAGAAGAGCTGCTCAGTGTCCGGAGAGGACTTCAGTCACTGTTCATGTCTGGCAATACTTCATTCTAGTTTGTTTCTATGTAGCTGTTGTTTAATGGGGAAGATATACACTCTTGTTGTTTAATGTGGAAGATGTACACGAGTTCTGCCACTAATTTACTTTGTTCTTTTAATTGTATTGTTGGTTCTTACGTTGTACACACTTTGTATGTGCTTTTTACTGATCGCATCAAGAGATTGCTTTAATGTTTACTGAGGGGTACATGTAAATTAAAGATTTCATTAAGGATTTGTTCACTGCTTGTCTTTGATCGCTCTTGATATGATATGAGCTTTTACTACTTATTGAAAGATAAAAGATTTAATCTGCCGACAAAAATAGTGTTTTGCTCAATGGTTGCATTATACTTGCCATGTTTAGACAGGCGAAAATCAAGAATGAGCCTTTTACGACTATTGACTTGTTCTATTTTGTATTTTCAACCTGTGCAAAAGACTGCAGGGCCAGATAATATATGGTTTGTTGTCCATAATCACGAATACACATAGGTTTGCATAGGCGCTGTATATATAATTTGGTAGAATTTTTTTCATGCAGACTGTTTCCAAAGTTGTTTCATTTTTATACACTATGCACACAACCTTGAGCTATATAGTGTATGGAAGCCAAGTATTCAGTCCTATGATGAATTAGTAGACAAGCCATAGTCTAAGGCTGGAAACACACTGGCGAGTGCAAAAACGGTCCGATTGACGGATCCGAGAGTCGGACAAGTGTCATCTGAATTTTTGTCAGTGTGGCTTCCGTGTGTTGTCCCAGTGCAATCCGTTTTTTTACCCAGCAGCTATTTACTGTATTAGCATTTACAGGAACATTTTTTACAGTTGTCTGAGCTACAGAATGGTTAGTCTCGTCCGACACTCACATGAAATCGCAGCACGTTGCGACTGACTCATCATCCGAGAATCGGATGAGAAAAAAATGTCCGACACTCAGAAATGTGTTCTCGGACATTGACTAACATTGGTCCGACTGCAATGCGATTTTTACTCGCATTGCAGTCGGACCAATGTTAGTCAATGTCCGAGAACACATTTCCGAGTGACGGACATTTTTACTCGCATTGCAGTTATCCCAGTTTCACGCCAGTGTGTCCAAGCCCTAACAGTTATACACTAGTGAACATGGCTGTCATTTAAGGTTTATACAACGTCAACTCCAAACACGTTTCTGGTTATAATAAAGGGGTAAAGCTGATTATCTACAATATTCTTACCGTCCCCTTCAAGTCTCCTATGGGTGACACTGATGGGTTTTCCTTTAAACATACTGAACACCCCAATAGCTGTTAGATTTTTCTGTATATTTTTTCGTTATAGTTATATTATTGTTTTTTAGGTTACTTTTAGGCCTGAGTCCCCCCCACCTCCATCGCTCCAAAGTAAGCAAAATAGACTATCTTCTAATAACACGATAGATAAAATAAAATAGATGAGGTTAGGAATCAGGCTGGGGTCACATTTGCGTTTAAAAATTCAGATCCTGATCCAGTTTTGAGTTGTTAAAAAGCTCAAAACAGTATCAAGAACCGCAGCCCTAGGAGCCCATTATTTAAACCGGATTGCACTACATGCAATCCGGTTACCGCATTCGGATTTGCAGCCTGCGTGAAAAATCATGCAGGCTGCAGTTTTCAGAGCGGTTTGCAATCCACAGCAGGATTCTATAATGGGCTCCTATGGGAGCCCATCCAGCTACCGTAAGGCACATGTGATGCCTGCGGCAGCCATATGCTTTGTTCATCCATGCTGCTGCAGGGATGAACAAAGGGTTAAATGTTAATAACAGATGTGGGCAACATGCCTCTAGGGGGTGCCCACCCTCCCTAGAGACATGCTGTCCACACAGGTGGGCATGTGAGGGGTTAATATGTGGAATTATAGTATTGTCGGCATTTACAATTTTATGAATGAAACCCGGCGGCTCCTCACTGTGGAGGAGATACAGTATGTAATCTACGTACTGTATCAGCCACTATCCAGGGTCCTGAAAGCTTTAACATTAGGTCTATGGGCAGCGCACCGCCATAGACCTAATGTTAAAGCTTTCAAAATCATGGATAGCGGCAGATACAGTACAAAGATTACGTACTGTATCTCCTCCACAGTGAGGAGCCGCTGGCTTCATTCATAAAATTGTAAATGCTGACAATAGCCGGCTATACTATAAGTCCACATATTAACCGTTCACATGCCCACCTGTGTGGACAGCATGTCTCTAGGGAAGGTGGGCACCACCTAGAGACATGTTGCCCACATCTATTGTTAACAGTAACCCTTTGTTCATCCTTGCGGCAGCAGGGATGAACAAAGCATTCGGTAACCAGATTGCTCCGGATTACACATCCTAAGCAATCCGGTTACCGCATGCGGTGATCAAGACACATTTTTTAACAAAAATGTGTCTGAAGGCACTTGAGATTACCACATCCAGATCTGTATGCGGTAACCACAATTTGCCTTCCTAATTTGACCCTAGCCTTATTTAAAATATCTGCTAAGATAGCTCTACATGGCAATCATCTTTTAAGGAAACCATTCCCATTGATCTGAACATCACTCTGTGGACTGTCCACCAATCTACATTACATGTGACATCATATTTATTATCTGCTATATCTTGTCTACCATAGCTGTATAAACTAAGACTCAGATCCACATTTTCAGCAACTCTTCTTTTTTTAATAAGATTAACTTAACCAGGAAAATGTAACATCTTAAAAAAGGGAAACAAAATAGAAAACATGAAAATATCTTGCCGAGGCATGAACTTTACAAAGAAAGTGTGATTAGGCTGACATGTCAATGTAATACTGAATGATGTGCTGGCCGCATGTCCATAATGATGTCGCCATGCACAGCGTCTCGCTGCAATATACAGCCTCATACAAGTTTCCTTCCAGTGTCTTTCAGCGACACCCACTTTGTTTTGCGTGTGTATCCTTGAGCTTGATTCTCTCCCCATAAGGGGCTGATCAGTCCCCAGATATGCGCGGTGAACTCATCGCCATTCCACCCTACATTAGGAAGGGTAGCAGACAATCTCTCCATATCGCCCACAACCGCTCTCCGCGTAAATAGCTGAGCGCCAAGCGCCCAACTTCACAACTGAACGCCATTGCTCCTCATGGAACATGTTCAGTGGTTAACTGCAAAGAAAGACCATACTTCCAGCATGAAAGCGTTTACGGTCTGTGATACCTGCAAAAGAAAGATGTATACTTAATATTGAAAACATTTGTGCAAAGCACTTAAATTATACATAAATATATATATATATATATTTATACACACGCACATGTAGTACATTGCGCAATATTCCCATTTCATGTAGGAATAACAAACAATTATCTTAACTCTGGTTGGTAGCAGATGAATTGCCGTGTTTTGGGGTTGTCTGATGAGATTGTTATTCATTAAATACCGTTCTTGTTAACGAATATTTGAGCTATACAATTGTCTTGCTCTCCTTCACACATAGAGCTAAAAGGGACTCTCCAACAATGTAATTAATGGCCCCCATTACATCATTCAAACAGCAGCCTATCCTAATCACATGCATACACATGACCCTTTATGTTACTGTGGTCTCTAATAGTGCTGCTAGTAAGCAAATGGGACAACATATTTTTGTGTTTTTGGCTAGATAGGGCCTGTAGCGGCAATATGTTGTCCTCATGAAGGGCGGCATATTAAGCTCACAGATACAGTTTAATCATTCTGTTCTAGTTTGTGTCCACTGGTCACAATGGACAAGGTCATATTAAAGTCTACGGCGGCCGTCACACGGTTCAATTTAATGCACGATATTGCATAAGCGATCTGCTTTTTGATCGCTTAAGCGATATCGTGTGTGCATCGCTGCGTGCGATCAAGCGATTTTACAATGTAAAATCGCTTGATCGTTACATCGCAGATATGGGAGCCGGAGCTCATATCAAGCGATCAGCGCTTGTTCAATCTGCTTCATCGTGGTGTGTGACACCACGATGAACGATCTCCCAGAGGCAGAGCCTATGCTGGGAGATGGTATCTATGGTAAACGTCGGGTTACTAAGCGCCGCGCGGTGCCTAGTAACCCGATGTGTACCATAGTTACCAGCGATCTCGCTGCCCCACATCGCTGGTGAGTCTGTCTGTGTGACATCTCACCAGCGATGTGAACGATATTGTAAGCGATCGCGCGTGCACGTGTGACGGCCGCCTACTAATAATGTCAGGTCAACTCCATTTCATCCAATTATTTCCAGCCCCTCCCATGTACTGCTGTATATTTTGCACACATACCTGGTCAAGT
Source organism: Allobates femoralis (assembly GCA_033576535.1). Classification (NCBI taxonomy): domain Eukaryota; kingdom Metazoa; phylum Chordata; class Amphibia; order Anura; family Aromobatidae; genus Allobates; species Allobates femoralis. Next base: position 399,607,060 of record JARQOC010000006.1, on the reverse strand, counting down.
GTTTGCTTGAGGCATGTACTTCCATCTCATTGCTTTTATACTCATTAAGTTCTTTACGAATGGCAGCCTGCAAAAACATCATTGAAATACTGGTAAATGAAATATCTAACATATAGAAGAATAACGGGTATAGCAACCTGCAAACACATTATTTCTCAGCCCTGCTGAATGCTGTATATAAGGTGACATTACAGGAATCCCCTAACACTATTGACTGTATATATTATACAATATATCATTGTGGACCTCATAGTTGCAGTATATTGCAATTAGTCCATCAGCATTTCTAATGCATCTTACATAAGTGCTTACTCCTAGACATAGTATAGTCAAATTATATCACAGTGCTTGTACCTTGTCTGCTGCTGATAATCTTGTCCAGGGCTTGTCTGCTCGCCTATCATAATCCTGAGCTTTCGCCACCTCCACATAATCACTAAATCGTATCAGAATTTTTCTCTCTCTTAGTTCATCGACCGTTGGACGTTGATTGAGCTATAAGGGAAAAAAAAGATAGAGATTGCATGTCATTAATATGATTTATCTGGTGTCTATATTAAAGCCATGGATTTCTTTAGTAAAGGGAATGTAAAAAATGACTAAGATTGTTTTCAATGTATACTGTAAATCTTATTCTGAGGGCAAGGGGCTTGGAAGTAAAAAGTTAGAGTGCTTGGAAACTACGGTATATGGCTCAAGATAAGATATCAATGTAATATGTATTGAGCTGCTGACGTCCTGGTGCAGCAGCATTATATCCAATGTAATCCTCCAATTAGGTTTTGCTGTAAGGGCTTGTTCACAAGTTGCATTTTTGCCATGCAAAAAATGCAGTGTTTTACAGTACCAACTAACAGACTGAGATTTCTGAAATCACAGGCACCTGCTACTTTTTCTTCCAATATGCAGCACATGAATTCTTTCAACATTTTTGCAATATTTTTCACCTTTTCATTTGAATGTGAAAAAAGGCAAGTAAGCATACATCAAGGATGCTCCATATTTTACGCATAGTTTTTCCTCTGTTTTTTTCTGCTGCAAATACTAAGCTTGTGCACATAGCTTTAATGCAATCAAGTAAGACAATATGGTTGACACTCTCCGTTCAAGCTGGGTGCTTTATGGTCGGGATGACCCACAGATGTACATGTATACACCATCGGGCTGGGGTCACACAGAGCTTCTCAACTTGGTGAGAAGAGTTTTCCTAAATGTCACGGTAGCTGTCAGCAGCTTCATTAGAAATGAACTGCTAACCTTACCTACTGCTAATGGTAGCATGGCTTCTGTAGAACAACAAGGAATCTTTTCATAATTAACTTCTAATGATGCAGCAGAAATTCACTTCAACATTTAGGAAGACTTTTCTCAACAGATGCAGATGCCCTATGTGTAACCCCAGCCTTAACCTAGTTTAGCTGCCAATTACAGTAAATACCAGCTGAGAGGTGAGCTAAACTCAGCACTCCTGCCATGCTTTTAATTAAAGCCCCTGTTACACATAGCAAGATCGCTGTTGCGTCACAGGTTTTGTGACGCAACAGCAACCTCACCAGCGATCTCGCTATGTTTGACACGTAGCAGTGACCGGGCCCACGATGTGACATCGCTGATCGTGTCGGAGTGTCCTGGACTATTTTTTGATCGTCATGTCCCCGTTGGACAGCATGCATTGGTGTGTTTGACACCTTAACAATGACCTCGTTGCTTACTCAGCCACTTAGGTCTGAGTCATCAGACTAGCTGCTGTGTGACAGGGTCCCAATGACTGCCGAGGTCGTTTTACAGGTCGTTGCAGCTTTGCTGCATCATTGAGTAGATCTGACTGTTTCACATCTTACCAGCGACCACATAGCGACGTTCCAGCGATCCCTACCAGGTCGTATCGTTGCCAGGATCGCTGGTACGTCGCCAAGTGTGACGGGACCCTTAGAAAAGTCCAAAATACGTGACTATATAAGCAGGGTCTCTATATACAAGCTTGACAATATGGGTGCAAGATTATATCAAGCTCTGTCTATATATACTGTATAATAGGAGCCATAATAAGACAGCACTCACCTTTCTGGTTAACCTTTGCTTGATTTCTCTTCTTTCCTCTTGTTCTATCTGGTCATTTCTTTCTGTGAAGGGAAGGAGATAATAATGATAAGTTCTCTCAGGCTCATCTGAAACATGAACCAAGATGTACAGAAATATAGGAAACTAATGACTATGGCAAGAACAGGCGAGTACAGTAGACTTATATTAGTGGATCTCAGTACTAAGGGACAAACTGGTTTTGTACATGACATGGAGCCTTCATGGACATGGCCTTTAGAGCCAAAATTGGATACAGCCAATGTAGCACATATCAACGCCACGATTGATCATTTTGTTTTTTATATTGATTAGGTCCATTCCTACTGACTGTGGAAAATTCTGTGACCAAGATAATTATTTTACACCTCAGTACTTTAGCGGGTCTCATGCCGAGATTTTGTTCACATTGAGTTTTTCTTGGCTTTCAAAAACCATGAAACCGCTTCAAAACAATCAAGACATTTTCCTATTTTGGAACTGTTTTTTTTTTTTTTTTTTAAATCTTATTCTTTCTCTAATGTAGTTTGGGAATAGTTTTTTCCAGTCTCCAGAACTGTTCTTTGAGGCCTTTTGATTGGAGCAGATTCCATCAGAATTTTATTTTTTTTAAGGTGACTTTTTTTGTGCACCAGATATTTTTCAAAACTCTTCTGAAACAAGCATAGTGGAATATCCTATAGAAGTTAATAGGAAGAATTCTACAAGCATTTTTGGAAGGTGTTGGAACAGGTTTGTTACAAAAAGTTCTAAAAACTCTGTGCAAACACACCATAACCATTGGCAAGACTGACCTCTGCCTCCTAGCTATGCAATGCTTAGCTGCATGAACAATGGATGAGCAATGCAGACGTGGTGACACCTTTCTATTAGGCTACGTGCACACATTGAGTATTTGGCGACTTTTTAATTCAGTATTTGTAGCCAAAACCATAAGTGGAAGAATCAGAGGAAAAGTATAATAGAAACAGGATTCCTCCCCTCCTGTATCTGTACGACCGAATTGTCCACATTTATTGTTACTTGTATTGTTACTATGTTACTTGTCCTACTCTGCCCCTTTTAGCATGTAAAGCGCCATGGAATATAACTGCGCTATATAAATAAATAATAAACACTTCACCACTTCTGTATTTATCACCCACTCCTAGTTTTGGATACAAATACTGAGGTACAAAACTGACCAATAACTGTACATGTGAATGTAGCCTAAAATTGCAGTAAAACCTCAGCATGAAAAATTCAGTGTGTCAATTTCTAATAACTAGGAAGCAAATACACCAGCAATACCCCCCCATAATAGGTGCAGGAGGAGACGGTCACACTTCTCTTTGCTGCCTGATACATATATAGCTCTATACATTATTATATATAATATTTTTTGGAACAGGGACAGCATTAGCCACAAATAATAATAGCTGGCCTTTTTGTGAACCTGGGATAGTGGGGATGGCGGTGTTGCTTTTGTAGCAAGGACTTTTCCTGGATTCACGGCTCCCTCCTGTAGCAGCCTCCACACTACGCCTCTGCTCTGCTGCTATATATAGCTCTTGCTGCAGTGCTGGTGGGTGGAATACATTATCTGCTGTAGGATTGTAGTAAACGAGACTGCTATTTATAGAGCTGTCAGCTAAATAAAGATCCAGGTCAGTGTTACGAGGGCTTCATCAAAAAAATCCAGGGATTCCATATTTAGGAATTTAGCAAGGGGAAACCCCTGGAAACATTCCGTAAAATCACCCAAATACACATCCTTCTTATGGAATAACCTGTGTCGTGCAGGTGGGATTAGCACAACGTATAGGGGCATGTTGTGCTAAGATACTATATTATCTGTCTTGGGGTCTGCACACTCTGTATAGCATCCCTTTATTTTACTATGTGGGGGATACGGGCAGTTAGCTTCAGACATCTTGCCATCCAATGTTATATGTATTGTGATTAGCTCTATATCAGTCTTGTCCTTTATCTATTCTGCTTTTCTATGCAGACCTGATGTTTACACCACAAATTCACTATGTGGGATATTGTTGCTGCCCTTGACACTGCTGGTACCTGTATGAGAGCAGATGTTGGAATGAGCTTCCACAATACAAACAACGATCTGAAACATTGCGTTCTTTATAAAATTAACTGATATAAAGGCAAGGACATACAGATCGCAATTAAGGTTTTTGTGGAGGTTGATATAAAACTAACCATTTGTAAACAACATACTGGTCCTCTTCCTCCTAACATTAGCATCATTTTCGTTTTCCAAAATAATGAGGCATGTAGTGGAATGAAGAAGCACCAGGAAGCACCTCTTTAATTATTTTTACTCATTGCCTTTCGCCAAATATGCAAGTGGCTTAGGCAGTCTATAATAATTCTTCTCCTGAAGAGGTTAATATTAGTCACAAGGCACAAGTTACAAGCTGCTTGATATAGATGCTAGCTTACCCTGACTAGAACCAGGGAAGGATTATAAAGCAGGGAGGAGGCTGCATGACCTAATGACTACTGTTGGGTCATCTTCTCCAAGGAACATGTGTTTACCCTGTATTCTATATCTGCCCTCAGGGATAGTGTTATGTTGCTAAAATGTAACGGCCAGACCCCTAGGCGAACACAGAGCAGCTCACAGGTGGCCAGTCACAAGAGAACAGAAGATTATTAAAAAAAAATTTTTAAGGAAGGGCCAAGATTTAGCTGGAAGCTATGTTAGTTCACCATTGGATACACGACTGACTATCATAATTACCAAAGCCTTTGATTTCAGTTCATAAGTCATAGGACAAGCTATCACAACATAGCCTCCTCCTAGCTACAGGTGGACAAACAGAGGAACGTGTATATGAGGGCTGGAGGATTTAGGTGTCATTTCTGAGCTCTGAAAATCTGCTACATATAAGGGATGGTGATAAGGCAGATAATTATATGGGCCTCTCTGTATATTGAAAAATATTTAACATCTTATAGTGGGTATAATACCCAGGCCATAGAGAAAGAGCCCATCCGACACATGGTTTACACCCAAAAATACATACTGACTACAGGAGGTGTGAAAATAAATCAGCTATTTGTATACACTGTATGCAAGATGGGAGGATAGGGTAAGTGACATCATAGAGAGAGTACTAATATGCCCAATCAGCCATAATTTGAGGCTTCCTAACTCATACATTACTCCATACACCTCAACTGGTACTTATATTACCACAGCCATTGTCAGACTGGGGTACCAAGGACCAACCAGTAACACTGACTCTGGGGGCCACTGCTCAGTGACATACAAATACATTACTGTCATTAAAAACCAAACAAAGCTTCTATATAATAAACTGGATAGTTTGTTAAATTAAGTATAAGATGCTATGTGTGTGACTCAAGACTAGTGTGCCAACTCCTCATATATAGAGGGGTGGGTGGTTTACACCTGCCCAGGGGCCCACCGGGAAATTCACCTGTTCCCCTGTCGGACTGTCCAGGACTAAAAATTCCCCCAATCACCGCAGGCCTTGAGGAACCTTTGTTGGTAATTAGATCAATATTAAATATATACACTTTCCAGCATACATTAACAAGTGACATAGAAATATAATGCTGTACTTACGCTTCAGTATATTCCTTCTCTCAAGTTCTTCTACAGCTGGTCTTTGGCTCAATCGCCTGCGGAAAAACACCATAATCACGTTTTGAACCATGCTGGTAGACTGAGAAGTCTTAGACACAAGAATGCTGTAGTAATTGTGCCGAGCAGATAGACCAAGTGATGGAGCAGACAGGGATATTTGGCTACAGGTGATGGGAGCAGCGAGTCTCGGAGTCCCCTTGTAGTGAAGCTGCTGCTTAGCTCTGTGTGGTGTTCCCAGACACACTGGCAGTCTTCTATACTGCTCCACGCTCACTCCCACCCGCACCGCCTGGCCAATCCACAATCTCTGCACATAATTAATGAGGCTTTCCCCTACTATTGCTCCCCCTCCCATCTCTGTACTGTACATCACAATCTCACAGGACTAAGCACAAAGTGTCTTCTTCACATCGGTTACAACTGTTGTGACTTTCTAGTTTACTGGCTCACGTAAGCCATTTACTAAACAACCTCAGGAATATATCAGCATTAGATACAAACGCTTCTTGAAAGCTAATGCCACACAAAGTCTAAAATATTGTGATGCAGTCTAGGATGGTGAGGTGTCAGATGTTTGCTCCTTGCACTGAGTAGTAGCTCTACTGGGGGAAACATAAATAGAGATGCTTCAGACACCACATCACAAGGACAGCAGATTGCTCCCTGTATCTCGGCTCCTTACACACTTGAGTGTTATACTTTGGGATCAGAATATTGTAAATTTCCGAAATCACACCTACACTTTGAGAGACATAAAGGTATATTCTCATGTAGCAAATGTGGCTTTAATGTCTGTGACCAAAAATGTATTCTATCCATCTGCATGGAATTGTGCAAGTTCCATTCGCATGAAATTGAAGCATTATTTCAAAATATCCCTTATCTACGGGATAGAGTATAAATATATTGATTGCTAGGGATTCAACAACTGGGGCTCTATGGAATTTCAAGAACAGGGTTGTGGAATCCTGGACTCTTAGGGTACCTTTACACGTCGCGATATCGCAATGCAACATCGACAAAAAGTCACATGGTGTGGTCTTTGCAGTTGATATCGTTCGTGCGTTGTGTCGTGTAAATGGGCAACGCGACTCGTAGGTACGATATTGCAAGAAGATTGTGCAAGCCCTTCAACCGTACGATATTGCATATGCGATGTGGTGACGACGCAACTACGATCTTGTTTGTAACTTCCCCTATTCACTATAATGTTAATGCTTGGTCCCTGGGTTGCTCATACCCAGCGCACAAAAGTTGTGGACAACAGCCTAGTTGCATTGTCTGCCGATATCTTCCTGTGTGACATCAACTATGCGATCTTGGACAAGTGTCAAAAACGTGCGCGCTCCCGTGAAATTGTATGTGACATCGGAACGATATTGCGCCGTGTAACGGTACTCTTATGGTACATTTACACGCGGCCACAGGAAGGTAGAAACAGGCAGGCATCGGACACAAATTGTGTCTGTTGCCTTGAAAAGACCACGATGTGGCTGCGTGTAATTCAGGACTTTCCTTCCTGTGTCTTCCCTGAAGGAAGGAAAGTCCTGAATTACACACAGCCACATTGTGGTCTTTTCAAGGCAACAGGCACAGTTTGTGTCCGATGCCTGCCTGTTCCTACCTTCCCGTGGCCGCGTGTAAATGTACCATTAGGGAAAACTTTTATAAAATCAGATACTTTCTATTATTATTGTTTACAGTTAACGTAAAAGACATAAAAGCAATAGGCCAAAACAGAGCCCTTGAGTTTACATACATAAAGAGAAATATTCCATGAATTAAAAGCGCCCCCTCTACCCACCAAGGAAATTACTAATGTTATTTTATAATATTTATATTTATTTGTTGCTTTGGATACTCAATAGTCAATACAGTATGAGAAAGATATTTCTGGCAATCCCGTAGACAATGAATAAAGTAGAAGTTGAGCATGCGCCTCTCCATCCCATTCAAGATGGGGCTCTGCAGTGCCCAATTCTCAGTTGAGATCCCTATGGATATTTTGAGAATTACCCTTTAATGCAACAAACATTTTATAGGTTAATTTAGCCTTGGACTGGCCAAGCTGTTTTGATGAGAACAGGCCAAATATCTTCTCCCGACAGATATAAAAGGATGTAGGATAGAGAAGATAGATTACAAGATGCACAATCCTTTTGTTCCCAGGAAAAATAAAGTGCCACCTCTTTTAGAGAATATTTCACCCATACACCTCGCACTGACACATAACGTGGGTTTTCTGCTTTCTAGCAACTACACCTTCAATCCAATTCCTCCAGCTCCCTCTATTATCCTCTCATCCTTTGAAGTGCACTCTGTTTGTATCTACCCTCTCTGCAACCTCCAAGTGACTGTCATTTATCGACCCCCAGGCCCAGCCACTGCCTTCATTGACCAATTCTCCATCTGGCTTCTATACTTTCTCTCTATTGACATTCCCACCATCATCATGCGTGACTTCAAAATCCCCATTAATACCAACCAGTCAACAGCCTCCAAACTCCTGTCACTTGCTTCTTCCTTTGGCCTCACTCAGTGGTCCTCCACAGCCACCCACATAGACATATACTTGACCTTATTTTCACCCACCTTTGCTCCCTAACTACCCCCACAACCTCCCCTCTCCCCTTCTCTGACCAACATCTACTTACTTTTTCATTTTTGTCCTCCCCTGCCACCCATGTCCACCAACTCACACACCCCTCACAGAAACCTCACACATGCTGACGTTCACATACTCTCTGACTCTATTCTACCATTATCCTCCATATCCTCACACCATGACACATATAACGCCACCACTTTTTACAACTCTACACTCGCATCAGCTATTGATGCAGATGCCCCTTTCGTTCATGGCAGAACGCGACATATGAACAGACAACCCTGGCACACAGACACCACTAAAAAGCTGCGTCGAGCATCTAGAGCTTCTGAGCATTGCTGGAAGAAAACACATTCACAAGAAGACTTCACAGCATTCAAACAAGCACTTCTCAAATTCAAGTCAGCACTCACCTTCACTAAACAGAATTACTTCATCACCCTCATATCCTCTTTGTCTCTCAACCCCAGGAAGCTATTCAACACATTTAACTACCTACTCGGCCCCAATTGCCCCCTCCTACTTCTTGTATCTCTGCAGAAGACTTTGCAACACACTTGATCAGCAAGATTGATCAGATCCAACCACCACAACCCCTATGTATACCAGACCACTCCCCTCCTCCACTAACTCTCCTCCCCTCCATCACTGAAGGAAAACTTGCACACCTCCTCTCCAGATCGCACCTCACCACTTGTGCACTGGACCCCATCCCATCCCACCTCCTCCCCAACCTCACCACAACACTTATCCCAGCCCTAACCCACCTCTTCAACCTATCACTAACCTCTGGTACCTTTCTTTCACCTTTCCCTCCGCAACAATTACACCTGTCTTAAAGAAGCCATCCCTTGACCCGACCTCCACATCTAGCTACCGGCCCATATCCCTGCTCTTGTTCACCTCCAAACGTCTTGAAAAGCATGTCCACACTGCACTCTCATCCCACCTCTCATCTAACTGTCTCTTTGGCAACCTTCAATCTGGCTTCCACCCCCACCACTTCACTGAAACCGCCCTGACCAAAATTACTAATTACTTACAGCCAAAGCTAACAGTTCTCAATCCTCCTCCTTCTAGACCTGTCTTCTGCATTTGACACAGTCGACCACTTCTTCCTATTACAGATCTTCTCTTCTATTGGTATCACAGACCTTGCCCTATCTTGGGTCGCCTCATACCTTTCCAACCACACATTTAGCGTCTCCCACACTACCTCCTCTCCCCATCCCTTCTCTGTTGGGGTGCCTCAAGGCTCTGTCCTGGGGCCCCTCCTTTTTTCCATCTATACTCTTGGGCAAGGATAACTCAAAGTTCCATGGATTCCAGTATCACCTGTACGATGATGACACCCAAACCTACATCTCTGGCCCAGATGTCGCCTCTCTGCTGTGCAGAAACCTGGAGTGTCTATTAGCCATATCTTCCTTTTTCTCCTCTCGCTTCCTAAAACTCAATGTAGACAAAACCAAACTCATCATCTTTCCCCCATCATGTGCACCTTACTTACCGGATCTATCTATCACAATAAATGACTTCACACTTTGTCCTCTACCTAAAGTCTGCTGCCTTGGAGTAACCCTTGACTCTGTTCTGTCCTTAAAACCACACAAGCTCTCGCCACCTCCACCTCAAAAATATTTCCAGAATCCATCCCTTCCTCAACACTCAATCTACTAAACTACTAGTGCATGCCCTCAATCTCCCACCTTGACTACTGGAACCTCCTCTGTGGCCTCCCTGCTAACACTCTCACACCTCTCCAATCTGTCCTTTTTTTTAATTTTATTTTTTTTAAACCATTTATTTTTATTTAGGTTTCAAAAATGTAACAAGAAACAGTAGATATCAATATTCATGTAACAATTCACATATCTAGTAACAACACAATCAAAACTATACCCCCCTCCCCCCTCCCGCCAATACTCCTTATGCTGGGTATACTTGAGAGTCTTAACAATAATATCACCTCCATCCAGGCGGACCATATTTTTTCAAAAGTTCTTTCACCATGCCTTCGCTTGTGAATACTTTCCTCTAAATGCATTACCGTACGTGTCTGAGCAATAAATTCCCTCCTAGTGGGGGGTTCCGAATCTGTCCATTTTCGCGCTATTAGTTTGCGTGCTACATATAGCAACCTCGCTATTGCCACTTTGTAGTGTTCTGAGACAGGTGTCCCTTCCACCTCCCCAAAACACACAGCACTGGATTCCTGTCGAGTGTACATGCATAAGCTCTTTCAATTTTGTTAATAACAACCAGCCAGTATGCCACCAGCCGTGGACACGACCATAGCATGTGTAGCAGTCTGGCCTGGTCTGCACCACATCTAGGGCAACTAGAGTCGGCCCTCAAGCCCGCACTGAATAGGACCAGCAGTGTTTTGTATGTTCTATGTATTACATATAACTGGGAGGGCCGTGCCTGCTCGCTCAGAGATAAAAAGGAGGGGGAACAAGAGGCGCAATAGTGCCCTATCAATGTGGCACTGAGTATGTAAGTGGTGAAAATAGGGATTCACTCACCTGGGGCAGTTGTGTAACCCACAACTGGCTTGAAGGCGTTAAATGAAGATTGTTACCAGATAGCCGCTGCAGGACTTCCACCGTCCACACAAGTGTGGAGCTACATCAGATGATAGGGAAAAAATGGTGTGTCACAGTCCGCGCTGCCACGATCATCCACTCCAAAGAAAACACAGGAGGCAGGAGGAAATAAAGCATTTCGTGGAAGTTCCATCTTCACGTGTTTTCTTTGGAGTGGATGATCGTGGCAGCGCGGACTGTGACACACCATTTTTTCCCTATCATCTGATGCTCGCTCAGAGAGATCTTTGGGACATATTCAAGAATAGCCTCCCATTGTTCTGTCGTGAGAGTACCCACCTCCCTTTCCCATTTACTCTTTGCAGTGAGGTGATTGTCCCCCAGATAGGAGTGTAGTAGGTCATGGTATATGCTCAATATAACTCCCCTCGTCCCTCCCTTCATACACACAAAGTCTAGTACAATGTCATCCTGAACCGTTATGTCTCCCAATCCACACTGTGCCCTCCAAGCATGTCGAAGTATTGAAACCCCCATACCGAAGGCAAATCAAATTCCTCTCTCAATGTCTCAAAGGTCTTCAGGTCTGTTCCACTCTGCAGCTGGCACACATATCTCACACCTTTCGCCTTCCAATTGCCCATTTGACACAGCTTATTAAGTTCCAGCAGATGCTCATTGTCCCACACCGGTGAGTACTTAGTCAGCTCGTCCACCCCTCTGATCTTTTTAATGGTGTCCCATACCTTCTGGATCATGCCTATGGTAGGATATATTGCTCCCAGTTTCTTAAAGGTGCCATCCTCTAACCCCTGGATGAGTGGGCGTCTCCCCGTCACATGTACCAGCACCCGGCAAGCTGCTCCTCCACAATCGAGCTCTCTCCATCCCCTGACATGCTGGCCCTGTACTGCCAAGAAATAGACCCAGGGATTTGGTGCGGCCAATCCTCCCTCTTCCTTCCCTTTTTGCAGAGTTCCCAATTTAATCCGTGCCTGCCTCTTGCCCCATATCAAGAATCTGAAGATAGAATCAATACCCTGAAACCGTTTTTTTGGTGGCCATATCGGTGAGTTGTGCAAAACGTACATTAGTTGTGGCACCAATCTGTCCTTAACTCTGCTGCCCAACTCTCTCCTCACTATTCCTCCACTTCTCCCCTCTGCAAATCCCTCCACTGTCTTCCAATTCCCCAGCATATCCAATTCAAACTACTAACATTGACTTGCAAAGCCGTCCACAATCTGTCCCCCATATATCTCTGATCTAATTTCCCAATATCATCCAATTCGTAGTCTTCAGTCCTCCCAAGACCCCTTCTTTCCTCCACACTTGTACTTTCCGCATCTAACTGCCTGCAAGACTTCACCCGAGCATCCCCCATCCTCTGGAATTCTGCACCCTAAAACGTCTGACTGTTCCCTACACTCGGAACCTTCAAGCAGAACCTGAAAACCCATCTCTTCAGAACAGCCTACAGCCCGCAATTACCAGGGTGCCACCCCACCACCACTGGACCTAGCGCTCCACCACCACTGACCTGGCGCTTCAACACCACCCGAAAAGATCCATCCTACTGTCTCCCAATTGCCCTGTAGAATATAAGCCTGCAAGGGCAGGGTCCTCTCTCCCCTTTGCATCAGTCTGTCACTGTTGGTTTGTTTGTTGTATTTTTAACTTGCTTGTATGTAAACCTTTCTCATGTACAGCACCATGGAATCAATGGTGCTCTATAAATAAATAATAATATTTGCACACAAAACGTTCATGTATAGGGAACGTTAGGACAAATAGCTGTTGGCCAAACTAGTTGCGCCACTTTAAAATTTATCTAGATGCCTGTGATTCAGAAGAAGCAACCAGAACACCTCACACATATCACTATCAGGGTTGTAAAGTCAGAGTCGGTGTCCATATTGGTGGAGTCTGAGTGGATTTCACGGAAGTTGAAGAGTCGGATGTTTGTGGGGGGTGGAAGGAATTACTGTGCTATACCCCCCAGAGGTTGTACAAGTAATTAATTATAAGAGCCCAGTGCAAGCTTTAACCCTTTAACAATGGCTTATGGTCCGAAATGTAGTTAAACAGATCACTATGCTTGTTTAATATCAAATAAACAACCGGTTGATGATTAAAGTATTATTTATGTTCTAAAAATATATACAAATATTTTAAAAATTATATTTTTTTAAAAATCTCTTGCTAAAAATGAAAAAATAAAAATAAAGTTAAAATAAATTTGTTCTTCTTGCTGTATGGTCTTCTTTTTTTATATATTCTTCTATGGTGTTCATGATTCCTGACAGTGTTCTACTTCTTTTACTCGTCTATGGTAGGTTTCTTTCCTCAGTGGATCTATGTGCTTTTATCCATATGTGACGTCCTATAAGGATATATCTTATAAGGATTTGGTTTGTGTTTAGACACTTATTTATAGAAACTGTGTTCTCTCCTTACCTCTTGGAGATTCCTTTCTCTAGTATTTCTTACTTCTGTCTTTATCTCTTTATATCTTGTAACTATTAAGGTACCTTTACACACGGCTACATTTGTAGCTTGTCACCAGGTAACTTACTGGTTGCAGTGAAATCATGGATACATGATTCCATTTGTACACAGCAACAAGATAGAACCATGTATCCATGATTTCACTGCAACCAGTAAGTTACCTGGTGACAAGCTACAAATGTAGCCGTGTGTAAAGGTACCCTTAGGGCCCCTTTACACGCAGCTACAGGTAACAGGTTTTCCACAGGTAACTTACTGGTTGCAGTGAAATCATGGAGACATAGTTCTATCTTGGTGCTGTGTACAAATGGAACTATGTCTCCATGATTTCACTGCAACCAGTAAGTTACCTGTGGAAAACCTGTTTCCTGTAGCTGCGTTTAAAGGGGCCATTAGGGATATTTGTACATGAGCTGTATATTTGGAGGAGTTTCTAATTTTCGCAACTTCTTTCACATTTCATTGTTTCATATTTGGTGGTACTTGTAACAGTCTGCTGGGGAGAGGTACCTAAACAGCAGAAACCCCCACAAGTGACCCCATTAGAGATGAGCGAGTACTAAAATGCTCGGGTGCTCGAAGCTCGGGCCGAGCATCCCAAGATACTCGTGTACTTGGCCCGAGCACCGAGCCCAATGTTATCCTATGGGAGACCCAAGTATTTTTCTGGCATGACCCTCGGCAGCATGGATAAACCCTAAAAATGTCACAAAAGTATCAGAACAGTGCTCAAATGACATGGGAACAGCATGGGGAAGACCCCTGTAAGCATTTCAGACTCCAAGGTCACTGCTGTGAACAATGTTGTCAGAGTATTACGCCACTTTTACGGACTGTCAAGAAAACATTACAAAATGAAACCAAAATGGATTTTCCTGGAGAAAATATTAAGGGCTCATACCCACTTGTGAGACAGAGTTGGTGTATGTTAGTTTTTTGGATTACATGAAAGATTTGTTTTAAAAAAATTGTGTGGCACTCCGATGCCTCTGGGAAGAAACGTACATGAAGGCCTCTTTAAATAATGTGCCCACTTTAAGAAAGTGGGCCTTTTGTAGTATTGCCCTTTGGCAGGGCAGCCAAAAATTGGGAGGCACCCCAATGCCCCTGGAAAGAGACGTGCATGAGGGCCTCTTTAAATATTGTGCCCATTTTAAGGAACTTTGTCTTTTGTAGTATTGCCCTTTGGCAGGGCAGCCAAAAGGTGGGAGGCACTTCAATGCCCTGGATAGAGATGTGCATGAGGGCCTCTTTAAATATTGTGCCTATATTAAGGAACTTTGTCTTTTGTAGTATTGCCCTTTGGCAGGGCAGCCAAAAGTTGGGAGGCACTTCAATGCCCCTGGATAGAGGCGTGCATGAGGGCCTCTTTAAATATTGTGCCCATTTTAAGGAAGTGGGTCTTTTGTAGTATTGCCCTTTGGCAGGGCAGCCAAAAATTGTGTGGCATTCTGATGCTCCTGGATAGAGGCGTGCATGAGGGCCTCTTTAAATAATGTGCCCATTTTAAGGAAGTGGGTCTTTTGTAGTATTGCCCTAGGCAGGGCTGCCAAAAGTTGTGAGGCACTTCAGTGCCCCTGGATAGAGACGTGCACGAGGGCCTCTTTAAATAATGTGCCCATTATAAGGAAGTGGGTCTTTTGTAGTATTGCCCTGGGCAGGGCAGCCAAAAGTTGGGAGGCACTTCAATGCCCCTGGATAGAGACGTGCATGAGGGCCTCTTTAAATAATGTGCCCATTTTAAGGAAGTGGGCCTTTTGTAGTATTGCCCTAGGCAGGGCTGCCAAAAAATGGGAGGCACTTCAATGCCCCTGGATAGAGACGTGCATGAGGGTCTCTTTAAATATTGTGCCCATTTTAAGGAACTTTGTCTTTTGTAGTATTGCCCTTTGGCAGGGCAGCCAAAAATTGCCCCTGGAAAGAAACATGGAGGAGAGCCTCTAAATATTGTTCCCATTACAAAGGAGCGGGTCTCCTGTACTTGTAATGCCCATTCTGTAAGCATGGACTAAAACATTTACCCCTGGGGGGTATACATGAAACTACTACCTAACTTTTGAACGGTTAGGGTCATCATCATCATAAATATGATGTAAAAAAGATTATGTTTTCGTGGCACCATGAACCACGGTCGCACTGATCATATGATGCTGGCGGAGAAGGAGGAGCAGTACAGCAAGTAGCCAAAGTCATGAAGTGTGTACCCATGTGTGGGTGTGCGGAGGTATATGGCAATTTACTGGCACAAAATTTAAATTACGCTATCATTTGGTGGTGGTGTGGTGAAGTCAGGCCCAATACAACCTTTGTTCATCTTGATCAGAGTTACCCTGTCAGCATTTTCAGTTGACAGACGGGTGCGTTTATCAGTAATGATTCCACCTGCGGCACTAAAAACACGCTCTGACAAAACGCTAGCGGGAGGGCAGGCCAGGACTTCCAAGGCATAGAGAGCCAATTCCTGCCACGTGTCCAGCTTGGATACCCAATAATTAAAAGGCACAGAGGAGTCTAGGAGCACTTTTGTACGATCGGCAAGGTTCTCCCTCAGCATCTTCGCAAACTTTGAGGTCCTTGTGACACTACCTCGCACCTCAGGGCCTGTGCTACAGGAGGTGCTGAGATAACTGTCCCAGATCTTTGAGAGTGTTCCCCTACCTCTGCTGGATTGGACTTGTACCTCTCTTGGCCGGACGCCTTGGTTGTCCACCGAATCGTGACCTCTGCCGCTAGCGTTTTCAGAAGGGAATTTTTTGACTAATTCTGCGACTATGGCCTTCTGGTACTGCAGCATTTTTGTAGACCTCTCCGCCTCGAGAATAAGAGAAATAAAGTTCTCCTTGTAGCGTCGGTCTAAAAGTGTCACCAACCAGTAATGAGTGTCCGCCAAGATGTTGATGACGCGAGGGTCATGAGGCAGGCAGAGTAACATAAAGTTAGCCATGTGCGCCAAACTGTTAACAGGCAAGACTTCAGGGTCCTTACCAACAGCATGACTGTCCATGCTGGCCTCATCATCCTCCTGATCCTCCTCCTCCTCTCCCCTGTCCTCTGGCCATCCACGCTGAACCGACGGTATGATGGTTGTGCATGTATTACCGTCAATTCTGCATGAAAGTAGCTCTATTTCTTCATCCTCCTCCTCATCATAGTCACGTTGGGATGAGATGAGGCTGGGCTGTGTGTAATCACCCAGTACGGTTTCTTGCTCCAACTCATCGTGCTCCGTCTGCAATGCATCATCTTTGATTTTGAGCAGAGAGTGTTTTAGAAGACAGAGAAACGGGATGGTGACGCTAATGATGGCGTCATCGCCGCTCACCATCTTGGTGGAGTCCTCAAAGTTTTGGAGGACGGTACATATGTCGGACATCCATGTCCACTCCTGAGGTCTTATGTGTGGAGTTTGAACCGTATAACCGACGGCCTAGTTGATGCTGGTACTCAACAACTGCCCTCTTCTGCTCACAAATCCTGACCAACATGTGCAGTGTGGAATTCCAACGCGTGGGGACATCACACACCAGTCTGTGAGCCGGAAGCTGCAAATGCCGCTGAAAGCCGGCAAGGGCGGCAGAAGCAGTAGGTGACTTTCTAAAATGGGCACACAGGCAGCGTACTTTGACGAGCAGGTCCGACGGCTCCGGGTAGGATTTAAGAAACTGCTGAACCACGAGGTTAAGCACATGGGCCACGCATGGAACATGTGTCAGCTCGCCTCAGAGCCGCCACCAGGTTCCGGCCATTGTCACACAACACACGACCATGCCTGGCTGTAGGTTCAGCGGTGTGAGCCAGTGATCTGCCTGCTGTTTCAGAGCTGTCCACAGCTCTTCAGCATTGTGGGGTTTGTCACCTACGCATATTAGCTTCAGCACAGCCTGTTGCCACTTAGCCGAGGCAGTGCTTCCAGCTTGGGACTGGTGTGGAGGGTGAAGTGGAGGAGGAGGAGGCTGAGGAGCATGACGTTCCGGAGCTGTACACTGTGGGTAAAACCCTGACTGAGTTAGGGCCTGCAATCCTTGGTGTTGGAAGGACGTGTTCCGTCACAAGCTCAGACTGGGTCCCGGCTTCCACAATATTAACCCAGTGTGCCGTCAGCGAGATGTACCGGCCCTGCCCACAAGCACTTGTCCACGTGACCGTGGTTAGGTGGACTTTGCCTGAAACTGCGTTGTTAAGGGCAAGTCTGATGTTTTGTAACACGTGCTTATGTAATGCGGGGACGGCACACCGGGAAAAATAGTGGCGGCTGGAGTAGTAATGTGGGACAGCAGCCACCATCAGGTTGCAGAATGCTTCCTTCTCCACTAGCCTAAAAGGCAACATTTCCATCGCAAGCAGTCGCGAAATGTGTGCATTTAGAACTGTGGCATTTGGGGCGTTGTCAGCGTATTTGCGCCTGCGTTCCAAAGATTGGTGTAACTGAACGCTGGGCTGGGACAAGGACGGAGTTGATGATGGTGCTATTTCTGCTTATGCAACTACAGGTGAAGGACAGGAGGCATCTTCGCATGCAGTATGGACAGGGGATTGTCTTGCACGCACAACAGTGGAAGACGCAGCGGTGTCACCCGCAGACACTGCTCCACAAAGTCGGGTGCTTTGCTGACATGTGCCTGATCATGCTGGTAGTGGTCAGGCTGCTAGTTTTGCTACCCCTGCTGATGCTGGCATGGCAGGTGTTGCAAATGGCCTTTTTTTGAATTATTTGCAGACACCTTAAAAAACAGCCATACTCGGGAAGACCTAACAGGTGTACTGGCAACTTCTGTCGTGTTGTTGTTCCGGGGAACGGTTGCCTGCCTTCTGCCTGCGGCCACCACCCTGCTTCTTCCGGCCTGTTGTGATGCTACGCCTAGCTCCCCCTGTGCACTGCTGTCCTCGCTCTGCATGTCCTCCTGCCAGGTTGGGTCAGTTACTGGATCATCCACCACGTCGTCTTCCACTTCCGCACCCTGGTCCTCCTCCTGACTTTTTTGGCAATTGTGTCTCATCATCCTCCACCTCTTGTTGAGACACGTTCCCACCGTTGCCTTCGTGAGAGTGTGGCTGCTCAAATATTTGTGCATCGGTACATACGAATTCCTCATGACCTACTTCAACTGGAGCTGGCGAGAGGCCAGAATTTAAGAATGGATAAGTGAACAGCTCTTCAGAGTGTCCAAGTGTAGGATCAGTTATGTCCGGGGCCGGGCACTCGGCATGGTTGGAGGAAGGAGGATCAGGGTGTGGAATGTGCGATCCAGTCTCACCGCTTCTGACACTTGACCGTGTGGAAGACTGGGTATCTGTGGTGGTGCCAAACTGACTGGAAGCATTATCCGCTATCCAACCAACAACCTGTTGACACTAGTCTTGGTTTAATAGTGGTGTACTGCTGCGGTCCCCTAGAAATTGGGACAAGAAGGTCGAGCGAGATGATGTGGGCGTTTGTCATGGCGCAATTCGAGCTTGCACACGGCCTCGGCCTCTGCCTGAACCACCATCACGCCCAGTTCCTTGTCCCTTGCCACCGGCCTTGCGCATTTTCAATGTTGTGCTGCCTGTATACAGTTAAATGAAGGCGTCCAAAAGATGTTTTTTAGCTGCATGCTGAGAATACTGTGAGGTAGCAACCGGGGAACCCGCTTGCATAACGACAACAAACACGTGTTTATAAGTTATCCAATGTCTACCCGTTTATTTTTCACATATTAATAACATAACCCGGGTAGCATGTTTGACACATATCACATTGATTATAAACACCATACATAAATACACCATACATTTACATATAACATTACATAACACTTATTGCACATGACATCTTATTGTAACCCGGGACCTGTAACCATCTCTCTGTCCCCATTGGAGCTCTACCAACAGCTCCCGTGGTGGCTACGGCCTCCGGCCTATCTACACATTCCACATACATTCCGGTTCGTCAGGACCTTTAACTGACTACACTGAGTCGGTCCCAATGGCGGTACCAGCCGCCTGACTTTATTTCCCCAGCTTCATACTATCCCGGCATCAGGACTCCAGCCTGACCAGGTTCTTACACACCGTATGTGATCCATCCTAACACATCCATGGATCACATCCTCACACACGCTCACAGCCCATCATATGATATCCATGGACTGCGGCTCCCCTGGGTCCATAGCAGGGATTGGCCTACCTGAGTCACCGGGCAAACCGAGCGTCACCAAGGCCTCCTCACCACGTGTTTAGGCCGACAGCCGCCACCAAACCTCCACCCTGTGGCAAGTCTCCAGGTCGACGACTGTGCCCACGCCTGACTCGAGCGCCCTCCAGGATCAGCCTCGGTTCCCCACTCCAGGAGCCATCGTTACCCCCGCATCTGGCCACAGGTTCACACATACCATCGAAGGACGGTTTGAGGGACAGGTACCCGCCGCATGCAGCAGGCCAAGCCTCCCTCTCGTCCCCACGGGACGGAATTCCTCCGATCTCACACCCACACTCGCTGGGTTTCTCTCACAGACTGAACTCTGGCTGTGAATCAGCCCACATGCTCTCAGGCTGATGTCTGGCTGAGAATGAATCTCTCAATCACTCAGCTGGCTGACCTCTTATCGTGCCTGCCACACCCACACTGAGTCATCCAGCTGGGCTGCTATTCCTCCGGACACACCCACCTGGGCTGTCAGTAATCACTCATTACCTCCCATTCCTCATGGCCTCCTCGATTTCATGAGCCACTCATTAGTCACATTAAACCTCATGTTCAAAGTTGGTTCACACAGCATTATCACAGTCAAACCGGCCAGTGTGCACAGGATCCTCCTGATCCTGCATGTGATGCGCCCCGGCCATGAGGATCATGCCGGCGGTGCCTCACAATACAGATTAGAGCGGTTTAATCCCAGCAGCTGGAACGGTCAGACACCAACGCTGATGCGTATACCGTATTTTGGCGTATGCTACTTGGAGCTACAAGCTACTCCTGCCGCACTAAGATGGTAAATGAATGCAGACAAGAGTTGGTTTTTAGCTGGACACTGAGATTAGAGATTAGAGGTTAAATCCCAGCAGGTCAGCAGGTGGACCGGTCAGACACAAACGCTGATGAGAACACAGAGTGTTTTGGCGTATCCTAATTTCCGCTACAACCCACACCTGCCGCACAAAAAATGGTAAATGAATGCAGACAAGAGTTGGTTTTTAGCTGGACACGGAGATTAGAGGTTAAATCCCAGCAGGTGTACCGGTCAGACACAAATGCTGACGAGAATACCGAGTGTTTTGGCGTATCCTAATTTACGCTACAACCCACTCCTGCCTATACAGAGCTAAATTAATCCCTAAAAGCACTGTTTTGGAATGGATGAGATTTCCAGCCTGTCCACCAGCCCCAGATGTGATGCAGGCTGGTATACTGGCACAATGAAGTTTGCTATATACCCTGCCTCCCTGCCTGCCTGTATACAGCTGTATTAGTCCTCAGAAGGACTGTTGTGGTACCGTATATACTTGTGCATAAGCCAAGTTTTTCAGCCCAAAAATTGGGCTGAAAAGTCCCCCCCTCGGCTTATACACGGGTCAATACGGTGATGGAGGCTGTGTCCGGGGCTGGGGAGGCGGGGGGAGGCTGCTGTGTGAGCGCCCCGTCACGTGGGGCCGCTCATTATATATGCACTGCTTCCCCCTGTCAATCAGCGGCAGGGGGAAGCAGTGCATATCTAAATATATGGCCCCCAAATGCTGGCACTCGCCCCCCTCCGTTGTAAGGGCCCCCCCGCTGCTTAATTTACCATCCCTGGTCTTCTGCACCGCGCCGGTCTTCCGTGCTCCGTCCTCCATGCTCCCGTCCTCGGCAGCATCCGGGGTCATGTGACCGGCCGGTCGCATGACGTCATCGTTACTGCGACGGCTGGGGACCCCGGATGCAGCCAAGGACGGGAGCATGGAGGACGGAGCACGGAAGACCGGCGCGGTGCAGAAGACCAGGGATGGTAAGTTAAGCAGCAGGGGGGGGGGGCTTACAACGGAGGAGGGCGAGTGCCAGCATTTGGGGGCCTGTATACCACTGGGGCTGCTGTATACCACACCACTGGGGCTGCTGTATACCACACCACTGGGGCGGCTGTATACCACTGGGGCTGCTATATACCACTGGGGCTGCTATATACCACTGGGGCTGCTATTTACCACTGGGGCTGCTGTATACCACACCACTGGGGCTGCTGTATACCACTGGGGATGCTGTATACCACTGGGGCTGCTATATACCACTGGGGCTGCTGTATACCACACCACTTGGGTTGCTGTATACCACTGGGGCTGCTGTATACCACTGGGGCTGCTGTATATACTGCTGGGGCCTGTATATACAACTGGGGAGGCTGCTGTAATACTGCTGGGTCCTGTATATACCACTGGGGAGGCTGCTGTATACTACCACTGGGGAGGCCTGTATACCACTGGGGGGGCCTGTACACCACACTGCTGGGGGCTGTATACCTGTGCTGGGGTCCACCCTCGGCTTATACACGAGTCAATAGGTTTTCCCAGGTTTTGGGGGCAAAAGTAGGGTGGTCGGCTTATACATGGGTCGGCTTATACACGAGTATATACGGTAATTAGATTAGCAGCCCTGCGCCTACACTAGCTGAAAGGCCACAAATCTGTCCCTCAATCAGCAGCACCTCTCCCTACACTGCCAGTCTGTGGAGCAGAGTGATGAGCACAGCACGGTCAGGTCTTATAAAGACTTGATTACGCTGTGCGGCCAGCCAATCACTGTAAAGCCACAACCAACAGGGCTGTGGCTTTACAGTGGCTGTTAGTCAATCCCTGCATGCGGGCTGGCTCTGTAAAGTGCGCCAACATGCAGGGAGGTGGAGTCCGAGCATAGCAAGAGTACCTAGATTTTCGTGCCAATACCGAGTAGTGACAAGCATACTCGCTCATCCCTAGACCCCATTTTGAAGGCTCAGGCACTTCACAGAGTTTGATAACAATAGGTCACCATATAGAAATTTTTCATTTTTTTCACAAAAATGTTGCTTTAGCACAAACTTTCTCACTCAAGAGGTAATATCTAAAAGTGAGCCCCACAATTTGTTACACACTTTCTTATGAGCGCAGTGATACTGCACATCTAGACAAAATGTTTTGTTTGGACAATTGCCAGAGCTCGGAATGGAAGGAATTTTGGAAAGCAAATTTGTAGTTTGGTGGGTAATCAGTTAGGCGGTGTCTACCTTCATGGATGACAAAGGTGCACGTATATTCGCTTGTGCTTTCACACATGTTGTACAATTTCACACCATATTTGGAGCGCTTGAAGGGGATAAACTGGCAAGATGACAGACAGCCACTGAAACTCATCAAGGACTTTTCAACGGAAATATTTTGCTCCAGGGTTTAGGGTTTAGGAATTTAGGAGTGAAATTAGGGTCTCATTTTACTTAGGCGATCATAATTAGTGTAATTTCTTGGAGGACTTTATCACTTAAATGGAGAAATCTCATTAGAGTTCCATATCTGGACCAGGATTGCAGGGAAGAAATGGTGTATCACGGTCCGCGCTGCCAAAATCACTCACTCCAAAAAAATGCACATGAAGATGCAACTTCAAAGGAACTCTTTTATTACCTCCTACGCGTTTCGGTGCCCTCCTGGCACCTTCCTCAGGGATCAGATCCCTGAGGAAGGTGCCAGGAGGGCACCGAAACGCGTAGGAGGTAATAAAAGAGTTCCTTTGAAGTTCCATCTTCATGTGCATTTTTTTGGAGTGAGTGATTTTGGCAGCGCGGACCGTGATACACCATTTCTTCCCTGCAATCCGATGTGTCTCCACATTTGAGTGGATGGTGGAAGTCCTGCAGCAGCCATCTGGAAACCAACATCTATACGCCTTCAAACCAGTTGTGGGTGTCACAACTGCCACAGGTGAGTGGATCCTTGTTTCACCACCTCTACATTCAGTGCCATAGTGAATCGCCCCTTCTTTTTATTTGATATCTGGACCAGGACATTACGGCTGCAAATACAGGGATACTGTGGACAGTTTTAGTTGCCCAGAAGGAATACAGAGTGGGGATTTATTTTATTTTTTTTTTACTTATATTCATGTTCAGAGAAATGCCCAAAACATTTTTGTATTTCCAGGACAGTTGTGGGGATCCAGAAACAGGAATGAATGGATGTGCCATTGGGCATATAAATTTGTTTGGCGGGCAATAAGTTCTAGTACGCCTTCTCTTAGGGGGCCGTCACACGGAACGATTTCTTGCCCGATATCGTTTAAGCGATCTCCTTTTTGATCGCTTAAGCGATATCGGGCAAGAAATCGTTGCATGTAATCAAGCGATTTACGATGTTAAATCGCTTGATCGTGACATCGCTGATCTGAGCTCCGGTTCTCAGATCTAGCGATGAGCGATTTGACGATCTGTCTCATCGTGGTGTATGACACCACGATGAGCGATTTCCCAGCGCAGAGTCTATGCTGGGAGATGGTAACTATGGTACACGTCGGGTAACTAAGCGACGCGCGGCCCTAGTAACCCGATGTGTACCATAGTAACGAGCGAGATCGTGGCTCCGCATCGCTGGTGAGTCTGTCTGTGTGACATCTCACCAGCGATGTGAGCGATATTGTAAGCGATTGCGCGTGCACGTGATCGCTTACAATATCGCTATAGATATCTCAGCGTGTGACGGCCGCCTTTCAAAGATTTTGAAAAAATCAAAAGAGGCAAATTTAGTAACATCTAGTTTGATCTCAGCGGAAAAGGACTGGTTGGGATACCACAGTGGAGGGGGAACTGCAGGACTTGGCCCTGACTCCACTTCCATCAGGCTGTGTGATCCTGTGAAGGAAGCCAAGCCGTCACTGACTGATGATAGCTCTGCTTCACATACGGATTTGGTATCTATCCCAGAACTACCGGAGGCAAGCAGCGTGTATTAAGGCGCCACAGGAACATTCTATGTCCATCGTATTTTATATCCCTGCCTAAACCAAAAAAAAAAAAATCTTGATATATATATTTACTTTTGTAACCCTAGTTTTTAACCATAACCCTGGTTTTTAGCCCTAATCTTAGCTCGTAACCTTAACCCTAGTTTGTAACCATGACTAAGAAAAAAAAAATTATAAAATAAATTTTACATTTTATTTATCTGACTAGTGGAATAAATCAAGGGGGTAAATTGAATATTGGGGTTATTAGAGTAGGAATTATTGCATTTATCAGTCTTCAAATGACAGGAACTAATGCAATTGTTGCAGAGTGCCAGAAGTAGATCTTGGCGGGCGCATGTGTTTACCAATTAACATCGGGAAGAACAGGAGGGGGGGCAGGTGAGGACCTGGGGACACCTTTTCTCTCCCATCTGATATGTCAGACCAGGTGAGAAAGAAAAACTGTTTTTACCAATGAAGTCTTTTTTCAATGTGATTGCCGTTATTTGTTGATATCCTGGAGATTTTCCAAGACTGGGGGGCGCTATTCACTTTTTCCTCAGTACCACTTTTTAAGTAGCCTTAACTGCTGGCGTTAAAAATCATATTGGCAGTCGTTAAGAGGTTAAACTTCAGTAGAAATCTTTTACAAGGCAGCGGTTGGAAGTCTGAGTTAAGCAATGCTCGATCTTGCTGTTTTTCAAAAACATTATTAGCATGTGATTTTTTTTATTAATTCTAGTGACAAGGTTGCAGCGGAAAACTACAGACTTTGAAAAAGTAATAGAATTATGTGCAGCTCAAGAGAAAATCTCAGTTACACAACCTGGATCTTTTCAGTAATCCTCTAAAGTTTTACTATGCTTTAAAGTCAAGACAGACATGGTAGGGCTGGAGGTCTGATTCAAATGCAGTCAGTTCTATTATTCCAGAATTCTGATAATCTGACTTTCAATAAATGAATTGTATGGCCGGCAAGTACACCCAATTACTGCCCCACAATCAGTGGCGTAACTTCAGGCCCAGGGGCCCCGATGCGAAAGCTCCAACAGGGCCCCCAATTATTGCAATTCTTTAATAGTAGATGTCTTTTTCTATGGGCCAAAGGGACTTTTGGGGCCCCCTAGGCTGCAAGGCCCGGGTGCGATCGCAACCCCTGCACCTATTGTAGTTACGCCTCTGCCCACAATGCTCTAGACCTCATACAGACACACTGGCACGTCATACCTAAAGCAGCCCATAGATTTTAGTATTTACAAAGAAGGGGGTAAGGCTTGTACGTTAGGTTATCATGGCCACCTAGGCGTGATAACCATAGATGGAAGGTGGCATGGGAAAGAGAAAGAACGCCCACATATTCTAGACCGTGCCTCATTAACATCAGAAATTCTAAGTTATACTTTTTTATTTTATAAACTACACTTTTATCTCACAAAGGGATGATAGAAATGTAGTAGGAAGCTGCAGGGACAGGTAGTGATACCTTGGGGGGCATAAACGACCTGGCAGGTTCAGTTTAATATGTATAGTGCCATACTGTTATTACATACAGTAGCATCCTCCTTTGTTATGCATAGCGAGGTTCATTATTACAGTTTCTTCCATTATACAGTATATAGCACCATTTTGTCATTGCATAATGTCCTCCATTATATACATAGGATTTTCTATAGGTTTTTCTGTTATCACATACCGTCCTCCCTTATTATATATATACTGTATATTGTATAGTGTCTTCCTTTATTATGTATAGCATATTGACTTAATCCACAGTGTCCTCCCTTACATATAGGGCTGCCCCTTACTGTATAACATCTTCCCTTTTATATAGTGCCCTTTATGCCCATTATTACATAGCATCCTATCTTATTATTCATAGCACAATCCCTTATGACATAGCAACCTTACTTATTGTGTATAGCACAATTCCTTATTATATATTATCATCTAGTATTATGGATAGCAATTGCTGTACATTATTATGTAGCATTTTATCTTGTGTACAGTGCTGTCACATTACACAGTGTCCTCATATTATGTATATCACAATCTCATGTTTACATAGTTCCCTGTCTTAAAACTGTGCTCATAGCATGCTGCTCTGTTTATCCACTGTCACCTTCCAAATGTGCAGTTTTGTGTTCATCACATGCCCTATCCCATGACATGACCCTCCCATATCGTCACTTGACACGCCACATAACACACTTAAGTGGCTGGTAGGTAACTCACACAGTCTGAACTACTTAGAGCTTTGGGAATCCTTAATCGTAGCCTGCATACAAATAATAGATGTAATGATCAGAACAAATTCTCAAACAAGATAATAGTAAGTATAAAAAGGTCAGGGAAAAAAAAGGCAAGCATATTTCAGCAGCTATACATGAAATTTGCAATAATATGCAGCTATCATCAAAAATACATCATATAATCAACATGCTGAGCACAGGCTGTTATGGAAATCCGGGACATCCCCCATAGAAACATGATAATCAATGAACTGTCTGCTTAAGCACTTGGTTTTGCCAATGAGGTAAAGGGGAACTCCGGGGAGATAAAACATTTTTGTACTGTCCATGTCCTTCTACATATTGAAGCAGAGCTCCCAAGCGTGACAACAGATGAGTGTAGAGGCCACTCGCAGAAGGTCCCAGCGTTTGGCCAAACAGTCAAAATCCTAAAAAAAAAGTCTCTGTTACTTTAAGGGTGCTTTCACATAACGATTTTCGCATTTCCGATGCTGTCCGAAAAAAATCGGACAGCATCGGACCGATTTTCGGACCCCATGTATCCCTATGGGGATCGGACCGAATCGGATGTGCACTAAATGCCATCCGATTTGGTCCGATCCGATTCTGTCTGATTTTATTATCGGTGCTAAAATCGGAGCCTGCTCCGATTTTAGCAACGAAAATAAAATCTGACAGATTCGGATCGGACCAAATCGGATGGCATTTAGTGCACATCCGATTAGGTCCGATCCCTATAACATGGGGCCCTATGGAGAAGGGTCCGAGGAAACATCTATGTCTCCTCGGACCCCGTTTTACTGTACTGAGCATGCTCAGTACAGTAAAACTGCTCCTAACTAGGAGCACAAGTGTTAAAAAAAAAAAAATAAAGGTTATTCTCACCTCCCCCCGAGCCCCCGCCGTCTTCCGCCATCTTCCTCTAGGTTCCCGGTGGCTCTCGCAGGCTGCCGGTGTCAGCAGAGGGCTCCCTCTGCTGTTCAGGACCTGCGGTGATGTCACAGTCATGTGACCGCGGGTTCACCATGGTGAACCCGCGGTCACGTGACTGTGACATCATCGCAGGTCCTGTGTACAGCAGAGGTACACCTCTGCTGACACCGGCAGCCTGCGAGAGCCACCGGGAACCTAGAGGAAGATGGTGGAAGACGGCGGGGGCTCGGGGAGAGGTGAGAATAAACTTTTTTTTTTTTTCTTTTTTTGCAGCCCGGCGCCGATTTTATGCCGGAATCGGGTGCCTATTTGGCACCCGATTCCAGGCATCAGAAGGGAGCCGATGCTGTCCGATTTATATCGGACAGCATCGGCTCCCTGAAAATCGGTATGTGAAAGTAGACTAAGAGGCCTTTCACTTTTTAGTGACAGCTGGAGGTCACTAGGATCCAGCTGATCCCTTACCTTGAGCTGTGTATATATTCCCCTTGACTCCCAGGATGCACTGCTGGTGATAGCTTGTCAGGTGTTTGGAGGAAGCTTCTCAGCTCTTGCAGTGTATCCTGGAGGTTTGTTGAATTGCTGTGTGGATCTTCTCAAGCTAAGTGTTTCTTCCCTTCCCTGCTTGTTTGTTTCCCTTGTGTATATCTTTAGTTGATAGTCATTGAGGGGCAGGGTGCTTCTGAAAATTGCCAGGGAGAGTGGCATGAGTGACCCCCCAGCGGTGCATTGTCCCATGCTGCAATCAGGCACAGTTCTGTCTCTGCAGCATGAAAAAGGCACCGTGGTAATAAAACTTCCCAGGTCTAGCAATCCGTCCAGCTTCTGGCTATGTTTTCCTCAATGAACGTTTGGTGAGTATTTGATGCTGCAGAATTTCTTCAGCAATTCTTCACCTATCATGTAAATTAGGTTACGTACATTTTTTCATTGCTTGTTTTAATGTAGTTATTTTTACATGTGTTTTTTTTATCATTGTGTTTTTTTATTGTGTTTTGAACACTGGTTTTTTTTTGTCTCCACTTGGTGTATCATGTGTTAAATAAAGCTGTTTTGGGTTTTATACTTCCTTGGCTTTGATAAAAGCTTAATGTGAATATTTGTGTTTTTAGAGCATTTCTACAGTGGAAATGCAGTAAAAATGCTTGTAGGGTTTTACTTGTTTTTCTTCATCTAAGGCTGGTTTCACACTGCCATTTTTTGGTATCCCTGTGATTCCAGCTTTAACTGCATCAGCATCAGTTTTTGGCCTCACTGACTTTCAATGAGGCCGCAGGCACTTGCAAGTGCATCCAGTTTTTTACTGTTCCCCCTGACCCGGGTGTCCACGGTTTTTGCACTGAGACAGAAAACGCATTTTGTTGCGACTTTGGTCTTTGTCATAAAACTATACACACCCAGATCAGGGGCACGATGGGTTAAATTATAATGGTGGTCTATTGAACCCAGATCCAGGGGAATCTGGATCCCGTTGTATCCGGATGCTGGATATGGGTTTTTGGTCTGAGTATGTGTCTCGCCCCTGTGGGGTATTCGGAACTGGGCCCTCTCGTCGTCGTCTGGGGCTGCGGAATGTCACAGTGGCGTGACCTGGTCCGTGATCCCCTTGTCGGGTGATCAGTTAAAAAGGGGTTGTGGAAAAATTGAGGAAAATAAAATAAAACAAAAATAAAAGAGTGTCGTGACGCCACGTGACGTGGAATTTGGCCAGTATAGCTGCCGCTGCAGTCGGGACCTCTGGGGATGATGGGGGTAGCAGCGAGGATGGTTGAGCTCTCCACGGGAAAAGGGGGTCCCCAGGGCAACCAAATAGTCTGTTGTAATGCAGGGCTCATCGGGGGTGTAGGGTTCACGATACAGTCAGTGGACGACCTGCCAGGTCCCCTAGTCCTAATACGGCGGCCTTCCTTTCGCTGCGCCAGAGGTTGGGTCGCGGGACTTATAGAACCTGCACCCCGCCGGGGTTTGTGGTTGGGGTATAAAGCTTCCTGGCCACTTCAGCAGAGTCGGCACTCTGGTTTCTGCCCAGTCCCTCAGTGTCCCAGTGACTTCGGGTACACCTTGGACTCCCTCCTTCCCTCTCCACGGTCTACAGCCCAGGACCCAGACAGCCTCAGGGTGGCACAGGCCACCGAGTCCATGTCCTCTCAATCCTGTATGTTGGTGTTCTCGCCTCTCCTTCTGACTGAACTAGACTCTCTGGTGTCTCTCGGCTGACTGCTCCCTATGAACGTTGTGTTGTGTCCTAACTCTCCACCCTCCACTTGTCTCCTCCTGACATCCCGTTGCTGGGTATAGAGTCCCTAGACTTGGGATCGGATTGTGTTGGGTGTGTGTTTGGGGTGACCGATTTACCAATCGTTGCGCCATCTAGTGGTGACCGGTCTGCAGGAGCGCCACATATGCCCAAAGCCAATTTGAAATTACATCCCCCAGGGGCAGTGTCTGCTGGAGGAAGGTTCTGAGTGAACCGAAACGTTCGGTCGATGTGGGCCAATAAAGAACCACACTTTTTGCCAATTGGAGAGTGCAGTCCGTTTTTGGGTAATTACCGTATATACTTGCGTATAAGCCGAGTTTTCCAGCCCAAAAATGGGGCTGAAAAGTCCCCCCTCGGCTTATACGCGAGTATACCGCCCGCCCGCCACCCCCATCAGTATACAGGCCCCCCCCATCAAGATCCAGGGCCCCCCCCTCCCCGCCCTTGCTCGGCAAACCTGTAAAGGAAAATCATTATACTTATCACTGTCCTGTCGCCGCCGTCCCGCCGCTGCCGACAACGCGCTCCTCCGTCTTCATTCAACGTCTTCCGGCTTCCTGTGGTCGCAGGCAATGACGTCATTGTCTGTGCTGACCACAGGAAGCCGGAAGACGCTGAATGAAGACGGAGGAGCGTGGTGTCGGCAGCGGCGGGACGGCGGCGACAGGACAGTGATAAGTATAATGATTTTACTGTACAGGTTTACCGAGCAAGGGGGGGGCCCTGGATCTTGATGGAGGGGCCGGTATACCTCTGGGGCTTCTGCTGTATATACCCCTGGGGCTGGTGCTGTATATACCCCTGGGGATGGTGCTGTATATACCCCTGGGGCTGGTGCTGTATATACCCCTGGGGCTGGGGCTGTATATACCCCTGGGGCTGCTGCTGTATATACCCCTGGGGCTGGTGCTGTATATACCCCTGGGACTGGGGCTGTAAATACCCCTGGGGCTGGGGCTGTATATACCCCTGGGGCTGGTGCTGTATATACCCCTGGGGCTGGTGCTGTATATACCCCTGGGGCTGCTGTATATACCACTGGGAAGGCTGCTGTAACACTGCTGGGGCCAGTATGTACCACTGGGGAGGCTGCTGTATACCACACTGCTGGGGGCTGTATACTATCACTGGGGAGGCCTGTATACCACTGGGGGGGCCTGTATACCACACTGCTGGGGGCTGTATACCTGTGCTGGGGTCCACCCTCGGCTTATACATGAGCCAATAGGTTTTCCCAGATTTTGGGGGCAAAAGTAGGGGGGTCCGGCTTATACACGGGTCGGCTTATACACGAGTATATACGGTATCTAGTTAGCTATCCGTTTCTGATCATTATTGATTATTATGCACTAGATCTACTACATGAGAATGATTCCTATACATAAAACACAGCTTATCCTGAATATACCAGTATCTCTTTGTCCCCGAAGCTGCTTTCCGACATTGCTGCTTTGTAAGTGTGTACTTCATGAATAAACTCTATCCGTGTCATCTGTTAATACCTTCCAATCAAAGCCGTCAAAATATTTTTGCCTTTTAGGGTATGTGCACACAGGGCGTTATTGCTGCGGTTTTGCTGCGGTTTCCGCGTGCAGTAAACCATTGGTTTTATGGTAATGTATGCTAATTTGTTCCTGCGGTTGGGCTTCCCAGCAAAACCAAGAACTGTCAAATACCTGCGTTTTTGGTGCGGATAGCAAAGAATTGACATGTCAATTATTCCTGCGTTTTTGGTGCAGTCAATGGGAAAAACGCAGGAAAAACGCAGCATCAAAAACGCAGTAATAACGCAGTAAAAACGCCCAAAAAACGCAGACAAGATTATAGCACTTCTCCTGTCAAGGACTCTAGGATCCTCAGGATTTGCTGCGTTCAGGACTGCTCAAAAAACGTCCTGTGGGCACATACCCTTACTTTTCCAAGCAGAAAATTCTATACAATGAAGAAAAAAAAGAAAATGTGTGTAGAAATCAGGAGATGAAAGAGTCGTGACTGCACTTGTGTGTACGTGTGCTAATGCTGGGGGAGGGAGTCCGCACTGACTGCAGACACGGCTTCTATCTGCAGCATCTATACAGGATTCCCTGTGCAGTGTTACCTGCCGCTCACCTACCAGCCCATATTACAAGCACTACAGGCAGCTAACATGCACATCCTCTATGAGATGTGTAGCATCAGATTTTAAGAAATTTTTATATTTCAGACTTCAGAATCCTTATCTATTACACAGAACAGTGATGATAAGGATCTCCTACTGTAAAATATTTTTTATATACATGCCTTACTGGGACATCCCATTGATTTCAATAGAAACTACCGTATGTATTACTTAATTTACCTTGTGTTGGAACTGCACTGAAACTGAGGATATACAGCTACGTTTCCCAATTGATTACTTGAAAAAATTTCCAGCAACTGTATTGAAGCTTAACCAGATTCAGTGATATATTGAGCAATTCAAATGTACGGGGTCATCAGGGCAATATACTCAATACCCATAACAATAGCTTTTTTTTTATAGATATTGAGTGTAATGCCATGATGTACTGCTGAATATATCACTGGATCTGGATAAGCACCAATATACTAGTGCTGGGAATTCGTGCAGTTGACTGGGGCATCCTTATCCATGTGCACAGCAGAAAAGGCAGTGGAGATTGTGAATTTAATTTCCCCACAGATTACAGCTGATTATTTGAAGGTCATAGTAGTAAACTCTGATGAACTAATCACTGTGATGGTCCCTTTACACGCCGCTACAGAAGGTTAGAAACAACCGGGTGTCGGAGACAAATGTATCTTGCACCGTCAAAACACCGCGAGGTAGCGGCGTGTAAATCATGTTGTTGCCACCCGTCACTGTTGACACCTGTTTTTGAGCAGTGCTCAAAAACAGGTTGGTTTCAACCCAATGGTAGCGGCGTCTAAATATGGAACAGGAAGGTTTTTGCGACACCTAGTGAACTCCCTGGGGCGTGACACAGCCTCCGGGATACTGCCCCCCTTCAGCGATCATTGGTGGAAGCTCCTGTGTTACGATTGGTTGTCCCTGCATAGGGTGGCATATTTAAGGAGCTGACCAGTCACACTACACAATTGCAATAGGATCATGTATTAGCCAGCCTTCCTGCGCTGGCTGGCCAATTATGATGCTATTGCTTTGTCCAATCACTGTACGAGCGTCTCGTAATCCACAACTCTGGCACGCCTATGGGTT
Source organism: Allobates femoralis (assembly GCA_033576535.1). Taxonomy (NCBI): domain Eukaryota; kingdom Metazoa; phylum Chordata; class Amphibia; order Anura; family Aromobatidae; genus Allobates; species Allobates femoralis. Next base: position 399,574,117 of record JARQOC010000006.1, on the reverse strand, counting down.
GTCCCTGCTGCCCCAGGTCCTCCCATATTACCTTGTGGTAGCGGCGTGTAAATGAGGGAAGGTGCTCTGCAAAAGGTAACCTGCGGCACCCGTCGGTGCATCCAGGGATAGCAAAAAACCTTCTGTAGAGCACTTTGTAGCGGCGTGTAAAGGCGGTATCAGGTACCGTTAGCAAACGTTGGAACGTGCTTGTGCACGTGAGACACCCGGTTGTTTCTAACCTTCTGTAGCGGCGTGTAAAGGTACCATTAGATATGAGAACTTTGTGTTTGCATCATGTGCTGGTGAAAGTCTGTTTCATTTATGCTTTCTATCTGTTTATCATGAATATAACATGCACCCACCATTAAACGATATAAGTTTGTTTACAGGTCTGTGTTTTGTGGACTGTCCACAAAATTAACATATGTCCATGTGTATTGAATAAAGCAGCAATGCACGTTTAACTGCAGATGACCACGCTCAGCTTTTGTGGTAGTCCCCAACAAGCTCCAACATTAATAGGTGAGGGGCTTGCAATAGTTCTTTTAGCGTGCAGCATGCTTCACCAGTAAAAAAAAAATCACAGACTTTTCAATTTCTACATATTACATTACCGCCTGGTTTATAGGTTTGGCCCCATGTATCTTTTTTGACATGTCCAGAAGTAAAGAACAGCACCTTCCAATTTTGGGTGGGGGTGGAGGGGTAGGGGCAGTTGGGTGGGATGGATGTCTGGTTCCAGCACCTTATACATTACTTAAAGGGAACCAACCACCCCCAATGACCCCCCCGGACTAATAATATCGTTCCCTACTTGCAGCACATACATGTGCTGCAAGGTTTTTTGCTACAAAAACTGCTTTTTATAACTTAAGATAATGCTTTTGAAACTTTATACCGAAGGGACGGGTGGGCGTAACTTACATGGTGCTAAAGCCGGGTTGCAGCTGCCATTCATCCTGCTGTGCTCGTTACATCAGTAACGGCCAGCCCTTTTTGCAGCGTCCCAGGCTGGTGCACGGGATGTCATGCCCGTGCACACGTCATCAGCTACAGCCGGGAAGCGAGCGCGCGCTCTGACTTCCTGCGCTCGGCTGTGGAAGTCAGAGCGCGCGCTCGCTTCCCGGCTGTAGCTGATGACGTGTGCACGGGCATGACATCCCGTGCACCAGCCTGGGACGCTGCAAAAAGGGCTGGCCGTTACTGATGTGACGAGCACAGCAGGATGAATGGCAGCTGCAACCCGGCTTTAGCACCATGTAAGTTACGCCCACCCGTCCCTTCGGTATAAAGTTTCAAAAGCATTATCTTAAGTTATAAAAAGCAGTTTTTGTAGCAAAAAACCTTGCAGCACATGTATGTGCTGCAAGTAGGGAACGATATTATTAGTCCGGGGGGGGTCATTGGGGGTGGTTGGTTCCCTTTAATATGTACATTACGGTCACAGTCTGCAGGTATCACATCATTTTCCGGATAAAATGTGCAATACTAAATGCAATCTGGATTACTGGGGACGTCCCCCTGAGCTGATGATGTTACTATGGAAACCTGCGACTCTATAAAATAAAGAACTGTGTCAGGATGTCTGTTCATAGAAGAACCACCTCCCTGACAGAAATGAAAGGAAATTACAGACAACTGCTCTAATCTTGGAAACCAAATTTACTCCAAACACACAGTCCATGAGCCTTGCTGCTGAATTAGTTAGGATTACAAATGGCACCTTGTAACTACTCTTCATCTACCCAAAAACCTGAAAATCCTGATGCCCCCATGTTAGAAAGGTGCTATAGGTAGAACGACTCTTACTGCAATGGATGCAGCCTAATATTGTATTATATAGAAAGGCATTCTTTGTAAATTGTGGGACTATATAGGCAGGCATGACACCCTAATAATATCAGCTTATTTCTTCATCAGCTTCTATTTAAAAAAAATAAATAAATAAAACCTGTCTTCATGATGAACCATGCTAAATTATAAGATTCTGGCAGCCTGATGTCACCACTAGGGTGAGCTTTACTGTCACGTTTATTGACTCCCAATAAACTCATTGTGTTTGTTTACAAAGTGTCATGACTTCCATTTTTAGAGATCCTAACAGATCCTTTTAGCTTAAAGAGGTCCTCTGGTCTACTGCTAAAAGTCTGCAAATCATCCTGTGTGGCTGCAGACTTCTGAATCCATCAAGCGCGTGCATTGCATGCTGTCAGGAGTGTCCAGTGTTGCTGGTGAGAGTCAGCATATTTGTGACCTCGCTCCATACAAGCTAATTGAACAAGGCTGAACACTTCTTGTCAGAATGTGAACAAAAGTATGTAAATCACAGTTGGTAAATCTTGGTAAATACTTGATAAATCATTTCTAGCTGGCTTACCGTGGCAGCCGCTGCAGAGAGAAAAGTTATATTCTCTTTGTAGCAGGTCATCAGGGTGGTGCAGGGAGCTGTTTAGTCACCACTCACTATACAGAAAGCATGCTTTACCTGCAGAATATCACTATATCTGCAGGTAAACAGCATTTCTATTTGTGTTAAGTTTCCTATAAGGTACATATAAATACATTGGGGCTCCTGCAGCTACACTGCACCACCACTACAATATCAGCTCTGCTACATCATGCTTTAATGCTAGAACTCTGCTCTTCCTATCATTCCAATCATCGTTATCCCAGTACTAGTATATTTTCCGCTGCACTTTGGCTCTTCTATTCTAGTTATCACTGAACCAGCTTTGCAACATCAGTGGACTTGCACAAGCCTGGTTCATGTTTTGGTGCAATTTCCAGATACCTGAAGGTGCCTCATTCATCTCTACAAACAATTATACGCAAGTACAAACAAGATGGGAATGTCCAGCCATCATACCGCTCAGGAAGGAGAAGAGTTCTGTGTCCCAGAGATGAACATGCTTGGTCCGACATGTGCATATCAACCCAAGAACAAAAGCAAATGACCTTGTTAAGATGATGGCAGAAGCTGGTAAGATTGTGTCATTATCCACTGTGAAATGAGCACTGTACTAACATGGGCTGAAAGGCCACTCTGCCAGAAAGAAGCCATTACTCCATAAAAAAACATAAAAAAGCCAGATGCATTTTTGCAAATGCACTCAGGAGCAAAGACCTACATTTTTGGAGACATGTCATGTGGTCTGACTAAAACTGAACTGTTTGGCTATAATTACCATTATCGCTACGTTTGGAGTAAAAAGAGAGAAGTGTGGACGCTTAAGAACACCATCCAAAGTGTTATGGGGTTGATTTGCTGCAGGAGGAACTGGTGAATTTCACAGAATAGATGGCATCACAAGGAAAGAAGATTATGTGGCAAATCTGAAGCAACATCTCAAGACATCATCCAAGAAGTTAAAGCTTGAGCAGAAATGGGTCTCCCAAATGGACAATGAACTGAAGTATACTGCCAAACTGGTTACAAAGTGGCTTAAGGATAACAAGGTCAATGTTTTGGAGTGGCCATAACAAAGCCCCGATTTCAGTCCTATTGAAAATTTATGGGCAAAGCTGAAAAGGCAGATGAGAGCAAGGCGACCTACAAACATGGCTCAGTTACACCAGTTCTGTCAGCAGAAATGGGCTAAAAGTCCTACCAATTATTGTAAGAAGCTTGTGTAAGGATATCCAAAATATTTGACCCAAGTCATACAGTTTAAGGGCAATGGTACCAAATACTAATCAAATGTATGTAAACTTGTAACTTTGCAGAAAGTAATAAAGATGCCTTAAAACATTCTCTCTCATTATTCTGGCATTTGACAAATATTAATAATTATGGTAATCCTACTTGACCTAAAACAGGAAAAATTTATTCTGATTTCATGTTAGAGAGTGAGAAAAACTTGCACATGTGTCCTTTGTATTGTGTATGTAAACTTCTGGTTTCAACTATATATAAAAAAACACTCCTTGCTTTTTGAAGGTTAGGGGTAAGTTGCTGTATAGATGAGTTGCTATATGGATACTGTGTGATTATGGCCTTATGAAATATACAAATACGTGTGAATATTGTCTAATAAATGTGTCTTCTGTAAACTCCTTAGCTCCCTCTAGTGGAGGCTTCAGACAGGCAAAATTTCATAATTTGAAAGGACTCTCTTACCAAAAAGAGCATTTTAGATGCCTTATGGGAAACATTGGGAGGTACTGTTGTACAATGTGACTGATGACCTGTTGTTTAAGTCTTAATTCTTATTTGCTAATCTAGTACACAGTAAGGCAGCATTCAGACAATCGTGTATCATGTCTAAGTAGGGACTGTGATGCATAGAGTGGCTGCTAGTTTTCTGAACCAAACTCTACAGCCACATAGGCAAATATGTAGCTACTAGATGGTGGCCCGATTTTAACGCATCGAGTATTCTAGAATATGTATGTAGTTTACATACTGTGACTGACAGAACTTGTTCAGTCAACGTGAGTGAACTACACAGCTCCTCCTGTCACCGCTCCTCCTGTCCCCCCGCTCCTCCGTTTCTCCTCCTGTCACCGCTCCTCCGTCTCTCCTCTGGTCCCCGCTCTTCCTGTCACCGCTCCTCCTGTCACCGCTCCTCCTGTCACCACTCCTCCTGTCACCACTCCTCCTGTCACTGCTCCTCCTGTCACTGCTTCTCCTGTCACCACTCCTCCTGTCACCGCTCCTCCTGTCACCGCTTCTCCTGTGACCGCTCCTCCTGTCACCGCAGATTTCCGTTACAGACAGAAAGACGTGATTAGACAATTTTATAGTAGGATGTAGCAGAGCTGGTGCTGTATTTTTTGTGCATTGTGATGTCTGTATGTGCTGCAATAGATTGACCTGCACTCCAATAACAAACAATGAACGATACACAAACCGTTTCAGCTCCGCTATGTCAAACTAAACTGTGCTACATCTACACTTCTATACTGCTCCCAGCCTTCCAACAGTTGCCATGTATATATTTAGATGTAGCAGAGCTCATGCTGTGTTGTTTGTGCATTGTGATATCGATGCTGCTGTAGATTGAGCTGCACTCCTATAACAAACACTACAATGCCACCTGACCACCTCAGCTGTGGCAGTGTCACGTCTTCCATGATATCCTGCGTCTCTCCCTCTGTGCGATTGTGCATGTCAGGCCATCACTGCATGAGTCCTCCCACAGTGGAAGCGCCCACTTATCAATATGCATAAGCCATGGGATACCCACTGATGTGACTTATGCATATTGATAAGTGGGCACTTCCACTGTGGGAGGACTCATCCAGTGATGGCCTGACATGCTCAATCGCACAGAGGGAGAGACGCAGTATATCATGGAAGATGTGACACCACAGTATGGGGACTGGGTAACAACGGGGGGATTGGGGCTGAGAATTCACAGTGCGGCGAGGGGTGACAAAGGGGGGCTGAAAGGACAGACACTTCAAATAGCCGGCGGGAAAGCTGATTTCACCGCCGGCTTTCCCGCCCGCTATTTGAAGTGAAGCGCTGTCTCTCTGTAACGGAAAACTTGTGGGATGTGGCATTTCCGTTACAGAAAGAAAGATGCAATAAGGCAATTATATAGTAGGATCAGGTCAGGAGACCCAAAACATTTCTGTGTATCGGGGTCTGTACACGGACTGTGATATACAAACATCTATATCATGCCTTACACAGAGTGGAAAAGATGATAGTTTGCCAACGGTCTTTGACTCAGAAAAACCTACCTATACTTACTTCTTATAATTTTGAGGCTTGTGGCTATTTCCCAAAGTTGGGCTACCAGAAATTCTGATCCACAAGTTTAATACATGATTATATGTATAGATAGGATATTAACAGCAGCCATGATGTTCTGCTCATATACACTTCATGGCCTTTAGACAACACACGCTCACACAATAATAGCTCATGAACACACTGTTTTACTTTGCTGTTGCCCTTGAGCTAAGAATGCGGCATTATGCCTAATAGAAATCCCTGGGATTCTATCTGATGAATATTGTCACACTATTTATAAGGAACAGAAGGTGAAAATATTCATCTCCCTCGCTAAATATACCCACCAGAAGTTACAGATCTATATTTAACCGCAATGACAAGTCAATCTATTTGAGGAACAGCTTTTTACTTTACAAAGGTATATTTATGGAAACCCACACAATTCATTGACACGTCTGGCAAAATGTGTGATCATATAAGACACCTGCCAACATATCACCAAGCACTTAGCATTATAGTAATGTTCACACAACAGGAGGTGGCAAACCTGGGATTAATGCATTCAGTTACTGCCACTGAGCAATGGAAAAAAACATGCAACCTGTGGAATTTAGGAGGATTTTGTAATATTTTCTCCACTGGTGGACACAGACAGAAAACGGCCCTGTGCAAGAACGATATATGGTGCCTTTTCCAGCCCAAAACCTCATCAAATAGCACAATTCCACCTGCTTTGGAGGTAGAAATGGGCCCCTGTGTGACTGCACAGGCTGCACCAATGATATGTCTGCTCCTGATTTTCTCTTTAGATTGTTCAGTATGAACACTGTATGGTTCTTGCAACGCACAGAGGTCCTATTATCATTAGGAGACACCATTACTTCTTGATCACAGTGATGGCCACTTTACACGTCGCAACATCGTCATCCAACTTCGATAAAAAGTCACGTGGTTCGTGAGTTGGCGACGATATCGTTCGTGCGTTGTGTGGTGTAAATGACCAATTAGATGCAAGAACGATACCAAAATGATATCGGGGGAGAAATGAGCCTGCTCTCCAACTGGCCGATATTGGATGGACGATCTGGCAGGATCGTTCTGTGTGACAGCCCAACACCGACTCGGAGAGCAACTTCCTCTATTCACTCCCATGTTAAATGGTCGTTCCTGGGTCGCTCGTACAAGGGGGCGTAGACATTGCAGTTGTGTTGCCTGCCGATATCTCCCTGTGTGACATCTCCTATGCGATCTTGGATTTCATCCAAAAAAATGCGCGCTCCCATGCCGTTGTATACAATATCGAAACGATGTTGGTACGTGTAAAGTGGCCCAAGGACCTCACAATGCATTTTAACATTTTACTCTACGCAGAAATATTCATGATATGTATGGACATTGTCCCAGAAGAGACATTTAAAATGGTATTCATGTTTCAAAAATCAAGCTTATTTATTCTGTCATAAAAAGTTAAACAATTTCCCAATATACTATTTGTTAAAATCTTACTCAATTTTTAAGAAAAAATTCAGGATTAATACAATGGATATACCCTGCAACATAATACAAGTAAATAGTACATGTAGACAACATTGGGTACTCCATTTTTAAGATCTCTGCTTGCAGTCCCTGAAAGGCAATCTTCACTATGTGAGAAGGATGGAAATTAGGAAACATCAATTGAATATCAATGGAACATTTTTCTTACGCTAACTTTAATTATTGCACAGCATACTGCTTTTACATTAGGTTACTGGTCATTTCTGCACTTTATAAACTGTGGTCGGTCTCCTAAGCAAGTAGTGCAGTGCTTACAAACTCTTTGCTAAAGAGCTTGTCTGTGCTGCTTTAAAGCTGGATGAATAACTGAAATTGGCCACTTCCATATTCCTACATGCAAAGAGTTAGGCTGGCTTCACACTTGCAGATGCATCTGCAGCATTTTGCAGATGCATCTGCAAGTATCAGCATGCAGACCGCGGCCGTGGTGTGAATGCTCTCATTCATTCCTATATGTGAGCCGTAAGCAGGCGTATGCCTGCTTACAGATCACACTCTCCCGCCCGCACTATGGACGCGAGATGTTGCGTCCAAGGTGCGGGGCGGGAGAGTGTGATCTGTCAGCAGGCATACGCCTGCTTACGGCTCACATATAGGAATGAATGAGAGCATTCAGACCGCGGTGCGCCTATTATAAACATAGGGACCGCGGTCTGCATGCTGATACTTGCAGATGCATCTGCAAAACGCTGCAGATGCATCTGCAAGTGTGAAGGCAGCCTTAAAGCTACCTCTGCTTGTAGTATGGGAGAAGCACAGTCCAGAACAGTTGCATGACAATGCCTCTAGTCCAAATTATCAATCATTGAGGAGTACCCAAACCTATGGGTGTAACTACAATAGGTCCAAGGGTTGTAATCGCACCTGGGTCCTGCAGCTTAGGGGGGCCCCAAAAGTCAATATTGTCTAAAGAAAAAGAGTAATGATAATAAAGATTTGCAATAATTGGAGGCCCCATTGAAGATTTTGCATGAGCTTTAAGTTACACCTCTGCCCCAACCCATGGTAAGCAGGTAGCCCAGAGGTTAGGGAGTAATAGAAAAATCTTGGGAAGAACCCTTTATTATCAGGTTATTGCACACAGTTCTGAAGGTAAATAAGCACTTACGTAACACTTGGTATCAGACTCTTGAAAGGACACCAGAGAGCTGCACATACAACCACAGCAGAAAGCTGCAGTATGAAGAGCGGAGAACGTGCTCCAGATGGACAGGCTGAAACGGCACAGAAACTTCCCATTCTAAAGCTAACTACGTATTTTATGTTTGCAAACTGCAAGACAATGGAGGGGTGCTCTCAGAGGTGGCCTTGTACATGTTGTGTTCAGGCAGAGAATAGCATACCGAGGGAGGCAGCCCACCAACACTATTAACAGTCATCTAGTGCAGAACAACCTGGATTCCAAGTAAACAGCATAAGGTCAGTAATATCTATAGCACCGATCTGGCCTTGGTAGCACTGATTTACCAGATGGCTGCCTGCTTATTCGCTTCTTTAAAAAAAAACTCTTTGTGTTGATGGACAGAAAGGCAGATGGTCCTTGTGAGACCTTGAACTAGCTCTTTTCTATAGTTAATTTATATAGTTTGCAATTCATGTGTGTGAAACATAGTGCAAAAACAATTAATAATGATAAATTGTTAACAATTACATCAGGAGCCCATTTCTGTTATACACCCAATTTTGGAAGCCCAAAGTGCACTGTCACTAAACTATACAAACCCTTTAAAAAAGATCATGAACAATTGAAATGTTGTGCCAACTGGACCACCTTTTCTGAAAGTACAGTTGTCCTAATGGATTCCTCTGGCCATAACAGATGGAACCCGAGCGTGGGTCAAACGTCAGCATTTAAGTTCCGATGTTTGAAACCTCACGCTATTTCCAAGCACATCACATGACGTGGAAGCGCATGTCATGTGATGCACTTGGAAATAGCGCAAGGTTTCAGACTCTGGCACTCAGATGCTGGCGTTTGAACTGCGCTCGGGGTTCCATCTGCCATAGGATTGAATTACCGGCGTTAATGCAGTCTAACCTCTCCGGTAACACTGTGTTAATGCTGATAAATTCTATGTTTTAAACGGAACCCCCCTGAACGCAGGACTAGCAGCAATGAGACCGTATCCTAAGGCTGCGTTCACACGCTGCGTATTTCTGCATTTACGCAGAGCTTTTTGCACTTGCATACATGCAGTTAAACGCATCGCTGGAAATGTATTCCAGCAAAAGCAATGGCTTTTGCTGAAATGCGTTCAGACGATGCACATTTTTGCCCATAGGCCACATTTTAAAATGGGCTCGGAAAAAGCATAGGTAAAAATATGCAGCGTGCGAATGCATGTGCGCTTTTTTGTGCAAAACGCGGCAAACAGTGCGCAACTGCAAAAAAACACGCAAAATATGCAACGTGTGAACGCAGCCTGGCCCCTTCACACGTCATTGTTTCCGCTACATGGCATCCATACATGTCACACTTTTTTCCCGGATACCACATGTAACTATTGGTGATCTTCACATGTCTGAGTGAACCACACATGTGCCTATGTGAACCACATGGAGACATGTCCATTTTTACCAGCAGCAAGGATGACAAGGACCAATACAAGTCTATGGGTTAGTGTAAACTTGTACAGCACACAGATGGCATCAGTACATTAATAGTATAGGGGAAGCTTTGCTATTTCATCTATTATATAATCACGAATGGGTTTTTTGCCCCTTCTGAGTCCGCTCGCGCTGCGAGTCAGCGTGGTCATGTGGATACGCCCGAAGCATTGGCCGCGCAGCGGCCATTGCGAGCAGTTCTAAGGCGACTCGCTATGCCCGCGCAGCGGGCATGGCGAGTCGCCTTAGCAGCGCGAAGCATTGGCCGCGAAGCGGCCTTAGCAGCGCGAAGCATTGGCCGCGAAGCGGCCATTGCGAGTCAGAGACTCGCTCTGCTAGAATCCCGATGCATGTGCATCGGGCACCCAGCTAGTTTTCTATATTCATCCCAGTAAAATACAGATTAACACATGGGTGACGTACTTTTTTAAAAACGTACACATGGATGATCAAGAAGGGTAGTTCCACATATATTTGTTTTATATGGATGTGTGCTGGGGGCCTAATACACCTCCACATTTGGTCTATATGCACTATTAGGCGTCATTCATACATCTGTTTTTTCCACGTACGATAAAAACATACAGATTTTTTTTTTTGGTCAGATAACATCCGAGTTTTTCTCCTTTGTGGAAAAAAAAATCCTATTCTTTTCCTATCTAACAGTCCCTGAAAATCAGATGGCACTACTAAAACTTAAGAAGTTGAAAAATATAATATTACTGGTTATATGTACAGGTTTCTGAGATTGGGTGTGACTCACCGTGGCCGGGACTCCAGTTTAGACAGGCTGAAGCTCCTTCCTCCTTGTCACGGGTGGGCCGCGCCTGCCGGTAATGGGGCCCGGTGTAGTGCAGATCAAAAGTTGAAGACGTCTTGTAGGAAACAGATTAAAGGGGTTTAATTTATTCGTGACGCCACCTATGAGTAGTTTCGGTAATCGTTACCGATGCTGCGGAACCTCCGGGGGATGGACAGCAGCAAGATGGAACGCTCCCCACAGGCTGAGCGGTGATCCCCGGAGGCTGGAGCTGCTTAAGATGTTGTGCGGCAGCTGCGGTTACCTTGTAGTGCGGACGGACAGTTCATAAGGAAGCACGGACACAGAAAGTCTCTGCAACGGGTCTTTACTGTAACCAGCAGGCAGTACATGTTACGGGTAGTAGACCGGGTGGACTCAGCAGTGATAGTGTCCCTCAGAGATCCGCAAGTGTTCCTCCATTCTAGCTAAGTGCTTTGCCATTGTCGCCCAGGAATACCAGATCGGGTACGGGGAGGCTGCTTCAATGCCCTATCCAAGTTGTACGTTGTGGATGTTTTGGGGAGCCTTGGATCCCGCAGTGGGTACACCGCTGGTTAGACGACTGGAAGTTGGCTGGTGGTGGGGTGCTCCTGTGAAGCTGCTCCTCCACGCTTCTGGTTCGCGTAGCAGAGGTGAACTGCTGCCAGCTTCGGTACCAGTGAACCAGCTGTGAAGTTTTGGGCACGGGAGTCTTTTGGAACCCGTGGTTATGATGCCCGATCCCGGTTGATGAGGCCTCAGGTGCTGACACCCGACCGGTGACGGCCCGGGGGCTGCACGGGGTGCGGAGCCCCCGCTCCTACTCCAAGTTCTAGACTGCTCAGGTCAAGTTCTAGATCCCTTCTCCCAATGACTAAGGGTCTGTTCTCCCTACATACTTCCCTAGCACTCCGCCCACCAGGACCCTGGATTGGTCCTCTGTTCTAGGTGATGCATGCAGGGTTGGATCTCAAAGTTAACTAGGTCACTGCTGTGTCAGAGAATATTGCGGCTGCATTTATGGCTGCAATACCCTCTTGTGACGCACTCGCTGCGGGGCGCCACAGGTGTTTATCCAGGGAACTAGTCTGATTGCCGTATATGGAATCAGGAAGACATTTTTCCCCTAAATGGAGCATAGTGTTGGCCCCCATCGGGTTTTTGCCTTCCTCATACAAGGGTGCAGGTTGAAATCGATGGAATTAAAGGGACTCTGTCAGGACATTTTTCAGTTTTATACTGTACCCTTGAAAGTGCTTGGGCAGCCTTTTGAGACTATGTAAAAATCGTTATTGTATCCTTTGCAGTTCTCTTGCTGTAAATGTGGCGCCCCTGCGAACCAGTCACCACTACATGGCGCTGCGGCCGGGATTGGTAAGTCAGTCTCCCCACACAAACACCCGACACACTGATGATGATGATCTTAAGTCTAGTTACTCTATGTCCAGCAATGGGATAGTGGGAGGAGCCAGGGGGAGGGTAGAAAGTTACAGAAGGACCCGGTTAGGGGAGGTAACAACAGAACAAAAAGGACACACATAACACCAAGTGAGCCTAGTCGAGCAGTTAGTCCGAAAGAGTCAGTAGAAGGAGAAGCGAGAACACCACCATACAGGACTGAGAGAACACTGACCTGGCGGCCTGTGCTAGCCCGGGTCCAAGGTTGCAGACACTAACCAAAGACATAGGGAGTCCATGTGTGCCCAAGTTAGTGGGGACATCAAGGGACTGGGCCGGAACCAGAGTGCCAACTCTGCTGAAGTGGCCAGGACGCTGTATGCCCCAACCATGAACCCCCATGGGGTGCGAGGTCTTAAAGAGGACCGGTCACCAAAGCAGGTATGGTGATCTAATTACAGCACTGGATACAGCATGACTGCAGCATGCAGACAAGGGGTCACCCAGCACTTGAGCAGCCCTGTACCCCGAGATAATACACTTAGAAAACTTACATGCTACAGCCACTAAGGAGGTGGCTAGGGGCTGCAGCCAAGGGCAGATTCACACCCCCTGCCTGTGTAATCTGCCCACCGCTGCCAATCATCCTCTCCCTGTCTGCAGCATTTAAACACAGTATTTTTTTCTCTCCCGTGTAGCCCCTCCCCTTGCTGTATCCAGTGCTGTAATTAGATCACCATGCCTGCTTTGGTGCTTTGGTGACAGGTCCACTTTAATGTCCCGAGATCCAACCTCCGGCGCAGTGAAAGGAATGCCGTCATACTAGAGCTAGGGTACCTGAACAGACACCCACTGAAAGCCAGTGACCACTGGAACATAGCTAGCATGTGGACAGACCGAAAAAGGCCCAAAAGAGACATGAAAGGGGGAGATGCAGGTGAACCATGCCAGCTGCTTAAACCAAACCGGAGTTGCCGCTGAACTGTTGTAAGCTGTGCTATCTGTGAGGAAGAGAGTAAAACCCGGTTAAAGCTCGATACTGTCTGAGAATGTGTCTCTTGCGCCTGAGAGAAGATAGACTGGTTCTGTGATCCGACAGCAGCAGGTTGCCTGTGACTGTGAGCTCCCCAACCCCGACGAGCCTGCATATTCCTAAACTTCACGGTTGCCCTGGGGACCAGCTCTACCCATGGAGGGCTCAACATCCTTGCTGCTAACCCCATCATCCCCAAAGTTTCCGGCTGCAGCGGCTACCCATAACCGCATACCACGGGTGGCATCACGTTTAATCCCTAAAAACTGTTCCCCCCTTTTTATTGACCGCCAAGGCTCACAGAGCTGGGTCTCGACCCCCGTGACTCCCCCAGCAGAGCTGCCACTCAGTTCCGAGTACCCCATGGCCCTGGTGGGCGAGTCATAAACACCTTCACACCCAGCAAACAGCTGCTTTAGCTGCTTCGCAAGTCCAGTCCATTAATTTCACTGCTGAATTTATTATTCATTCCTTCCCAGGCAGCTATATCCTCCCTACCTCTGTACTCTGTGTCTCGCACCTGCTTTCATTTTCACTTTGGATGCATGCTTGCAGAGACAGGCTGTGCAATGCAGTGATATCATTACATCCCTTGGGAGTGTGCAGCAGAGAATTAAGTGATCACTCACTGTGATTGACAGATGGAATGAATCTCTTAATTTGCAATTTACAGAGGATGGGGGAAGTATAAAAGAATTACATGAATAGAAAGGCATTCACCAGAGAAATTAGAAAATGATATCAGTTACCTGTGGATTTCTGACCTGACAGATTCACTTTAAGTCTACCTTCAACCTTAAAAACTCAAATTATGTTATCCAATTTTTTCATGGACCTATAGATTTTATTGCCAACTTTGATCAGGCACCCAAGGGAATAATCTGACATGTGACCAGCCCCATGGACTATCATATATATGAGAGCTATTTGTAACAAAGAAAATGAATAGCACTCATACGTGAAAAACTGATATCTGAATTAGCTCTTAGCGTATATTTTCAGAAGCTTTTGAGTTAAACACTTCAAAGTTCAATTTTTAGCATAGGTTATTAGGGTATGAAAATATGGTCATCTACCTACTATTTTAAAGTATGCCATGGTATTGTGGTGTAATTTCTCTATTTGGGTGTAAAATCAGTGTCAGTGAGGACTTCTCCATTACTGAGATAGGAGATAGCAGCTGTTACTGATGAGATTCTGTGATGAAGGAGGGAGGAACTAGAGGCATAGGCAAAAGCTAAAGGCAGAGGGAGGGGCTGGATATAGGGCACCACCTCTTCCTCCCTCTTCTATCTGCAAAGAATCTCCTCAGTAACAGCTGCCATCTCCTATCTCAGTAATGGGAAAGTCTTCACTGAATCCAGATTTTACCTCGGAATTGAGAATTTTGATAATGACTGATCAATTCTGGCAGAGAAAGAAGCAGATTTGTCTGATGAGATGTATTACAAAGTTGCTTATTTTCACGTGAATTATTGATTTATGAACGGTTACGCTTTAAATGTACAATCTGACAATTTATGCTTCAGATTTTGCCAATAGATTTAACCAGTTGCCTTGTATGGGGGAAGGAAAACAAATTTGCATCAAAATCTGCATTAAACACAAAATTTGCTACAGAAAATATGTTCTGTATGTATTAACATACCCCGAAAATGAATCAACAGATCCAATATGGCACTTTCACCTATATACAATCTATGACTTGTGGATCCCACCTGCAGAATTCATATATGGTGACACTTCAATAATATCCCAAGAGCCTTGTCCTGAGGCAGATCTCCGCTGCTTCCTACAGGTTGTACTATGATGGGATTGCTCATGAACACAGACTAAAGACTGGAAGATGCCTTTAGTGCAAGAAAGATGGATATTTTATGGAGAGATACCTACATGTATACATAAAGGATGTTCGTCTATGCCTGCATTCTGTATTCTAGCAATATAAGGGTTAAAACATCAGTCAATAAGGAGCAATCTTCATGGATTGGCTGTGCGGTGGATTTTCCATGTCGGAGTCAGGGATGCTGTTGTCAGGCAGGATATCTCCTCCTTGGGTCTAGGGCTTTCCTACTACTCAGTGAGACCCCTCCTCACACAGGTCTCTAGATTCTGCATGTTGCTGTGTGTATCCAGGCAGGTCTTCGGTGCTGGGTGGGGGGTGGAATAATACATATTGGGTTTGGCTGATTGGATTATAATTCTGCAGCTTGCTTCTTGAAGTATCTTTTAAATGGAAAGCACATTTCACACCCCAGGGGTTTGGATCCAATATAGGCAATGATTTATGCAATGCATGTTACATATACAAACCACATACAGGGCTATACAAACCTGTACACTATACCCAACACTCTATAGCTTGGAGAATCCAGGCAAATATATTGTGATATTCGATTATCACCAAAAATATATTACAGCATGTTTAAAGGGAACCAACCACCCCCAATGACCCCCCGGACTATTAATATTGGGCCCTACACCCAGCACATACATGTGCTGCAATGATTTTTGCTAAAAAAAACGGTTTTTAAAACTTGAGATAATGCTTTTTAAAGTTTAAAACGAAGGGACGGTTGGGCGGTACTTATCTGTTTGAAAAGCCGGGTTGCATCTG
Source organism: Allobates femoralis (assembly GCA_033576535.1). Taxonomy (NCBI): domain Eukaryota; kingdom Metazoa; phylum Chordata; class Amphibia; order Anura; family Aromobatidae; genus Allobates; species Allobates femoralis. The sequence goes on along the minus strand of JARQOC010000006.1, from coordinate 399,558,459 downwards.
TCAGTCATCCCCCCGTGTCCCGCAGCAGCAGTAACGTCCAGCCCTTTGCAGCGTCACAGCCCTGTGCACGGGCTCGCATGCCCGTGCACACGTCATCATCTACAGCCGGGAAGCGAGCGCGCGCTCTGACTTCCACAGCCGAGCGCAGGAAGTCAGAGCGCGCGCTCGCTTCCCGGCTGTAGATGATGACGTGTGCACGGGCATGCGAGCCCGTGCACAGGGCTGTGACGCTGCAAAGGGCTGGACGTTACTGCTGCTGCGGGACACGGGGGGGATGACTGACAGATGCAACCCGGCTTTTCAAACAGATAAGTACCGCCCATCCGTCCCTTCGTTTTAAACTTTAAAAAGCATTATCTCAAGTTTTAAAAACCGTTTTTTTTAGCAAAAATCATTGCAGCACATGTATGTGCTGTGTGTAGGGCCCAATATTAATAGTCCGGGGGGGTCATTGGGGGTGGTTGGTTCCCTTTAACATCAGCACAGCAAGAACAGACACAATGATAATGCAGCCCAATTATTATTAGACGTAATTGTAATAATTGGATATGTGGTGACAATGATCATTTGCCCTTATTAGTGTTTTTCATTCTTGTCTGTTAGCAGAGACACCGATGGTAATTGCAGGGTATCCTGGTATCCTGTTAGGATGCATAGTCACAATCAGTATATGCAGCGTTTTGGACGCAGCGTCTTGCTTCTGTGTCCAAAACGCTGCGTTTTCAAGAAATCCCATCCTGATTATGCTTAACCCGACAGCGGCGATCTGAGAGCTGTGGTGCAGGTTGTCGGCATTCCGCTCCTCCGCCACCACATGTTTATTTCATGCTGCAGAGTCAGAAGCGGCTCCCATCGGGTGACTGCAGGGAGAATCCGCACTGCACCAGCCGCACATGGTGAGTACGGGGCGGCTGAGGTCTCCCTGCGGGCACCCGATGGGAGCTGCTTCTGACTTCGCAGCATGAAATGAACATGCTGCGGAGGAGCAGAATGCCGGCAACCCGCACCGCATCGGTCAGATCAATGCGGTCGGGTTAAGCATAGTGAGGCTATACTTATACTGTACTATGCAGCGTTTTGGACGCTGCGTCCAAAATGCAGCTTATACTGATCATGACTATGCGGCTTCACTCAGGTCTGGAGGAGCCGTGAGCACACAGCCTACACAGCCTAACAGTGAACTGCCTTGTGCTGTGTGAAAACCTTCTCTAATTTCTCTGCAGCTCCTCTGCAGGGAAAATTAAGTACTACATATTTGACATTGCAATCAATAGGCCATCTGTGTTTTGTAAGGACTTGCTGAGTCTTAGGGCGGCTTTACACACACCAACTTCTGTGACCAACTTCTGAACAGATCTCTGGTTGCAGTGAAATCATGGACACATTGTTACATTTGTACACAGCCACAAAACGGAGCAATGTGTCCATGATTTCACTGCAACCAGAGATCTGTTCAGAAGTTGGTCACAGAAGATGGTGTGTGTAAGGCGGCCGTCACACGGGACGATTTCTTGCCCGATATCGTTTAAGCGATCTCCTTTTTGATCGCTTAAGCGATATCGGGCAAGAAATCGTTGCATGTAATCAAGCGATTTACGATTTGAAATCGCTTGATCGTGACATCGCTGATCTGAGCTCCGGAGCTCAGATCTAGCGATGAACGATGCCACGATCTGCTTCATCGTGGTGTATGACACCACGATGAACGATCTCCCAGCATCAGAGCCTATGCTGGGAGATGGTAACTATGGTACACGTCGGGTAACTAAGCGACGCGCGGCGCCTAGTTACCCGATGTGTACCATAGTTACCAGCGAGATCGCGGCTCCACATCGCTGGTGAGTCTGGCTGTGTGACATCTCACCAGCGATGTGAGCGATATTGTAAGCGATCGCGCGTGCACGTGATCGCTTACAATATCGCTATAGATATCTGTGCGTGTGACGGCCGCCTAAAGCGGCCCTTTCTATTATCTATCCATCTATTTATCTATTATCTATTATTCATTATCTATTAAATATCTGCATTATCTATTTATCCATCTATCATCTATCTATGTATCTGTTCTATTCATTCAATTTATTATTTATCATCTATAGGCGGGCGTCACACGCTACGATATATGTAAAGATGTCGCTGGAAAGTGCCTGATTTGGCATCGCTCCTACGACATCGTGGTCAGATCGTTAAATCCAGATATGAGAACCGGACCCCATATCAGATGATGTCGATCATCCCATCTGCTGCATCGTTCTGTGTGACACCGCCATAACCGATCTCCTGACCGATTTCTCCTATTCACATCATTGACAAGCATCGGTCGCTGGTTGTGTGAACGATCCCTGCACGGGAACATCGCTGCTGCGTCCTGAACGTTATCTATACATGTGACACCTCACTAACATGTTGAGCACGAGCCGCACACTACTGACATCGTTATTGAGTTCCCACACAAAATCGTAGTGTGTGATGCCCGCCATATACTTAAGGCGGCCGTCACACGCAACGATTTCTTGCCAGATATCGTTTAAGCGATCTCCTTTTTGATCGCTTAAGCGATATCGGGCTTAAAATCGATGCATGTAATCAAGCGATTTACGATGTTAAATCGCTTGATCGTGACATCGCTGATCTGAGGTCCGGTTCTCAGATCTAGCGATGAGCGATTTGACGATCTGTCTCATCGTGGTGTATAACACCACGATGAGCGATTTCCCAGCGCAGAGTCTATGCTGGGAGATGGTAACTATGGTACACATCGGGTAACTAAGCGACGCGCGGCGCCTAGTTACCCGATGTGTACCATAGTTACCAGCGAGATCGCGGCTCCACATCGCTGGTGAGTCTGTCTGTGTGACATCTCACCAGCGATGTGAGCGATATTGTAAGCGATTGCGCGTGCACGTGATCGCTTACAATATCGCTATAGATATCTCAGCGTGTGACGGCCGCCTATCATGTATTATTTATCTATTAAAAATCTAAATTATCTATCAATCCCATATGTATAGGTCAATTTACACACACAGATATGTGTGACCAACTTCTGAACAGATCTCTGGTTGCAGTGAAATCATGGACGCATTGCTCCATTTTATGGCCGTGTACAAATGTAACAATGTGTCCATGATTTCACTGCAACCAGAGATCTGTTCAGAAGTTGGTCACAGAAGTTGGTGTGTGTATAGTGGCCCTTACACAGCAGATGAGGATCCGCAACAAGGGATCATAATCCATTACATAAGAATGATATGCAGGAATATGATATTTAAATACTTCGACTCACAATGAATAAATAAATAATATGTTTGTACTTTTCCCGCCTTTCCTGTCATCTGTTTATGTGGACACCTTTTCAATTACCAAGGTAGAGCAAATTGATTGGTTGGCCTCTGGTGTTCTAAAAAGATGTATTAATGAATCTATAGCGGCCGTCACACGCTAAGATATCGCGAAAGATATCGCTTGAACGCGCCAGATTTAACATCGCGTGAATGATGTCTCTGCATGTGACGGCAAGATACGATGAGCGAGAATTGATGAAATCGCAAAATCGTGATCTGAGCTCCGGAGCTCAGATCTTGCGATGAGCGATTTCACGATCTGTCTCATCGTGGTGTATAACACCATGATGAACGATCTCCCAGCGGCAGAGCCTATGCTGGGAGATGGTATCTATGGTAAACGTCGGATTACTAAGCGACGCGCGGCGCCTAGTAACCCGATGTGTACCATAGTTACCAGCGATCTCGCTGGCCCACATCGCTGGTGAGTCTGTCTGTGTGACATCTCACCAGCGATGTGAGCGATATTGTAAGCGATCGCGCGTGCACGTGATCGCTTACAATATCGCAAGCGATATCTTAGCGTGTGACGGCCGCTTATGACGTATTATTCAATATGTAGTAATTTGTTCCAGCATTTGAAGATGCTCATTTAAAAAACTGTCATAATAATATATTAGAAATTTTGATTGAGGAAATCCAAGGAGAGAGATTCAGAAACTAATAGTCATAGGCGTTTTTAGGAATCAGTGGGAGGGTTTACACCTGGACGCCAATCTAAACTTGTGAGACGTCTCTATGATTTTTGTTAATTTTTTTTTTCCACCCGCGGGATCACCCCCACCTAACTGATCTTTTATAACAATATCTTTATCATGAGGTGTCCACAAACATAGACCATATATTCTAATCACCAGAAAAAAATAACTCTCTATTCATCGATTATACAACCTTTTTACATTTCTTGTTAATTTGAAAATCATCTCATATAGGGAATATACCATAATCTGATTAATTAGACATGGGACCACAACCTACAAAGTAGCAAGTAGGGAGAAGAAGAGAAAATGGTTTAGAAGATGGGAGTGGGGGAATAGAATTTGCTAAGGCTGGCTTCACACTGCGGCAGCGTCCGGTCCGGGGCTGTCAGGATTGACAGCCTGGACCGGAGTTTTGCTCCATAGGAGACTATCGGGCTGCACGGAGCTGGATCGCGCCGGGTGGCAATTATCTGCCATCCGGCTGCTAGCTCGCCGGATGAATCCTGCAGAAGTGGGGAATTGTCTGCCGACTCCAAAAACGTTGCCGTTTTTGGAGTCGGCAGACAATTCCCCACTTCTGCAGGATTCATCCGGCGAGCTAGCAGCCGGATGGCAGATAATTGCCACCCGGCGCGATCCAGCTCCGTGCAGCCCGATAGTCTCCTATGGAGCAAAACTCCGGTCCAGGCTGTCAATCCTGACAGCCCCGGACCGGACGCCGCCGCAGTGTGAAGGCAGCCTTAATGGAAAACTATGAGATTACACGTCTAAACATCAGCAATTTAACATTCATTCATTATAGACAAAGGGAATTACCTCCTAGTTAGAGACAAACCATGAAATAAATAAAATGTCTAGTGCTTCAAGAGGGAAAACCCTTAGGGCCCCTTTACACGCGGCTACATTTCTAGGGTGGCTACAGGTAACTTACTGGTTGCAGTGAAATCATGGAGAGATTATTCCATTTGTACACAGCAACAAGATAGAACCTTGTCTCCATGATTTCACTGCAACCAGTAAGTTACCTGTAGCCACCCTAGAAATGTAGCCGCGTGTAAAGGGGCCCTTAATGATAACAATAAAATGAAAGTATGAGACACTTAGCAAACACAAATGGATGTCTGTATATCTGCCCAGTAGCCACGTAAAGACATGTCTCCTTACTGAGTCCCTGTACTCTAGATAATGCCTCTCTCTGGGTTAAAGAAAAACCTCCTCTTGCGTGGCCTAGTAAGAACCTGCTGAGTGAAGGATAAAAACACCTGACATTAGTGGGAGAGGGGTGCAACAGACAGAAGGTAGGACTTCGTAAGGCCCCTTTCACAGGCCCCTGCATTGTCTATGAGGTTTCCAGCAAGTGCGGCAAGTGCGGTATTACTGTGATCTGGCACTTGCGGCAGTCGCAGCCACACCAAAAAACGCTGCTGTCCGCGTTTTTTTTCGCGGCCGCAAGTGCTGGACTGCGACAATAGCACACGTGCTACAATCCCCATAGACAATACATGAGGCTTGCTGCAAGTGTGGTGCAAGTGCGACCGTTAGGTGACAGATGCATTAAATCTGCCGGATCTGCTGCAATCAGCAAAAAACGCTGATGTGAGAGAGGCCTAACATACACAAAAAAATAAACTGTGGGCATGTAGCGCCTCTATGGCAAGGCGCCACAGGGAGGTACTGCACCCCCAACAGAAGTTGTAGTGCCTCTGTAGCCGTGGATATGGAGGACCCTACAGAGTCTGCACCCTGCATCCATACAGTAGGCCACTTTAGGACAGGGGACTGTATATTTAGTAGGTCCCAGGGGGTGGAGCCTAGAGAGCAGGAGACTGGGAATGACAGTAGTGTCAGGCAGACGGTGTGAGACAGCGAGGAAGGCAGACGCAGGGGACCCTGCAGCTGTAACAGGAGGGCACCTCTTAGGAGAGGGGTGACCCAGACTTGGAAGGGGGTTATTCCAGGACTGGTTGGAGCCAGTTGGAGACCCAGGTCACTACCGGCATACCAGAGCCGAGGCAGCTAGTAAAAGGTCCAACCCTAACTGCAGACCGGCAAGCTGGGAGCCTGACACAAGGGAGCCACAGCACCCCTAAAGAAGCCCAACATCGGTCCCGCAGCTGGGTCCACGACCCGACAAGTAAGAGACTTTAGGTAACAGACCCTGAGGACTAGAGACTTGGCTCAAGAGGGGAAAGCACAGAGACAGAAGGACAGGACCAGGAATGCCGTATTAAGGGCACCACTGCCAGACCCTGGAAAGACCTCTAAAATCTGCGGCTACCAACCCCGTTCAACCAGACTGTACCGTGTACTATTTTCCACCTGGTGCAAGTAAAGAACTGTTTGAGATGATCTGGTGTCTGGTCTCCTTCTATCCTTCGCCCGGAGGGCTTCTACAGTATTATCGTGGTGAGGACTACTACTCCCCTCATCCACCCCGCTGCCCTAAGGTAAAGCTCCACCTGTGGGAGCTGTACTACCAAAGCTGCATTTACATCACCTCAGTGACCCTATTACCAGGTACCACAGGTGGCGTCACGTTACCATTCCCCCATCATCACCCCCATCCTGCCATTGAGGGACCAGGGCACGGAACCAGGAACCAACCAGACATGATCTCCTCGCTGAAGTAACCACATGTCCTGGTAACCGAGTACCCCCTACCCTGTCGACCGACTCAGGCACTCTGTATATGTTACAGGGCCATACCTTCTGTCTGTTGAACCCCTCCCCCACTAGTGTCAGGTGTTTTTATCCTTCAATCAGCAGGTCCTACTCGTCCATGCAAGAGGAGGTCTTTTAATCCAGAAAGAGACATTATCTAAAGTACAAGGATATAAATAGGAGAGATCATTGCAGTGCTGAATCAATCAATGTAGTGCTCTGCCTCTGATTCTGGCCTGATGCATTACAGCACACATTATGCACTATCATAAGTTGTTTAGCAGAAGATCACAGCATGTATTTATATCTTCTTGGTGACATGATTGCTATTTGAAGGGAGAACACCCCTGTTCTTACATTACATAGGATGTAAAAAAGGGGCTGTACATAATGTGACTATGGGGCCAGCAGCCATGTCCCTGACATGCCCCCTGTTTATACAAAAGTATAAGGGGGCAGGAATGTAAGATGATGATGGAGCTCCCAGAGTCCACACCCCCGACACATCTCCTGATCTCAGCAGCAGCAAGACTCCATTTCTCTGTCCCCAAAGGGAGGGGTGAGTGCTGAGGAGAAGATATGATTTTTCTGATTTACAAGCAATCTATAGATCCTAGAACTGTGGTGCCCAGGGTAGGAACAGTACATTTTTTTTCTATCTCCCCAGATTTTCCCTTTAACCAGTTGAAGGTGTAGGAGGGAGGATTCATTCTTTCCAGCAATTTATAGGCTCTGAGGGTAGGACATGTGCATTTGTGGCGTCCTGCCAACGCAGGTAACCACATATCTCTCTACTGCACAGTTGGGTTTGCACAGCAGGTACTACTACGAACAACACCTTCCACCCCGGCACAGTAGGGGGAGCTCAACCTGCTGCGCTTAGGCAGGATCCCCTATATATACTGCTGCTGGGGAGGAGCTAGTCAGAGTGTGTGCAGACGCTAGAAGAGCTGCAGGGAAGCTCTGGTGATCGGTGCCACGAGCAGGCCCGAGCCAGTAACCCAGGAGTAGCCTTTCAGCGTCCCACATGCCTAAGTGGGACTGAAGGCAAGGAGGTTAGAAGCAGAAGCAAGGAACAGTAGCTCCAGCCGTGAGTTCGTTCCAGAGAGAAAGAGAGAGAAGTCGGATATTGGGGATCCGCACCAGTGGAGAACTACAAGTCCCACAAGAAACCCCTTAGCACCGAGGAAGCTACAGCTACTCAATCTCCTGAGAGAGTCAAGGAAAGGGAGCCAGGAGCAGTGGCCACTGCTGAGCTTAGAGAAGGTGTGTCCCAGAGATCGCACAGGAGGGAAGGAGACACATACAGGAGAAGAGAGTGGAGGCAAGTCAGGATTCAATAGACTGTGCTTCAGTGAATACAAAGGGAAGGAGGCCTTATACCCACTTGCTGTGGGAGCCCACTGTGCAGCCCGGTCACCCGTCGGTGCTTTGGACTATTTACCTGAATTTCATCAGTAAAAGGTAAAGAGACTTCAATTGTGTGCGTGCATCCTTTCCTCTCCCTCACCGTGCCCTCAATAGACTTTCCCTACTGTCATCCACCACCTCAGCTCTGCTACAACCTGCCCACCTCACCAAGCTGCCCCGGAGGTCCTGGTCCTGCGTGCGGGGACCATACCATCACTGCCACAATCCCATATAGTTGTCTCTAATACTGATGCTACTTTCTCCCATAATGTGCCTCTCTTTCCATACACACATCAGATGGTGCATTTCACATGTTCCTTTCACCTTCTAGGTATTTCCCCCACACCCCTCTTCCACCTAGTAACCCCCTTATCCACCACCCTATGGTCATGGACTTTGTTGGTTCTATTTAAAAATTTGAATTGCTTCATTTATATTTACTCTTGATAGTGTGTCCTGATCCACCACATTCTGGCCCTCGCTGACTCTTTTAGTGTGTTCTGAGTTAAGAGACACTAAAAAGAGTTGGTGAGATCTGGCATTTAGTTAAAAGGGTCAGTGAGGTCTGGCATACAGTGGATCAGGAAGTAAAATAAGAGCCAGTGAGGGCCAACATGCAGTGGGTCAGAAGACAAGAATAGGGGTCAGTAAGAGCTGGCACGCAGTGAGACAGAAGACAAGAAAAATAATTAGCAAGGGCTGTCATGCAGTGGGTCAGAAGGAAAGAAAAAGGATCTGTGAAGACCGGCATGCAGTGGGACAGAAGGCAAGAAAAAGAGTCTGTGAGCATTAACATGAAGTAGGTCAGAAGAAAAGAAAAAGGGTCAGTGAGGGCCAGCATGCAGTGGGACTGGAGACAAGAAAGAGTAAGTAGAGTCCAACATACAGTCGGTAAAAAGAAATGAAAAAGGGTCAGTGAGGGTAACAGGGCCGGCTCCAGGTTTCTGTGGGCCCCGGGCGAAAAGGTCTCAGTGGGCCCCCTTTAAGTACATATCGCGGACTATATATATATATGTATATATATATATTGCCGCACACTTACCGCAAGCCCCATAGACAATGCATGGGGCTTGCCGCAAACGTGCAGCAAGTGCAGCCGCTAGACAGAAAATGCGGCAGATGCAGGTTTTTTTTACCGCAACTGCCACATTTTAAAAAAAACTCCTATGTGAAGGCAGCCTTACAGGAACAGTGACTGCCGAATCCAGCAAGAGCTGTTTCTGACAGTGAGTATATTACACATTGTTAGGAGCGGGCTAAAATGCGATTGCATTCCCTTGCGCCTTTTAAAAATACCCTTCAAATGCAAAATGTTGCATTTTTGTGCGTCTGAGGATACTTGGTATATACACAAGCATCCTGAAGCACACAAATAATGCAAGCAGCTCAATGGAGCCGCACTGTCATATGGTGGCACCGCAGCCAAGCGGAGTGTCTGGCCGTCTGGATCTCTCTTCTCCTCACCTTTCTTCTCGCTGCTCCGGTCTCCTCCGGTCGCTCTGCATATATCAGCACAGTGATGACATCGTGCCCCTCCATGCTGAGCTGCAGAATGCAGACAGCGGCAGAAGAGACTATGGAGAAGAATGCTGCTGGCAAAGGCGGCTGAGACCATAGGAACGGAATCCGCGGGGGGCTACCACTGGTACACATACTTCGTACACACGCGGCTCTGCTCCGTACACTTCGTACACACGCGGCTCTGCTACGCACACCTCATACACACGCGGCTCTGCTCCGTACACCTCGTACGCACGCGGCTCTGCTCCGTACACCTCGTACACACAGGGCTCTGCTCCGTACACCTCGTACACACACGGCTCTGCTCCGTACACCTCGTAACACACACGGCTCTGCTCCGTACACCTCGTACACACACGGCTCTGCTCCGTACACCTCGTACACACTCGGCTCTTCTCCGTACACCTCGTACACACACGGCTCTGCTCCGTACACCTCGTACACACACGGCTCTGCTCCGTACACCTCGTACACACACGGCTCTGCTCCGTACACCTCGTACACACACGGCTCTGCTCCGTACACCTCGTGCACACACGGCTCTGCTCCGTACACCTCGTGCACACACGGCTCTGCTCCGTACACCTCGTACACACACGGCTCTGCTCCGTACACCTCGTACACACACGGCTCTGCTCCGTACACCTCGTGCACACACGGCTCTGCTCCGTACACCTCGTACACACACGGCTCTGCTCCGTACACCTCGTACACACAAGGCTCTGCTCCGTACACCTCGTACACACACGGCTCTGCTCCGTACACCTCGTACACACACGGCTCTGCTCCGTACACCTCGTACACACACGGCTCTGCTCCGTACACCTCGTACACACACGGCTCTGCTCCGTACACCTCGTACACACTCGCCTCTGCAAAATTCACACTGTAAATCCCTCCTGACCCCACACATAACCTTCACCTAATTGCCATACACCTAGTACACACTCACCTCTGCTACATTCACACTGTAAATGCCTCCTGACCACACACAAACTTCACCTTATTTGAGCATCATTGATGGCCAGCAGAGTCCTGGATACACTGAGGAGCTGATCATGAGACCCCTGACTCCTCCCCTCCATGTGACATCATCGCAGGTCCTGTAAGCACAGGGTGTGTGCAGCTCTGTCGGCTCCCGTGGAGGGGGGAGGAGGGAGACCTCCGGTGCTGCAGCCTGCAGGAGCCTGAAAATGACCCCCCAGCTCCCCCCTGGATATGGCTCTGGCTGTGGGGGCAGTGCTCAGGGGCCCCTGAGGCTAGGGTCACACTTGCATTGTGACCCTAGCCTTATGCAAGTATACTATGTTCATGTTGCAACGCTGCTATGCGCTGGAGGCAGCCCATAGAAACCCGACGTTTACCGTGACAACCATTTGGTTGTCAATGTAAACTGCGGGTTTCTATGGGCTCAGTTGCTGGCAGCGCATAGCGTTAAACGCTCTGCGCTGCAGCAGACAATACTTGCGTCAGGCTAGGGTCACAACACAAGTGTGACCCTAGCCCTCAGGGGCCCGGTGGGCCCCCTCCAAGCCGTCGGGCCCCGGCACTTGCCCGGGTACGCCGGGTGCTGACGCCGGCCCTGGAGGGTAAGCATGCAGTGGGTCAGAAGACAAGAAAAAGCGTCAGTAGTGTTGGCATTCAGTGGGACAGAAGGAAAGAAAAAGGGTCAGTGAAGGCCAGCATGCAGCAAGTCAGAAGACAAGAAAAAGAGTCAGAGAGGGCCAGTATACAGTGGGTCAGAAGGAAAGAAAAAGGATCTGTGAAGGCCGGCATGCAGTGGGACAGAAGGCAAGAAAAATTTTCTGTGAAGGTACCATTACACTGCACGACGTTGGAACGATGTTAACAATGATCTCGTGGGCGCGCGGGTCATTTCAGATATCGTTTTGACATCGTTGGTGAGATGTCACACATATAGATATCATGGACGATGCACCAACGATGTAGCAAGCAGGTATCGTTTGCACAACCCAGCGAACGATCCCTGCTCATTGCTGTGAAAGGACGTAGTCGTAAATGACATCATTATCACGGTGTCAAACACAACAATATACCAGGTTGGCTGAGCGTTGATCGTGTGGTTTGAGGACATGTTCCCAAACCTGCGATCAGCGATCCAACGATTTATCGTTACAACTTGCCAGAGTCACACACAACGAGGTCGTAACGAGGTCGCTGGAATGTCTCCAAACCTGTGACATATCAGTGATGTTGTTAACAATGTCGTGCAGTGTAACGAGGCCTTGTGGGTTAACATGCAGGAGGTCAGAAGAAAAGAAAAAGGGTCAGTGAGGGCCAGCATGCAGTGGGACTGGAGACAAGAAAAAGAGTCAGTGAGACCCAGCAAGAATTGGGACAGAAAACATGAGTCAGTGAGGGCCAGCATGTTGTGGGTCAGAAGACATGAAAAAGCATCGGTGAGGACTGGCATGCAGCGGGTCAGAAGACAAGAAAGCGTAAGTAGGGTCCAACATGCAGTGGGTAAAAAGGAATGAAAATGGGTCAGTGAGGGTAAGCATGCAGTGGGTCAGAAGACAAGAAAAAGCATCATTAGGGTTGGCATTCAATGGGTCAGAAGGAAAGAAAAAGGGTCAGTGAAGGTCAGCATGCAGCAAGTCAGAAGACAAGAAAAAGTGTCAGTGAGGGCCAGTATACAGTGGGTCAAAGGCCAAGAAAAAGGGTCAAGACTCCTGACTGACCAATGCTGGGTCTCACTGACCCATTTTGGGGTCAAACCATCACCCTGAATGCCTCACTGGCCCTTGAAGGTGCCTTGTCACAAACTATGTGCCTCTTTGGTGGAGCCATTTCACACACTAAATGCCTTTGTGGTCCTAGTGTTGTCTCTCTAATGGTGGGTTTACACACATCAATTTATCTGTTCAATATCTGAACCAATCTCTGGTTGCAGTGAAATCATGGATACATTGCTCCATTTTGTGGCTGTGTACAACATGGAGCAATGTATCCATGATTTCACTGCAACCAGAGATTGGTTCAGATATTGAACAGATAAATTGGTGTGTGTAAACCCACCATAAGACTATTGTTCATCATATAACCTACGCTTTTTTTTGAGGATTTTAAAAAGCTTTAGAAATTTGCAGGAAATGGAAAGATTGTAATATAATCATCATCCACAAATAGACTGCAGCACTTGCAGCAATGTCTGCCTGTGAGGTAGGTATGCATTTTTTTTAACTAGACATATGAGGGACATTGGATGCGGATGTCCAGAAATTGAGAAGCTTTGTAACTGTATGTGATGATATCCTTAGTGCTTCAGTCATCCCTTAGCTTCAGTAGTTACTTGCACGTATTTGGCCTGTGACTCCTCAGGCCAGAGATTGGGTGCAGCAGACAGTTGGGGTGATAGATGGAATAGGAGGTAGTCCTTTACAATTTGAGCAGGGATCTTTTAGTACTAATTTTTAGAAATTGTAGAAAAAACATTTAATACAGTACGCCAAGTTAAGAAGTGACTGACAGTTTGACTGGAACAAGTTGTACTCGACAGGAGGCAATGAGATTAACAGTGAAGGTAGAGGTGGGGTGAGAAGGTAAACGTTCCTTTACTTTTAGTTATTGTAACCTTTACATTGCAGTTGAGCAAAGTGTGCTTGAAAATAGGTGTGGCTAACAAAATGGGTGTGGCATCCAAATGGAACGCAGTTTTAAAATGGGCGTGGTACATTATATTTATGTCATGTAACTTTCAGTACCATGGAATATTTGTATTGTCACATCCAAAACATAGACAAGGAACCTGTTAACAATTTTAATCCTAATATATATATGTTTTTCAACACATTCAACTCCCTCCTCCGCCCCCTACTGCCCCCTCCCACTTCTCGTATCTCTGCAGAATACTTTGCAACATACTTCACCAACAAGATCGACCAGATAAGACAAGTCTTTTCTACCCAACCACTACAACCCCCATGTATACCAGACCACTCTCCTCCCCTTCGTCACCGAAGGAGAACTTGTACACCTCCTCTCCAGATCGCACCTCACCACTTGTGCACTGGACCCCATCCCATCCCACCTCCTCCCCAACCTCACCACAATACTTATCCCAGCTCTACCCCACCTCTTCAACCTATCACTAACCTCTGGTACCTTTACTTCTGCTTTCAAACATGCAACAATTACACCTATCTTAAAGAAGCCATCCCTTGATCCCTTGACCCCACTTCTACATCCAGCTACCGGCCCATATCCCTGCTCCCATTTGCTTCCAAACTTCTCGAAAAGCATGTCCACCAAATGTACGCTCATCCCACCTCTCATCCAACTCTCTCTTTGATGACCTTCAATCTGGCTTCCGCCCCCACCACTACACTGAAACTGTCCCGACCAAAATTACTAACGACTTACTCGCGGCCAAAGCTAACAGACAGTTCTCCGTCCTCCTCCTTCTAGACCTGCCCTCTGCATTCGACACAGTCAACCACTGCCTCTTATTACAGATCCTCTCTTCCATTGGTATCACTGACCTTGCCCTCTCCTGGATCTCCTCCTACCTTTCCAACCACACATTTAGTTTCTCCCACACAACCTCCTCGTCCCATCCTCTCTCTGTTGGGGTCCCTCAAGGCTCTGTCCTGGGGCCCCTTCTCTTTTCAATCTATACTCTTGGTCTGGGACAACTCAAAGTCCCATGGCTTTCAGTATCACCTGTACGCTGTTGACACTCAGATCTACCTCTCTGGCCCAGATGTCACCTCTCTGCTGTCCAGAATCCCAGAGTATCTATCAGCCATGTCTTCTTCTTCTCCTCTCACTTCCTAAAACTCAATGTAAACAAAACCGAACTCATCATCTTTCCTCCATCTATCACACCTTCCTTACCAGAACTATCTATCACAATAAATGACATCACACTTTGCCATGTACCTGAAGTCCGCTACCTCGGAGTAACCCTTGACTCTGCCTTGTCCTTCAAACCGCACATCCAAGCCCTTGCCACCTCCTGCCACCTCCAACTCAAAAATATTTCCAGAATCCATCACTTCCTCAACCCTCAATCTGATAAACTACTAGTGCAGGCCCTCATCATCTCCCATCTCGTCTACTGCAACCTCCTCCTCTGTGGCCTCCCTGATAAAACTGCACCTCTCCAATCTGTCCTTAACTCTGTTGCCCGACTAATCCACCTCTCTCCTCGCTATTCCTTCACTTCTCCCCTGTGCAAATCCCTCCACTGGCTCCCAATTCCCCAGCGTATCCAATTCAAACTAACATTGACTTACAAAACCGTCCACAATCTGTCCCCCCATATATCTGTGAACTAATCTCCAAATATCATCCAACTCGTAATCTTCGATCCTCCCAAGACCACCTTCTTTTCTCCACACTTGTACGTTTATCATCTAACGGTCTGCAAGACTTTGCCTGATCATTCCCCATTCTCTGGAATTCTGCACCCCAAAGCGTCCGACTGTCCCCTATACTCGGAACCTTCAAGCAGTACCTGAAAAACCCATCTCTTCAGAACAGCCTACAACCTGCAATGACCACAGTGCCACCTCACCACCACTGGACCTGGCGCTCCACCACTGCTGGACCTGGCGCTCCACCACCATGGACCCGGCGATCCACCACCATTGGACCCAGTGCACCACCACCATCGGAGCAGACCCAACCTACTGTCTCCCTTCCCACTGCCCTGTAGAATGTAAGCCTACAAGTGAAGGGTCCTCTCTCCCCTCTGTATCGGTCTGTCACTGTTAGTTTGTTCATTGTATTTTTAACTTGTTTGTATGTAACCCTTTCTCATGTACAGCACCATGGAATCAATGGTGCTCTATAAATTATAATAATAATAATTATATATATATGTATATATATATATATATATATATATAAAATAGAAAAAATTCCTTGCAGCACGCAGCTATTACCAATGTTGTATAATGCTATAAGCCATGTGTTTGAGAAAAAAGTTTAAAAACTTACGTTTTTCTGAAAAAACTCAAAATCTTATCTTTTAATTCTGAAGCTGTATATATAGATGTGTGTGTGTGTTTTTTAGTTTGTTTTTCTCCTTTTACTCTGCACCACATGGGACTTACCGTATATACTCGTATATAAGCCGAGTTTTTCAGCCCAAAAATTGGGCTGAAAAGTCCCCCCCTCAGCTTATACACGGGTCATACGGTATGCTGTGGGGGGGGGCTGCACCGGTGGCTGGAGGAGGCAGGAGGGGGCCACAGTGACCGCAGGCGGTCACGTGGGGCCGCCTCATTAGTGCAATGAATATGCACGGCATCCCCCCGTCCATCAGCGGCGGGGGGATGCCGTGCATATTGCACTACACAGCCCCCCCCTCCTTATTATGGGTCCCCCAGCAGTAATAAACAGCCCCCCCCTCCTTAGTATGTCCCCCCCAGGCTGCGGCAGCTGTCAAAATAACAAACACTTTATACATCACCTTCCGGCGCAGCTCCTCCGCTCCTCCGGTCCTCCGCTCCTCCGCTCGCCGGCTTCTTCTTCATGCTTGTGCCGGTGTCATGTGATCGGGCGCAGGAGATGACGTCATTTCCTGCGCGCGGTCACAGAAGCTGGCACAAGAAGGAAGAAGAAGCCGGCGAGCGGAGGAGCGGAGAACCGGAGGAGCGGAGGAGCTGCGCCGGAAGGTGATGTATAAAAGTTTGTTATTTTGACAGCTGCTGCAGCTTGGGGGAGGACATGCTAAGGAGGGGGGGGGCTGTTTATTACTGGTAAGGGCCAGTATACCACCACTGGGGGGTCTGTTTACTACCCCTGGGGCTGTATATACCTCTGGGGCTGCTGTATACTACCACTGGGGCTGTGTATACCTCTGGGGCTGCTGGATACTACCACTGGGGCTGTATATACCTCTGGGGCTGCTGTATACTACCACTGGGGCTGTGTATACCTCTGGGGCTGCTGTATACTACCACTGGGGCTGTGTATACCTCTGGGGCTGCTGTATACTACCACTGGGGCTGTATATACCTCTGGGGCTGCTGTATACTACCACTGGGGCTGTATATACCTCTGGGGCTGCTGGATACTACCACTGGGGCTGTATATACCTCTGGGGCTGCTGGATACTACCACTGGGGCTGTATATACCTCTGGGGCTGCTGGATACTACCACTGGGGCTGTATATACCTCTGGGGCTGCTGTATACTACCACTGGGGCTGTATATACCTCTGGGGCTGCTGTATACTACCACTGGGGATGCTGTATACTACCTCTGGGGATGCTGTATACTACCACTGGGGCTGTATATACCTCTGGGGCTGCTGTATACTACCTCTGGGGCTGCTGTATACTACCTCTGGGGATGCTGTATACTACCACTGGGGCTGCTGTATATACCTCTGGGGCTGCTGTATACTAACTACTGGAGCTGCTGCTGTATATACCACTGGGGCTGCTGCTGTATATACCTCTGGGGCTGCTGTATACCACACTGCTGGGGACTGTATACCTGTGCTGGGGTCCACCCTCGGCTTATACACGAGTCAATAGGTTTTCCCAGGTTTTGGGGGCAAAAGTAAGGGGGTCGGCTTATACACGGGTCGGCTTATACACGAGTATATACGGTAATAATTTTCTATAATGTAGTGGACAACCACTTCTGTAATATTTGTGTTTGCTGTGTGGTATGAATCCTGCTCTCAACTCAATCTCACTGATCTATTTTTCATACTGCAAAATATACATTGAATTATAAATATAACTATCCAGCCATTCCACTGACCTCCCTCCCACACACCACTGTTTATGACTTTGTTCAATCTGCATGTGAGCCACCATTTTGTTGAGCCTGGATTGGTAATGGCTTAATGGAGTCCAGTTCCCGCGCCCTCGCTCCACACTTGAATTCACTTTTTTGAGTATATCTTAGCTGATACTAGTCTGCTTCAGACGTGTCTGCTTTTGTGTCTTAAATAAGTGTCAAGAAATTAAATAGACCAGAAATTGACCGGAATTGACTGGACTTGACTGGAAGGTAACGGGATAGAAAGCCACTGAAAACTATGTGTATAATTCTTTTCACTATCATTCTTTAGCATGTCTTTTATTACATCGTTTGTTTTTACAATGTGCTTTTACCACCCACTTTCACCACCCCATCCCCCCTCATCACCACTCATTTACATCAGCCCCTCTCTCCTTCCCTACTCTATGTACAGCTCCCATGTTATCTTCAGTCTAATGAAGAATCTCAGTCCATCATATTTCAAAGTTTTGCACCATAATCCCTGTCACAAAAAACAAAAACTATTTGCTCTTTTTGCTGCTGCTCCTGTCAGGTGATGCTGACTCACCCAGGCAGGGGTACTCAGATCTCGGATGTTGTTTGAGGGAGTTGTTACTGGTAGTCGATGCCCGAGTCTGTGGCCCTGGTGGTCACTGAAAAGTTTTGAAATAAAATAATAAAATGGATTGAATTGTTTGTGACGCCACCTGCAGTTCCTGGTGATAGCACCAGCGCCGCTGTCAGACCATGATGGTATTGCAGCCAGTTGGTCTTGCTCCCTGCAGGTGGAGCAGGATTCCCGGGGCAGAGTTGCTGCTGTGCTGGTTGTCGTGATAGCAGCACTGTAGTTTCACAGTAATAAGAGAGGCTTTCTTTGCTCTGCACGGGTGTTTACTGTTAACTTGATAAACACAGTTCAATAACAGGTTAACAGCCACACAGGCCTGGGTAGTGACCACTGAATGGGGTGTCTCTTTGTGGCTTATGAGCGTGTCCCTCTAAACTTCTCTTTCTCTGTCCTGTTGTAGTGAAGCCTGGCTGGCTTGAAACCTAGCCTGGCTTCCTTGTTCCTTTCCTGCTTGTCTTAACATGGGTAAGCATGCCCGCCATCAGGGCGTGATGCCCCTGACTCCAGTGAGGGGCGCGGGGGATGGCGTGGCCATTTTCATTAGGGAGAGGGGGGCCCGGCCATGACTGTAGGGAACGTGGCTGTGTGCATCATTGAGCGAGGGCCCGCCCCCCGGCCGAGCCAGCCCCCCTGGCCAGCATCATGCGTCTGTGTTCTGTGCACAACGCACAACAGGCACAGCCCATCAATCCTGCCCTCAGAGCAAGCGCCCAGCAGCAGCCACAGCGAGTCAGTCACTCACTGTGACGTATATCACTGGGGCCCGTCCATCCCCGCCCATCCCCACCTGTTCAAGGTGAGGCCGGAAGTTGTACACCTTGGACGCCATTAGCCCCCGGCGGCCGCAACCGCAGTTCTCAGCTGATGAGCTGAGCTCCACTCCGCCGCCGCTCATTTACCGTCCAGGGGCCCATGGGGGTCTATGGGGCCCTGCTGGTCCAGGGTCCAGCTGTGCTGGGTGGGTGCTGTGGGACCTGTGGGGGTCTATGGGGCCCCGTTGTCCCTGGTCCAGGGTCCAGCTGTGGTTATGGGGCCCGTGGGGGTCTATGGGGCCCTGCTGGCCCTGGCCCAGGGACAGGGTGAAGCTGTGGGGGTCTATGGGGCCCCGCTGGCCCAGGGACAGGGTGAAGCTGGTGGCGGGTGGGTGCCGGGTGCCGTGGCCCATGGTGCCTGTGGGGGTCTATGGGGCCCTGCAGGTCCAGGGTCAAGCTGTGCTGGGTGGGTGCCGTGGGGCCTGTGGGGGTCTATGGGGCCCTGCTGGCCCAGGGACAGGGTGAAGCTGGTGGTGGGTGGGTGCCGTGGCCCATTGGGGCCTGTGGGGGTCTATGGGGCCCCACTGTCCCTGGTCCAGCTGTGGTTGGTGGGTGGGGCCCGTGGGGGTCTATGGGGCCCTGCTGGCCCTGGCCCAGGGACAGGGTGAAGCTGTGGGGATCTATGGGGCCCTGCTGGCCCAGGGACAGGGTGAAGCTGGTGGTGGGTGGGTGCCGTGGCCCGTGTGGCCTGTGGGGGTCTATGGGGCCCTGCTGTCCCTGGTCCAGCTGTGGTGGGTGGGTGGGGCCCGTGGGGGTCTATGGGGCCCTACTGGCCCTGGCCCAGGGACAAGGTGAAGCTGTGAGGGTCTATGGGGCCCCGCTGGCCCAGGGACAGGGTGAAGCTGGTGGTGGGTGGGTGCCGTGGTGGCCCGTGGGGCCTGTGGGGGTCTATGAGACCCCGCTGTTCCTGGTCCAGCTGTGGTGGGTGGGTGGGGCCTGTGGGGGTCTATGGGGCCCTGCTGGCCCTGGCCCAGGGACAGGGTGAAGCTGTAGGGGTCTATGGAGCCCCGCTGGCCCAGGGACAGGGTGAAGCTTGTGGTGGGTGGGTGCCATGGCCCGTGGGGCTCTATGGGGCCCCACTATCCCTGGTCCAGCTGTGGTGGGTGGGTGGAGCCTGTGGGGGTCTATGGGGTCCCGCTGGTCCAGGGTGAAGCTGGTGCTGGGGCCCCTTCGGGCCGGGACGGCCGGGGGCTGCAGCCTGCTGGAGCCAGGGCTAGGTGAAGCTGTGGTGGTGGGTGGGGGTCTATGGGGCCCCGCTGTCTCTGGTCCAGGGTCCCGGGTCTAGCTGTGGTGGTGGGTGGGGCCCGTAGGGGTCTATGGGGCCCCGCTGTCCCTGGTCCAGGGTCCAGCTGTGGTGGTGGGTGGGGGTCTATGGGGCCCCGCTGTCCCTGGTCCAGGGTCCAGCTGTGGTGGTGTGGTGGGGGTCTATGGGGCCCCGCTGTCTCTGGTCCAGGGTCCCGGGTCTAGCTGTGGTGGTGGGTGGGGCCCGTAGGGGGTCTATGGGGCCCCGCTGTCCCTGGTCCAGGGTCCAGCTGTGGTGGTGGGTGGGGGTCTATGGGGCCCCGCTGTCCCTGGTCCAGGGTCCAGCTGTGGTGGTGGGTGGGGGTCTATGGGGCCCTGCTGGCCCTGGCCCAGGGACAGGGTGAAGCTATGGGGGTCTATGGGGCCCCACTGGCCCAGGGACTGGGTGAAGCTGGTGGTGGGGCCCCGTCGGGCCGGGACGGCAGGGGGCTGCAGCCTGCCGGAGCCAGGGCAGGGTGACGCTGGCGGGTGTATGGGACCCCGCCGGCCCCATAATCCCCCAGGGGGATAAGCGTGCGCACATGGTGTGTAGGGGGTTCTGGTTCCCCCAGAGGAATAAGAGTCTATGGAGATGCTGTGGTTGGAAAGCAGCATATACCATAATTTGGTTTTATAATACGCTCCCCAAATTTGGTGAAGGAAAAGACAGAAAAAAATTATTCTTAATGTTAAATGGGGTCCATCTTATAATGCCAGTGTCAAGGCCATGTTACACACACAGATATCTGTTCAGATATTGGTCACAGATCTCTGGTTGCAGTGAAATCATGGACACATTGCTCCATTTTGTACACAGCCATAAAATGTAACAATGTGTCCATGATTTCACTGCAACCAGAGATCTGTGACCAATATCTGAACAGATATCTGTGTGTATAACTGGGCCTTAAGTCTTGCGTCTTACATACAGTATATATGCCCCATGGTATATATGTCCTCCATCCTGAACCTGCCATGGCTTACAAAGGATGAAACAGGGGGGGTTGGGGAAAGGTTGTGGTGGTGCAGGAAGCAGGTTTGCACGGACCATAGGGGTGCCACACAGCGGGCCCAGACCTGCGGTTGGTGTTGCGGCCATTTTCCATGTGCCTGCAGGCATTGCCAAGCTGGGGCCCAGTCTCTATCGTTCAGACTTCCAGAAAATAGCCGCGGAGGCAGTGCATGAGCAGATCAAGATCTGCGGCCGTTTTTGTAAGCTTGTGACTCCTGCAGAGCACAGTTCACCCCCAGTCTGTGCCCCCTAACACTCTGCTGTGCTGTATATGCTGTCTTTGTCCAGTATATGTAGCAGTCTCCTATGTTATGTACGGTATTTGACTTACGAAATTTATTATCACTCAGTTAACTGCACTCAAGACGAACACAAAACGTAATGGTGACCACTCTCTGATTATCCTTCTTGACTTCTCTGCAGCTTTTGACACTGTTGATCACAACTCTCTATGCTGCACTCCATCGGCATAAATGACACAGCTCCCTCCTGGTTCTTATCCTATCTTTCTGACCGCTTTTTCAGTGTATCATTCGCTAGCTCCACTTTCTCTCCTCTTCCTCTCACTATTGGGGTCCCTCAGGGTTCAGTCATTGGGCCTCTTCTCTTCTCTCTCTACACGGCCCCTATCGGTCAGACCATCAGCAGATTTGGCTTCCAGTACCATCTCTATGCTGATGACACACAATTATACACTTCAGCCCCTGACCTTACCCCTGCGGTACTAAAGAACACCAATGACTATCTAGCTGCACTTTTCAACATCATGTCCGCTCTCTATTTGAAACTCAAACTTTCCAAAACTGAACTCCTTCTGCTCCCACCTTCCACTAGCCTCCCTAAATCTGACATCTCTCTCTCAGTGTGTGGCACTACGATAACCCCCAGGCAGCAGGCTCACTGTCTGGGTGTTATGTTTGACACTGATCTCTCCTTCACCTCCTATATACAATCTCTTGCCTGCGCTTGTCGCTTGCACCTGAAAAACATCTCTAGAGTCCACCCCTTTCTCACTATGAAACAACAAAAATCCTCACCGTGACCCGGATCCATTCCCACCTTGACTACTGCAATTCTCTATTAATTGGCCTCCCCCTTAGACTTTCCCCTCTCCAGTTCATCGTTAATGCAACAGCCAATATCACCTATTTAGCTAACTGTTACTTGGATGTCCCCGCTCTGTGCCAGTCACTGCACTTGCTGCCTATACACTACAGGATCCAATTCAAATTGCTTGTTCTCACACACAAAGCTCTTCACATTGCAGCACCTCCCCACATCTCCTCGCTCATCTCTGTCTACCCACTCTCTACGTTCCACAAACGACCTTTGACTAACATCTGCATTAATTTGAACCTCCCACTCCCGACTCCAAGACTTCTCCCGAGCTGCACCAATTCTCTGGAATGCTTTACCCCAAGAAATTATCCACAATTTACACAGCTTTAGACGCTCCCTAAAAACACATCTTTTTAAGGTGGCCTATCATGCTCCAGAATAGAAGTCCTTTATACTGTATATAGCCCATTCACTATCTTTGTGGACATACCTGTCCTTCAAACTCCACCAAACCCAAAAGCTCTACACAGATTGTCTGGTCACCATTAATGTCATTTTTTCTATCGCCCTCTTCCTCAAGATGCCTGGACCATCATTGTAAGAAGCCCCTGTACTTTGTGTAACCTGCATCTCATTGTAGATTGTAAGCTCTTTTGAGCAGGGTCACCTTTATTTTTGCTTTAATTATTGTATTGTATTTTTTACATTGTTTCTCTGCTTTAATTATTGTATTGTACTTTTTACATTGTTTCCCTACTTTAAATATTGTATTGTATTTTTTACATTGATTCTCTCCTTTAATTACTGTATTGTATTGTTTTTATATTATTGTTACCTATGACCTTTTGTATATGAACCACTTAATTGTAAAGCGCTGCAGAATATGTTGGCATTATATAAATAAAGATTATTATTATTATTTGTATGTTACACCAGAAGAGCTATGTTACTTACCTGTTCTGGCTCCAACAATAGTCCGCATATTTTCCCAAGAACAGTCCGCACATCCTCCCTATTTGTCAGCTGGCTCCCTCTGCTATCCTGCATGCTGAGTTACCATGGTAACCGGACATATCACTGATATGTCCGTAGACCTTTTAAAGTTTGCTTAGGAGGCTGTACTCCACCTGAGTATTCAGGTAGTGAGGCACGCTGACTAACTTGCTTGTCCTACAACCTAACTGTACATCTCTAGTCCTTGCTGTGTCTGTCCTCCAAATGAGCCTCCTCACTGGTTGTTCTATGACAAGGTGCTAATTTGCCAAAATAGACTCTGTTGCTCTTTGCTGCTTTCCACACACTCTGCTCTTCTACAATAAAATACCTTTTTACCAATCTAAGGCTGGGGTTCCACATAAGCCCTCAGTCCGTTTTTGGCTTCAGTTTTCTCATTTTTTTTTTCTAAGTCCAAAAACTGACAGAAAACGGATTGGATGTAATAAACACCCTGTCCGTTTTTCTATGGAGCTCCAAACATTGCCCTGTCCGTTTTTGAGTCAAAAACGTTGCATGCAACGTTTTTGGCATCAGTTAAAAAACGCATGCGTTTTCATGCGTTTTTTTTAACATGGGGCCCTATGGGAAACGCATGCGCGAACGCATGCAAATGCGCCCTTGCGTTTGCGCATGCGTTCGCGCATGCGTTTTTTTAATGAAAAGTCCAAAAACGTTCAGGAGTGCAGGAGGCTCAAAAAGCACCCAGAAAAAAACGGATTGGTGATGAAAATCACTTCCAAAAACGGATTTCTATGTGTGACCACAGCCTATCTCTGTTGTTCCTAGGTGCTAACCATATGATCAGCTTTGCTATAACAATATGTATGTCCTCTACTCCAGCTCTACTGTTCCTAGGTGCTGTCTGCACACACGGCTCTGCATCAAAAAGGTTCCTATAACCAGTCCAAATACCCTGCTTCATGGTCTTCAACAGTTCCACATGCTGTTATCTTACTGTAGTGTATGTCTGCCCTAAAGGCCACTTCACACGCTACGATGTCTGTGAACGATATCGCTAACGATGTCACGTGACCGCGATCCTTCCGACATCGTTAGTGCATTGTCACACGCAAGGATATCGTTAACGATCTTAAATTTGGCAACTCTCCAGCTATTTGGAGCAGATCGTTTGAACGATTTTACAAAGCGGCAGGAATAGGAGAAATATGAACAACATCGTTCAAAAAGGTGTCACACTGAACGATGTTGCTGCTTCACAGATCCTTAATTGGACGACGAACGATAGATTTGAGGTCCTGCTCTCAAATTTGAGATGTCCGATCCAACGATTTGCAGTTCAGTCATTCTGCGTTTACACGCAACGATGCACAAACGAGATCGTAAGAACAATCTCAAAAGCGTGATGTATCAACAATATCGTTTCAGATATCGGAGCGTGTGAAGTGGCCTTAACACCTCCGGTTCAGCTTTCCATCCTGACCTGGCTAAGTGAATCAACCTCACGAGGTGAGTCACAACAGGTTATACCTTTAAGGATTTTTAGCCATACCTGGCTGCTACAGATTTTCCATGAAATACATTATATTTATGTCATACAACTTTCAGTACCATGGAATACTTGTATTTTCATATGACCCCTATTATATCTGCTATTTATCTGAGGCCTCTGCACTGTACACCAAGCTGTGATGTACACTTGATAGAATAACAAGACAGCAGGAGTAAATTTCTAGAGACGTGACGAGCCGGTTTCATGGTAAATTGGTGAAGATGACATAGAGAGAAGAAGCGTTGGCGTCGGGTCTGTCAAACAAGATGCACAGTGTAGTAATAGCTTCACCACTGCCAAATTCCAAAACAAATGTCACATTTAGATCCTTGCACAAGAAAAGGATGGATGTCACTATGTTTACACACAGTGTAGGAGAAATTCTGCAGGCTCGACCATTAACACGAAGCCAAGCATTTAGACTGTGCGTGATTTTGGTACAATATCACCGCATGTCAATATTGTGAAAGGCAATGCATCCTAGAAAGTGTTTGTGGCTAAATAAGCGTCGTGATTTGTGAGACGTGATTACTTATTTCCAAAACTGAAAAATGCTGTATAGCATTATAGAATTTAGAAACTGCCATAATAGCAATAAATGACAAGCATGGACCAGCTATTGAACAGCACTGGCATTATCCATAGGTATAAAAAATATCATGTACATGTTGAGCCTTGCTCAGAAAATATCCTTCTGCAATTAGTAAGGACATCCATCATGAAGCACGATTGGACTTCGTAAAGTTCAGATCGTGCCACTCTTTATACTCACCATACTGCAGCTATCTCTGGTGTTTTAACAGGGACCAGTAATTAATGGGATGGGTATTCACAAGAAGCATCATTCCTGATCTTTGGTTTGTTTAAACATGGCAGTGGTCAGCGGACCAAGAGTTTGCGGATCACAACTTTTGTTTCGTCTAAAATATAATTGTTTTTGTAAGCTCATATTTCCTGGCAACAGGGTTGTGGTGCCAACAGTATGGAAGCTGTATCAGGACCCAATGATCATATTAATCAGAACAAGCAAAGCTGCTTTTAACTCATATTTAGGTTTCTTAAAACTGCAGCACACCCTGAAAATGTGGTGTCCTGACTTGAAAATATACCACCGTTTTGTGTTGTACCTGCCACCATGAATAAATAGTAACGAATACCTATGAATATATCCAATGAAGTATGCCAACATTCAAAAACACACAGCACGTTCAACAAGATTGTCATGGACCATGTTCTCCCCCTTGAGGGCAATAATTTGTGATAACGACATGCAATATAGTTTACATCATTTGTCTAATACGGCACTCTACTCTGGTAAATATAAAGGGCATAACTATAAGTGCAGATGTAACAGTTATCCCCAAACCTGGTATGTGTAAAGCCCCTCTTATGGCCACTTTACACACGACTACATTTCTAGCTTATCCACAGGTAACTTACTGGCTGCAGTGAAATCATGGATACATTATTCCATTTGTACACAGCAACAAGATAGAACCATGTCTCCATGATTTCACTGCAGCCAGTAAGTTACCTGTGGATAAGCTAGAAATGTAGCCGCGTGTAAAGTGGCCATAACACATATGATCGTTATCTTGTAGGTGGAGACCCTGTTACATGATTTGCTTTGGGACTTGGGAATTTTGAGGGCGCCACTATGTCCACTTGAGGCCTAAATAAAAGTAATTCATATAGTTAACACCAATCAACCTCTGTGCCTTGCTCAAGCTCAGGAGTATACAAACCCCATCAGCCTATACACCATGAAATGTGCTCCGATCACCTATATTTTGACTAGTGTCCTCATTTCCAGGAAAGTAAAGAAGTCATGATTAAATCTGTATTCTTCTGATTGGATCCTAAAACCTGTATTAATATGTCCAAACTGCAGGTTCCCATTGTTTGTTGCACATTTAGATCTTGTTCCCATAGTGTGTAGTCAAGTCCATTTTTAACTTGCGTAGTTTGCCTTTACCGTAGGGATATACGATGGACAGACTGTATTGCTTGGAGCACCAGCAGGGAATAGAGAGGAAGATGCTTACAACCTTGGATTTGATATATCAGTGACAGACCTGACAGCTGTGAGCACCTCAGCGTGATCAGCGTCTTCTTCAAAGATCTCGTACACAGGACACTTTGTACAGACACTGTCAAACATGCAGCCTCAGCACAAGCACCAAGAAATACATATTCATATTGAGAAGATGAGAGGCACGCCGCCACCTCCACCTGAGAACGGCTAATGTGTAAAATGCCCCACAAAACTGAGAACATGTCGTTCGGACATCAGCTTCATATGAGAGAGGTATTAAGTGGATACAAAATCTCACCTTAACTGCTGGAACATTAGGATATATTGCCAAAATTAATAATAACTGTCTCACTGAAAAGCTGGATTGTAACTAAAGTTGTATTGAAGAAGAACATGTGAGGTGAAGTCTCAAGAAAAACATGAAAAAAAGCACAATTCATAAATCTGAGAAATCTAGGTTACAGATACCAATAAGGTATGGGGGAGGAATTTTCATTAGACAGATGTATCTAGATTAAGGTTTCTGCTAAATTGCCTATGGCTAGGGTCACACTAGAGCCAAGCATCTGCCAAAAGGATGCGTTTTTTTCAAGTAAAAAGGACTGCAAAGAGATGCGTTAACGCACCCATAGACTCCAATACAAAAAACACATGGCCAAAATGGTATGCGTTTGGCACTATGTGTCTTTTAGCGCACATCATAACGCGGTCTGCAGTGTTTTTTGGCCCGTTGTGGGAAACGGATGCGTTTAATTAACATGGGAGTCTATGGCAAACGCATCCGTTAACGCATGGTACATACATGTACCATGCGTTAACACATGCATTAAAAATGTACACGCATGTCATGTGAAGGCCAAGGAAACAACGCATCATATTAAAGTATCCTTTAAGTGGATGGCACTACTCAAGTGTGACCCTAGCCTATCACAACTAAAATTAAATGTATCGCAAGCAGCAAAGCCCACTTCATTTTCCACACTATCCGGAAAATAGATATCAGTGGGATATAACAGGATTATCATAAGCACCCATCGCAAAATATAACTAGGAAAGGAAGAAGAAAAGAGCGACTAAAAGGGTGTGATATACCGTATATACCCGTGTATAAGCCGACCCGTGTATAAGCCGACCCCCCTACTTTTGCCCCAAAAATCTGGAAAAACCTATTGACTCGTGTATAAGCCGAGGGTGGACCCCAGCACAGGTATACAGCCCCCAGCAGTGTGGTATACAGGCCCCCCCAGTGGTATACAGGCCTCCCCAGTGGTAGTATACAGCAGCCCCAGTGGTAGTATACAGCAGCCCCAGCAGCCCCAGTGGTAGTATATAGCATCCCCAGCAGCCCCAGTGGTAGTATATAGCAGCCCAGCACCCAGTGGTAGTATATAGCAGCCCCAGTGGTAGTATACAGCAGCCCCAGTGGTAGTATATAGCATCCCCAGCAGCCCCAGTGGTAGTATATAGCATCCCCAGCAGCCCCAGTGGTAGTATATAGCATCCCCAGCAGCCCCAGTGGTAGTATATAGCAGCCCCAGCAGCCCCAGTGGTAGTATATAGCAGCCTCAGCAGCCCCAGTGGTAGTATACAGCAGCCCCAGTGGTAGTATACAGCAGCCCCAGTGGTAGTATATAGCAGCCCCAGCGGTAGTATATAGCAGCCCCAGCGGTAGTATACAGCAGCCCCAGTAATCCAGGGCCCCCCCAGCCTTGCTCCGGTAACCTGTAAAGTAAAATATACTTATCACTGTCCCGCTGCCGTCCGCGCCCGCCCGCTGCTGACACCGCGATCCTCCATCTTCCTGCGTCTTCTTCCGACTTCCTGTGTTCGGCGCCCGCAATGACGTCATTGCCAGCGACGAACACAGGAAACCGGAAGAAGACGCAGGAAGATGGAGGATCGCGTTGTCAGCAGCGGGCGGGCGCGGACGGCAGCGGGACAGTGATAAGTATATTTTACTTTACAGGTTACCGGAGCAGGGCTGGGGGGGGCCTGGATTACTGGGGCTGCGGGGCTGCGTATTGACTCGCGTATAAGCCGAGGGGGGTACTTTTCAGCCCAATTTTTGGGCTGAAAAACTCGGCTTATACGCGAGTATTTACGGTAATATATAATAAACTTTATTTAGGACGTGCATAATAAGGTAAAAACAACAGGGGAAACACTTATACATCCAACCACATATACGGACTTAAATATCAGGTATGTTGCTATATAGTAGTACAAAGAACAAAGTGTAAGTGCATATTATATCTACATAATGAATAGATATCCCATTAAGCATATAGTTGATAGCCACCATTAATATACCTTACAGTGCAGAGCCTCTCAGATGGATAAGTATGTATATAATATCAGAAGAATGACCAAAATGTCACATAGGTCATATAAACACAATAGTTATATCTGTATCTCTCATCATACAATGACAGGCCTAGATAATAAGCAATACAATGGCTATATATAGATAAGAGAGAGATCTATATATCAATATAAGACTATAGCTCCTGAAAAAATCAATCCTGAGTAGCAAGCATAGAGGGTGTTTATATAGGGGATCTATTAAACGGGACCATGAGATCGCGCGCGGCTGTATACTGGCTACATAAGGTATATGACATTGATCATGTTTGCATATGCATTAGGTTGACCCTATTTTGGGGATGTTTTTCAGTTGATGCCCTGTATGAGCATGGTTGCCTGGCACTTGTTTATGCCGAGAGATCTCATGGTCCCGTTTAATAGATCCCCTATATAAACACCCTCTATGCTTGCTACTCAGGATTGATTTTTTCAGGAGCTACAGTCTTATATTGATACTAGCTGGGTGCCCGATGCACATGCATCGGGATTCTAGCAGAGCGAGTCTCTGACTCGCAATGGCCGCTTCGCGGCCAATGCTTCGCGCTGCTAAGGCGACTCGCCATGCCCGCTGCGCGGGCATAGCGAGTCGCCTTAGAACTGCTCGCAATGGCCACTGCGCGGCCAATGCTTCGGGCGTATCCACATACCACGCTGACTCGCAGCGTGAGCGGACTCAAAAGGGGCAAAAAACCCATTCGTGATTATATAATAGATATATATCTCTCTCTCATCTGTATATAGCCATTGTATTGCTTATTATCTAGGCCTGTCATTGTATGATGAGAGATACAGATATAACTATTGTGTTTATATGACCTATGTGACATTTTGGTCATTCTTCTGATATTATATACATACTTATCCATCTGAGAGGCTCTGCACTGTAAGGTATATTAATGGTGGCTATCAACTATATGCTTAATGGGATATCTATTCATTATGTAGATATAATATGCACTTGCACTTTGTTCTTTGTACTACTATATATCAACATACCTGATATTTAAGTCCGTATATGTGGTTGGATGTATAAGTGTTTCCCCTGTTGTTTTTACCTTATTATGCATGTCCTAAATAAAGTTTATTATATATTATATCACACCCTTTTAGTCGCTCTTTTCTTCTTCCTTTGCTATGTAGTGAGGTGAGCAATTCAGATTGTATCATAGAAATGGATATGGAAATGAACTGTGCACAGTCCGCTACTGCCCCTTGTGGACAAGTGCTGAAACAAACGCAGGGAAGTGGGAAATTCCCTTTTCAGCAAATGTGTTTACTCAGGAAGAGAGAGCAGCAGGAAGTCAGTGCAGATCCAGAGCTGAGCCAGGGAAGACCTGCTTGTGGATGTCTGTTGAAAGAGGGCTACTTTGCTACACCTTGCCGGAAAAATCACCTCGCAGAAGCCCCCGTGACTGATCCTGGGCCACTGGACTTTGGTGCTGTGACTCTGGCCGCTCTGCAAAACCTTGCCCGCCAAGCACCCGGAGTGCATGTGCAGGGGCCGTGACCGACATAAGGGAGCCTTTGTACTGCCGTGATCTCCCTTCTGCTGCTCGGTGTGCCCTGAGACTGGGAGAGACTAACAAAGAAAGATTCCGTTACCTGCGGAAGGAGACCAAAGAAGAACACTGAGGAGTTTCCCCCTTCAGCGCTGCACCGGGACCCGTCCTCGTGAGATCCCCAGGCCTGCGACGTGGGAGCAACATCTTCTTCTGTGATAGACTGGTACGTGATTTTAGGGAAAGTTAGGGAAAGATATCTCCATTTTGTTTTTTTTTTCTTTTTCTTTTTCTTGCTGCGTACCCGGAAGAAGTGAAGATCCAGAGACTCTAATATATACAAGTGCGCATATAGTTCGGTTGACTGTGATATAAACATGTTTGCCAGTAAAGAAACGTTATTATCAGTTAAACCTGAGTATGGGGATTCTGTTGAGAAAGATCATACACACACACCCGCGGCCTTACCACCGGTCATTACATCTATCACATCTAAAGTAGTGGACACAATGGTACAGTTTAAATGATCCCATAACATGTCAGAGCACCAAATGTGAGCAAATTTTCTTGCTCCTATATCTGTTTCTTCAGATAGATATTTTCCATGGCATCTGTATTTTGACATCTCTTGGCTCTACTGATTTACTGATTAATGATAATGTGGGGGAGCAGAAGCTTTGCTCCCTTGCACTGATCTATATATTTATAATTAAATACAGGCTCGATGCTATTGCATCGGGAGGGCAGTGATGTTATGATGGGGGAGGGCTCAGTGGTGCTGGGAGCAGCGGCTGTCTCTCAACCTCCCCCCCCCCCCGTCCGCTCTCTCCCTCTGTGATGTGTCTCTCCTCCTATGCTGTCTCCCTTCAGCGGCCTTCCCCCTGTGTGCTGTCTCTCTCCACCAGTGCACTGTTTTCTCCCATCTTTCTCTCTCTCCTTTGTGCTGTCTCCCCGTGTGCTCTCTTCGCTGTATGTGGTCTCTCTCCCATCTATGCTGGTCCTTTGAGCTGTCATCCCCCTGTGAACGCTCTATCCCCCATGCACCCTATCTCCCACCATGCGTGCACGCTCTCTTCCTCCGTGCGCTTTCTCTCCCTCCGTGCGCGCTCTCTCTCTTTCCATGCTCTCTGGCCCCCCAGCTTTGACTCTTTAGCTGACAGGCAGCACAGCTCAGAGGAGCTGCAAAAGGCTGAATGTCAATTTGTCATTTTAGATTCACCAAATATTAGGTTCTGTTTGTCATCATTTCTGTGCACTATTTGATCTTTGTACAATTTGTCATTTTATATAGCTCACTTTTTCCAGGGGCAAAGTGCAATAAGATTAACTATTTGGTGTAGACTTGTATTGTTTGACTTCAGTGTATGATTACTGTTGTACCATTGGTGTTAATGAATCAGGCATGAATACAGGGTTTGAAGAGGCCCTCTTTCCCCTATGTGGTATTATACCCATTATTGTTGTGGCTTTTTGTAATGTTTGTTATTGGTTTTAAATGGTTTTAATCTGTGTGTCATTTTGCCTCAAATAAAGATATTTTTTCATCTTACATTATTTGGATGTGGAGTGCAGGTTTTCTGTCAATTCTTTTTCTTCCAATGACAATTATGTTTCATTGACAAGCAGCACCCCATCCTTTTATTTATCCTAATATCGCATAACGGTGGTGCACCCATAAGTAATCACACTCTGGCCTTCTGTATTCTTTCTGCCCCCCTGTACTGTTTCTGCCCCCCTTTGTGCTTTTCCTGCCGCCCTGTGCTCTTTCTGCCCTCCTTGTACTGTTTCTGCCCCCTTGTGCTCCTTTTCTGCTTCCATGTCCCCCGTGCTCTCTTTCTGCCCCCTCCCCTGTACTGTTTCTGCCTCTCCCTGTACTCCTTCTGCACCCCCTGTATTGTTTCTCCCCATACTGTTTCTGCCCCCCTGTGCTCGTTCTGCCCCTTGCGCTCTCTGCCCTCCCTGTACAGTTTCTGCCCTCCTGTGCTATTTTTCTGCTCTCCTGTCCCCATGTGCTCTTTCTGCCCCCTCCCCTGTACTGTTTCTGCCCCCTCCCATTTACTCTTTCTGCCCCCCTGTCCCCCGTCGTGCTTTCTTTCTGCCCCCTCCCCTGTACTGTTTCTGCCCCCTCCCCTGTTCTCTTTCTGCCCCTTCACATCTGCACTTTGTCTGGCTGGCTGCAGTCTTTGTCCCTGCAGAATTGGAGCTGTGGAATGTGATGGTCATGTGACCAATCACATGACTGTGACATCACCGCTGGTCCTGCAGCCTCTAACTCACAAGAGACTATAAGTGGAGCGACAGCCCTGCAGGGCACTGAGGGCAGCGGGAGGTAAGTGGCATGTGGGGTGTCGTCATCGGATTTCGGAACCGACACCATATTAGCATAATCATTACTTGGGTATACGAATATGGCGCTGCTTCCGTTCGGTGTGTTGCATTGTCAGATTCGGTTACAGCGGCCAGAAGTGGGAACTGCCGTTTATGTAAGTAGATGGGTGCTTAATTGGTACCAGTGCCGCTACTTGTTTCAGAATTCAAGCATTGTCTCTCTGGTGTCACAATAGCTTTGTTGGGTGATCCATTTTGGTTAATTAGCCAAGAGGACATATTGGAGCAAATTTAACAATAATAAAAGCAAAGGGCAGTGTAAGAGCACATTGCCAATATCAGTTTTTGCATAATTTTGGACGTAGCATGTTGTCGCTATGTGCAAAATGCTGCGTTGTACAGTATAACCACAGTGGATGTGATTGAGAAAAATGTATGCTTGTTTTCTCTGCGGCTTCCCGGCTGCACCATGTCAATTTATTGCTGCAGAGTCGGAGGTGATCTCAGAGGGTGAATGCAGGGAAAGCCGCCACAGCCAGAACACTGACTGTGGGCATGGGCAGCTGTGTTCACGCATGGAGGTCACCAGCTACCCCGCAGGAGAGGAGACACTGTGTCCAGGACGCAGTGTCTCTGGATCGTGTAGACTTAACCTAAGACCTCGTTAACATCTCATTTTTTCATATACAAAAATCAGTGATTGTCAGTGTTTTTTTTATCACAGTGTCATCAGAATTTGGTCAGTGTATCCGTTTCTATCACCAGAGTTTGTTCAAAGTTTCATCAGCTTTTCTCTGGTAAAAAAAGAAAAACTAGAGAAGGTTTCTCAAGCATCTCATATCAAGCAATCATGAAAAACAGAAAGCTCACAAATGACATTGGCGTGCTGTATGATTGTTTACAGACCCATAGACATGCAATGTTGAGTTTACACCAAGACTCGGATTCATATCAGAAGTGACTTTGTCTGAACCACTCAGTCTGCCAAAATACTAGGACATGTGAACAGCCCCATAAACTTTAACATGTGCAACTTCTATCCATGAAAATAATAGATTAAACTCAAATGTAAATATGTGACTTCTGAGTCCTAAATATTCAGTACCTTGCAAAAGTATTCAAACCCCCCACCCCTAGCATTTGTATTGTGAAGCAAACAAAAAATAGGACAAAAGAATTGAAAACCTCTGGGTGCATTAGGGTATGTGCCCACATAGTGGTTTAACGTCGGTTTAGCAGCGAAAACCGCCGGCGGTTTAGCATAGGTTTTATTTAAATTTATGTACCGTATATACTCGTGTATAAGCCGACCCGTGTATAAGCCGACCCCCCTACTTTTGCCCCAAAAATCTGGAAAAACCTATTGACTCGTGTATAAGCCGAGGGTGGACCCCAGCACAGGTATACAGCCCCCAGCAGTGTGGTATACAGGCCTCCCCAGTGGTAGTATACAGCAGCCCCAGTGGTATACAGCAGGCCCCCAGGGGTACATATAGCAGCCCCCAGGGGGTACCCAGCAGCCCCCTGGGGGTACCAACAGCCCCCAGGGGGTACCAGCAGCCCCCTGGGGTACCAGCAGCCCCCTGGGGGTACCAACAGCCCCCAGGGGGTACCAACAGCCCCCAGGGGGTACCCAGCAGCCCCCAGGGGGTACCCAGCAGCCCCCTGGGGGTACCAACAGCCCCCAAAAGCTGGCACTGTCCCCCCTTGTAAGGGCCCCCCCCCCCGCTGCTAATACATTACCATCCCGGTGTTCTGATCGGCGCCGCTCCTCGGTGCTGCGTCTTCATCCCCCCGTCTGCGCTGGCTGCATCCGGGATCTCCGGGGGCCGTCGCTCGATGACGTCATATCGCTGCGACAGCCGGAGATCCCGGATGCAGCCAGCGCGGACGGGAGGATGAAGACGCAGCACCGAGGAGCGGCGCCGATCAGAACACCGGGATGGTAATGTATAAGCAGCGGGGGGGGGCCCTTACAAGGGGGGACAGTGCCAGCTTTGGGGGGCTTATATGAACTGCTTCCCCTGCCGCTGATTGACAGGGGGAAGCAGTGCATATATAATGAGCGGCTCCACGTGACGGGGCCACTCATACAGCAGCCTCCCCCCGCCTCCTCCAGCCTCCACAGCCCGGGACACAGCCCCCCCACTCCATGTACCGTATATGACCCGTGTATAAGCCGAGGGGGGGACTTTTCAGCCCAAATTTTGGGCTGAAAAACTCGGCTTATACACGAGTATATACGGTAAATCCTAAGCAGCGTTAGGACTTACAAGCAGGGGTGGATTAAGGGTAGCAAGGGCCCGGGGCTGTTCAGACTCTGTGGGCCCCCCCCCCGGGTCATGTGACGGGGGTCATGTGACGGGGTCATGGGGGTCATGTGACGGAGGTTATCATATACCTGAAATAGATTATTCCAGAAAAATAGTTGCTGAGTGAAACTCTAATCTGTCAAACATCCATTGATCTAGTCAATTTACCCTTCAGTTAGGAGGAAAAAAACAAACACTTTAAGCCATAGTATTGAGCAGTCCATTAGAAGGCGGCCATTATGCCCTGACTGCTCCTGTACTCAGAATAAATAACTTATAAATATCTCGAACGGCGTGCACCCTGAATGATAATCACCTGTTACCAGTCTGATGGACTTGCTTGCAGATTGGTCCGTCCCGCCTCCTCGCGGTCCGACAGCGTCTTCTTCTGAATGATGTAGATAACGCCTCTAGCCACCTGCGTTATCCACGTGACCACGTCCAATTTTCCCATTGCCTATGCTATGCCCATACCTCTCCAGCTTGTGCAGGTGCAATGTGCTCCATCATGGGATTATACTACAAGTGTAAACTCTCAGTGATGTCACCATACATTACACGCAGAAGACTGGGAGCCTGGAGCCATGTGCAGAGACCCCTGCGGTTCGCGCATGAGTAGATGAGTTTTACATTGTAGCTGCAGTAGGGCAGAGCACGGTGCGTTTGCGCAAGCTGGAGAGGCATCTGCACAGACGTGAGATGGGAAAGTGAGACGTGGATAACAAAGGCGTGATCCATATCATTCAGAATAAGAGGCTGTCAGACGGCGAGGAGAGGCTGAGTGGACCAATCTGCAAGCAAGAATTTCGGACCAGTAATAGGTTAGAATACAGGGCGCTAGATTTTTATAAGTTATTTATTCTGTGTACAGGGACATTCAGGGCATAATAGCTTGTTTCTTATAATGCAGCATCAGCGTGTGCACGAGGCCTTACAGATACTGAGGGAAAAAAAATCACCAAATACTCAGCGTGTGCACGAGGCCTTACAGATACTGAGGAAAAAACTCCCCAAATACTCAGCGTGTGCACGAGGCCTTACAGATACTGAGGTAAAACTCACCAAATACTCAGCGTGTGCACGAGGCCTTACAGATACTGAGGTAAAATCTCACCAAATACTCAGCGTGTGCACGAGGCCTTACAGATACTGAGGTAACAACTCACCAAATACTCAGCGTGTACACGAGGCCTTACAGATACTGAGGTAAAAACTCCCCAAATACTCAGCGTGTGCACGAGGCCTTACAGATACTGAGGTAATAACTGACCAAATACTCAGCGTGTGCACGAGGCCTTACAGATACTGAGGAAAAAACTCCCCAAATACTCAGCGTGTGCACGAGGCCTTACAGATACTGAGGTAAAACTCACCAAATACTCAGCGTGTGCACGAGGCCTTACAGATACTGAGGTAAAAACCCACCAAATACTCAGCGTGTGCACGAGGCCTTACAGATACTGAGGTAAAAACCCACCAAATACTCAGCGTGTGCACGAGGCCTTACAGATACTGAGGTAAAAACCCACCAAATACTCAGCGTGTGCACGAGGCCTTACAGATACTGAGGTAAAAACCCACCAAATACTCAGCATGTGCAATAGGCTTTACAGATAGCGAAGAAAAAAATTACCAAATACTCAGCGTGTGCACGAGGCCTTACAGATACTGAGGTAAAAACTCACAAAATACACAATGTGCGCACCCACTACCCCTCCACCTTGGATAGACATGTGAAATACCTCTACATGTTGTATGTGCCCCTCTATGTGGATATTTTTCTTGAATCATGAATGCATGGACTCCATACGTACATGATCCAAGCAAGATAGCCACTTATTAGAGGGGCACATGATACACCATGTATAGCCATTTCACATGTTTCTGTATTATCCAAGATGGTGGGGCACACCACTTCAGTGATTAAGGGGCCTTTCACATCAGCGGTTTTGCTGATGTGCGGCCGATTTGGCAGGTGGCGCCGGATCAGCTGCCTAACGGCCGGCTCGCGGTCCAGATGCGGCAAGCCCTATGCATTGTCTATGGGGCTTGCGGTCCGGTGCGGCAAGTGCCTGATCTGCCGCACTCAGCAGAACCGCACTTGTGATAGACAATGCATGGGGCTTGCCGCATCCGGGCCGCAAGTCGGCCGTTAGGCGGACGATCCGGCACATGCGGCGCCACCTGCTGGAACGGCCCAAACATCAGCTAAACATTGATGTGAAAGCAGCGTTCGTTAGGCCCCTTTCACATCACCGTGTCTTTCAAATTGCGGCAGATCCAGCAGATTTACCACATTTGCTGCCTAACAGCCGTTGCGACGATGGATGACAACGCGGTCAGCAGCGTTTTTTTTTCCACCGCCGCAAATGCCGGACTTGCCGCACCCAGCAGAACCGCACTTGCCGCACCAAACCGCAAGCCCCATGAACAAGTCATGGGGCTTGCCGCAAGTGTGCCGCAAGTGCGGCCGTTAGTCGGCAGATGCGGTAAATCTGCCGGATCTGCCACAATCTGAAAAAAAGCAGATGTGAAAGGGGCCTTAGTACACAAATCATTTAATTACTGCTTACATTCTTTCTTTACACTGACTGAGTCCTCCCTGCCATGCAGCAGCCACCAGGTCTGGCTGGCAGTGCACACACAGAGCACAGCCACAGGCAGCAGCTGCAGCAGCAGGGCAGGAGTCAGGAGTGGACATATCACTCACCTCTCTGTCACACAGGCACGTCCTCTCTCTGCTCTGTGTTGGCATTAGGTGACGGTCCCTCTCCTCAGACTCCCTCTCTTCATGCAGGCGGCGACCCAGGAGGTGGTGGACAGCGGTCGGCGGGTGAGACACAGACTCAGTCAGGAGGACGGAGGAGCCTGCTCAGCCTCAGTCGAGATCAGCTGCCTGCCTGGGTCTGGGTCCTCCTAGAGTAGGAGGATTCAGCAAAGCCCGGTCGGGCCCGGCAAAATCAGCATAGCAGGGCGGACAGCGGCAGCCGGGACTCGGGAGAACAATGCTGCCAGCAGAGGCCGCTGGGACTATAGGAGTGGGAGCAACATCCGCAGGCAGCTACCACCGGTACGCACACCTTGTAAGCACACAGCTCCACATGCTTCATACATACATGGCTCCGCTCCGTACACCTAGTACACACTCAACTCTGCTCCATACACCTCGTACACATGGCTCAGCTCCGTACACCTCGTACACACTTGGCTTTGCTCTGTACACCTTGTACGCATGCGGCTTTGCTCCATACACCTCATACACACTCGGCTTTGCTCCGTACACCTCTTACGCACTCGGCTCTGCTCCGAACACCTCGTACACGCTCGGCTCCATACACATGCGGCTCCGCTCCATACACCTCGTACACACGCGGCTCCGCTCCATACACCTTGTACACATGCGGCTCGGCTCCGTACACCTCGTACACACATGGCTCTGCACACCTCGTACACATGCAACTCCACTCCGTATACCTTGTACACACACGGCTCTGCTCCGTACACACGCGGCTCTGCTCCGTAGACCTCATACACATCTGGCTCCACTCCGTACACCTCATACACAAACGGCTCTGCTCCGAACACACTCCGCTCCGCTCCGTACACCTCGTACACACGCGGCTCTGCTCCGTACACCTCATACACATGTGGCGCCACTCCGTACACCTTGTACACATGCGGCTCTGCTCCATACACCCTGTACACACTCGGCTCAGCTCCATACACCTCGTACACACGCGGCTCTGCTTGGTGCACCTCGTACACACACGACTCCGCTCCACACACCTTGTACACACATGGCTCCGCTCCATACACCGTGTACACACATAGCTCTGCTCCATACACTTCCTACACATGCGGCTTGGCTCTGTACACCCTGTACACACTTGGCTCCGCTCTGCGCTCCGTACACCTT
Organism: Allobates femoralis; assembly: GCA_033576535.1. Taxonomy (NCBI): domain Eukaryota; kingdom Metazoa; phylum Chordata; class Amphibia; order Anura; family Aromobatidae; genus Allobates; species Allobates femoralis. Next base: position 399,519,324 of record JARQOC010000006.1, on the reverse strand, counting down.
GTACACACTCGGCTCTGCTCCGTACACCTCGTACACGTGGCTCTGCTCCGTACACACTCAGCTCTGCTCCATACACCTCGTTTACATGCGGCTCCGCTCCGTACACCTTGTACACACGCGGCTCTGCTCTGTACAACTCGTACACATGCGGCTCCACTCCGTACACCTCATACACACTCAGCTCTGTACACCTCGTACACACACGGCTCCGCTCCGTACACCTCGTACACACTCGGCTCCACTCCATTCACCTCGTACAAACATGGCTCCGCTCCGTACACCTCGTACACACTCGGCTCCGCTCCGTACACCTCGTACACACTCGGCTCCGCTCCGTACACCTCGTACACACTCGGCTCCGCTCCGTACACCTCGTACACACTCGGCTCCGCTCCGTACACCTCGTACACACTCGGCTCCGCTCCGTACACCTCGTACACACACGGCTCCGCTCCGTACACCTCGCACACACTCAGCTCCGCTCCGTACACCTCGTACACACTCGGCTCCGCTCCGTACACCTCGTACACACACGGCTCCGCTCCATACACCTCGCACACACTCGGCTCTGCTACATCCACACTGTAAATCCCTCCTGAGTCCTGATATCACACATAACCTTCATCTCATCTTCTTCACCTCTCCAGCACCATGACAACCATCACAGAGTGGAGACCTGCATAACGAGGAGCCGATCATGTGATCCCTGACTCCTCCCCTCCATCACATCATCACAGGTCCTGTAAGCACAGGTCCTCCTGTGCCCTGTGCAGCTCTACAGGTGGGCTCACACTGCGGGGGGGGGGGGGGGAAGAGTGTAACAGCGGTGGCGGGGGGAGGGGGAAGAGTGTAACACAGCGGCAGCAGGGGGGACGGGACGGGGAAGAGTGTAACACAGCGGCAGCGGCGGCCGGGACTGTAGGAGAGAGAGCGGCATCAGCAGGGGGCCGCGCCACTATCAGGCCCCCTGCGGTTGCCGCTCCCTGTCAACTAGCGGGGCTCATTACCTCATGGATGCTGTGCCTGCGTGCACAGTGCTGTGTGGTGGCGCCGTGGCGGATTATAATGGGGCAATTTATCCCCTGGACTGCGGGCCCCTAGACACCATTGGGCCCGGGGCAAAAGCCCATATTGACCTCATTATAATCCGCCACTGCTTACAAGTAACCCTATGTAATTTAGAAATTGCTGTGCACACATAGTGGGTTTATGTGAGCGGATCTGCCAGAGGTTGAGCGGTTTCCTAGCGGTTCAGGAGCATACAACATGTCAATTCTTCTCAGCGTTTTCATGAACAAAATCCTCCATAGAAAACCGCCGGAAAAACCGACTGAAAAACGCTGTGCACACGCTGAAAAAACCGCTGGGAAACCGCTGGGAAACAGCTGGAGACTTCAGAGCTCAGAACTCTAGGCTCCTGCAAATTTCCACCGGTTTACTGACGGTTTGAACGTCACTAAACTAGGGCTGGGCGATTTTGGAAAAAATCAAAATCTCGATTTTATTTAAACCTATGGACGATTTTCGATTTAAATCTCTATTTTTTTTTGCTTTTCTTTGATGAATAAAGAGAAAAAACTAAGAGGTACCGTATATACTCGTGTATAAACCGACCCCCCTACTTTTGCCCCCAAAACCTGGGAAAGTCTATTGACTCGTGTATAAGCCGAGGGTGGACCCCAGCACAGGTATACAGCCCCCAGCAGTGTGGTATACAGCAGCCTCCCCAGTGGTATATACAGGCCCCAGCAGTTTTACAGCAGCAGCCCCAGTGGTATATACAGCAGCAGCCCCCAGTGGTGTATGCAGCAGCAGCCCCAGTGGTATATACAGCAGCAGCCCCCAGTGGTGTATGCAGCAGCAGCCCCAGTGGTATATACAGCAGCAGCCCCAGTGGTCTATACAGCAGCAGCCCCAGTAATGTATACAGCAGCAGCCCCCAGTGGTGTATACAGCAGCAGCCCCCAGTGGTATATACAGCAGCAGCCCCAGTGGTGTATACAGCAGCAGCCCCAGTGGTGTATACAGCAGCAGCCCCAGTGGTGTATACAGCAGCAGCCCCCAGTGGTGTATACAGCAGCAGCCCCAGTGGTGTATACAGCAGCAGCCCCAGTGGTGTATACAGCAGCAGCCCCAGTGGGTATAAGCGCAGCCCCAGTGATACAGGCGCCCCCCCCCCATGGGTATACAGGGCCCCCCCTTGCTGTCTTAAAACCTGTAAAGTAAGAGATCATTATACTTATCCCCGACGATGACGCCACCGCCATCGCGCTCCTCCGGCTTCTTCCGGCTTCCTCCGATGGATGGGCGCAGGCAATGACGTCATTGTCTGCGCGCCAGAGAGGAAGCCCGTAGAAGCCGAATGAAGCCGGAGGAGCGCGATGGCGGCGGCGGCGGGGATAAGTATAATGATCTCTTACTTTACAGGTTTTAAGGCAGCAAGAGGGGGGTCCTGTATACCCATGGGGGGGGGCGCGGGCGCCGCCATTTTAAATCGAATTAGACGATTTTGGTTAAAACCAAAATCGTGGCCACAGCAGGGGGCGAATTAATCAAATAATTCGATTAATTGCCCAGCCCTACACTAAACCACTATGTGGGCACATACCCTTACTATTCACACCCCTGCATCAGTACTTTGTAGAGCCTCCTTTTGTAGCAATTACAGCTGCAAGTCGAATTGGATAAGCCCAACTTCACACCATGGTGTGATCAGGTCCGGGGCTGTCCAATGTGATTCTGAAAGCCCGGGACCCTACTTGCAAACAGAATCGGAGGGTAAATATGCCCATCGGTCCGGTTTGCAGCCGGCTTCAGCTGATAGCAGCTGCAGCTGATGATTTTTCAAGACCCGCTAGCCGCGGTCCTGAAAGCTCAGCAGGGGACAGCTGGTGGTGCTGCAGTTTAGCAGCGCTCGCTAATAAACGTCAGCTGCCGGCATCCGGTTCCCGGATCCGATGTTTTTGTAGGATCCGGGAGGATCCAATTTGGGCAGATTTTCGCCCCAGACACAAAAACTTTCCAAGCAACGCTCTTGTGTCCGGGAGGAAAATCCGAATTGTCCCGGATCCTACCGGACCGATGGAAACTGGATGGCACATAGCTACCATCCGGGTCCATTCGGCCCCATAGGGCTGTATAATGTCAAAATCGGGTCTGGGGCTGTCCGGTTTATACCGGACAGCCCCGGACCTGATCACACCGCGGTGTGAAGCCGGCCTAAGTCTCTATGGCCCAGTTCACACCTGTGCTCCGATGCATTTTGCAGCATTGCGCTAGGCAGGTGGCAGCGCAGTGCAAGCGCAGCCTAACACACTGGAGCGCAAATGAAGCGCTGTGCGTTACCTCCTCCATTATAGGGTATGGGTGAGTGCAGCCAAACGGGACCCGGAAGCGCAAGTGTGAAGAGGTTTTGTTGCAGTGAATATGTGCAAGTCCAGACGCACCAGAAACGTCGCATGACGCGTTTCCAGTGAGTCCGGACTAGCGCATGCACTCTGCAACAAGCCCTCTTCACACTTGCACTTCTGGGCTCTGTTTGGCTGCGCTCGCCCATACCAGGTAATTGCGGCGTTAACGCATATCGTTTCATCTGCGCTCAGCTGCATTACGCTGCGCTTGCACTGTGCTACCACCTGCGCTAACACAATGCTGCATAATGCACCGGAGCGTAGATGTGAAAGCACCCTATGAGCTTTCCACTTCTTGCCACTGAGATTTTTGCCCATTCCTCAAGGCAAAGCTGCTCCAGCTCCTTCAAGTTAGATGGTTTCCACTGCTGAACAGCAATCTTTAATTCTGATCACAGATTCTCAATTGGATTAAGGTCTGGGCTTTGAGTAGGCCACTTCAATACATTTACATGATTCCCCTTAAACTATGTAAGGGTAGCTTTACAGTATGCTTTGGGTCATTGTCTTATTGTAAGGTGAACCTCAGTCTCAGTCTCAAATCACTGACAGACTGAAATACGTTTTGCTCAAGAATATCCCTGTATTTTGCACAATCCAGCTTCCCCTCAATTTAGACTATTTTCCCTCTCCCTGCTCCCAAAAACCATCCCCACAGCATGGTGCTGCCACCACTATGTTTTACTGTGGGGATTATGTTCTTGGGGCTATGAGCTGTTGGTTTGGCACCAGACATAGCCTTTCCTTTGGTGGCCAAAAAGTTCAATTTTGATCCCATCTGACCACAGCACCTTCCTCCATACATTCTTTTGGAAAAATCAAAATGAGCAACTTCCATAAAGGCATGCTCTATGGCAGGGGTCCCCAAACTGTAGTTCGGGAGCCCATTATGTTTGGCTCGCAGCTGTCTTCCAGCTTGTAGCATAAGCACCAGGTCTAGCAAACAGCTATGAAGAGCAGGTCCCCAGATTGTGACTTTTGTGAGTAACCCCATATAGAAGAGCAGATCTGAATGAGAGTAAGGTAGGAACCCCTTTACCTTGATGTACAGCCTCAATGTGAATTTACCGTGTTTCCCCGAATATAAGACAGTGTCTTATATTAATTTTACCCCAAAAGTCCCACCATGTCTTATATTCGGGGTATGACTTATATTAAAAAAAAAAAGAAATTTTTTTTTAACCATAAAATTAACATTTATTAACAAGCTGAACAGATTTGCGGCACACTTGCGGTAGGTCCCCATACAATGTACGGTACTGTATGGGACACTTGCGGCAAGGTGCGGCAAAGGTGCGGTAACCGCACCTTGCTGCAAGTGTCCCATACAGTATCGTACATTGTATGGGGACCTGCCGCAAGTGTGCCGCAAGTCGGCCGCAAGTCGGCTGTGCGGCGGAATTGCGGTTTTAATGGGCAAGTCGGCAAGGAAACATCCTTACTTTTTAGGGTAATGGCGGCCTCGGGCTATGGATTCCTCCGCGGTGCAGGGCATTGTCCAGATGCTTCTTCATGCCGGAGCTTCTGGCCTATAAGCACTCGAGCCGCTGAGCCAATCAGCGCTCGAGATGCTGGGGAGCCGCTGGCCAATCAGAAGCTCCTGCCGGCAGCGGTGACGTCAGGCCGGGGCGACAGGCGCACAAGATTAACCCTATGCCCTCGGGGTTACCTGCGGCACCTGAGGGCAGAGGGGAGCCCATGGGGGACAGCGGACCTGTGGCTGCACCGGAGGGCAGAGGGGAGCCCACGGAGGACAGCGGGGCCAGCGGGACAGCGGGGACACAGGTAAAACATGCAATGAGCAAAAATGGCACTTTAGCGGTACCCTGTCTTATATTCCCCGAAAATAAGTCCCCCTGTCTTATAATCGGGGTATGACTTATATTGGAAAATTCTGCGCCAGCCCTGCCCTGACTTATATTCGGGGGTGACTTATTTTCGGGGAAACAGGGTATGTAGAAAAGCTTTGGCTATTGTGACATCAGTAATGGGGGTTCTGGATGTCACTACTATGAGGGGGGGTGAGCTGGATTTGGATCACAACTCTCAGAGTTGAATGTGATCTCAAAATCAGAAAAGTTGGGGACCTCTGTTCTATGGAGTGTATGACTTATTGTGGTTGTATATGGTCACATGGACAATTTTCCAGTCTCTGCCTGGGAACTCTGCAGCTCCTTCAGGTTACCTTTGGCCGGTATATCGTGGTACCATGTTCTTTCAATTTGATCATAGACGTTACGGTTCTCCGAGGAATTATGAGAGATTGGGATTTTTTTTTTAGATACATACACCCTGACTTGTATTTATCAACAACTTTGTCTCTGTCTTGTTTAGAGATCACCTTGATCTTCATGGTGGTGTTTGGTTAATGGTCCCTCTTGCTTAATTATGTTGCAGCCTCTGTGGCCTTTCATGAAAGGTGTGTATATTGAGAGATCATGTGACTCTTAGACTGCATGCAGGTCAACTTCCTTTTGCTAAAAATGTGACTTATGAAGGTAACTGCTTACACCAAAATGTTTTAGAGGCTTCATAGCAAAAGGTATAAATACACATGTACACATGCCAATTTTTATTTGTTTTATCCGAAAAATTGAATTTTTGCCTATATTTTTTTAATTTCTCTTTCCCAACTTAGAGTATTTAGTGCTGAGGCATCATGCACAAATCAGATTACAAAAACACAGGTTGTAATGTATCAAAATAGGTAAAAAAAACAATGGGAGTGAATACTTTCACAAGGCACTGTAGACAAGACAATGAACTTGAGCCAAATGATATGGTTCTGGCTGGCTGATGGAGCATCTTTTAACAGTTTTGTGTAGCTTTATTAGGCAAATTGTTTGCGCCTAAAATCTTGGCCTAAGTCTTCAACCTACGGTACATGTATTCCAGGGTGTACTCACCATGAGGCCATTCATTAAGATTGGCACTGCGAACAACAGTCTTAATAAAGGGGTAGTATGCAAGAAAAGCAGGTGATCACTTTTTCTTTAAGCATTGCTACATATTGGTATGTGCAGTCTTGATCCCTCATATTTGGTGGTGCCCTCCTTTTTTGATAGTTTTATTAAAGCGCCCACTGGAGTACATTGTAACTCGCTTATTAAGAGGCTTACACTTAATGAATTGCTCACTAACTAGAGATTCATTTCTGGAGTAAAAAACATTGGCATGTGTTGAATTTGACATGCTAGTGTCGCCACACCTTGTCCTGACTTCTTATTAGTCTCATTAGTCCTTTTGGTGGAGGTGCTTCAAATTGTTGTGAAAACACTCCAACAAAATCCAGACAAGTGTACACCACTAAAAAAAATAGCATAAATAGGAAGGGAAAAAGTGGAGCAAAAGGTGGGTAGATTAATATAAAATAAAACTTTTAATGTCCAAAATTGTAATATAATAAAATATGTGGAATGTCACGTACCCACATCTCAGCATGTGACTTGGGATTGCGCCTGTAAGAAGGTTAATCTATCTCTTCTTACTCAATACAGCACTTACCTCTGTCCTATGATGAAAGTGAGCATAAATTACACCCCGACACAGACCACACAACATGCTGCCAGCTTCACAACATGCTGCCACCACTCACCGAACATACAGGGAGATGAGTTCTCAAACTAATACCTTAAGCCAATCCACAGGACCACACACTTCCTAGGGATATGAATGCTTTTAGGGAATACAAGGTTCAAACTTATTAAAGTTTTATGCTTTAATATAAAAGGCTACAGTGCTTACAATAAAAAAAATATAAAAGGTAAAACCAATACGGAGAAACAAATATACAAAACAGTTATAAAATAAAAGGGATAAACTTACAGAAATAGCTAAACTTTTCAGTCTGCTCTTTCTGCATCCTATGGGGAGGAGGAATGAAATGTGGATTACAGCAGTATTTCAACTACCCTAAATCTGTGAACAAGCTTTCTTTGTGGGAGGCCCAATTTATAGCCTCAGTCTGGAGATCAAATTCTAGCACAGCCCTTCAAGTTTAATACTCTAATCACAGACCTGTGAATGGACCATGGCTTCTTTAGCAATGAATACATTATCTCAAATGTTCTGTGTCTTAAAGTATCTTCCTTCCCTCCCATAGTAACTAGAAAATGTCAGGCTGCAACTGGGCCCCATTTGGTGGATTCCGTTGAAGGCATTAGAAGTGAGAAATAGTTCCACTCCTATACGTTCTCAGTAAGGCCACCTGGGGTTCAGATCGTGAGCAGAGAAGATTAAAAAGTCTTGCTCAAGAAAACATAGGTTATGACTTCTGGCAAATGTCAGTTAACTGTTGCTGGCTTAATTCCACCTAAAAAGTACATATTTTCCTCTACATGGATTAATATAAAATATAACTGTTTACATAGAATATTTTAATGTAATAAAATATATTTATTAAAATAAATGAATTGGTCCCAATCAAATACGGTAGTCATTAATACAAGTGAAGAGTGGATTTAACCGCTAATCAGGTCCTTTTAATGAATTGTATGCTAAACAGGAAAACATTCTATATACAGTAATATGCCTGTAATTGGCTAGAAGAAGCATAACTTTAAGAATATAGCTTCATAAAGAAAGACGTGCTACTTAAGGAATAATCAAGAATATCGATATATAAATAACCTAGTGGTTGATAGTATCAGAATATATGCAGGCACATAATGAAGGCACTAATAGGAAAGCCACTAATTGCACTGCAATGATATTAAGTTGACATGGGTTAGGTTATAAAAAAAAACAGCCCAAACTCTAAACATCTCACCAAGCAGTGTTCAAGTCACTATCCCAAAAAATGTAAGGCGAAGGTCACAAATCCAAACTTACCAAGACATGGCTGTCCACCTAAACTGACATCTCAATCAAGGAGGAGGAGCACTAATTAAATAATGGTTACTCTGGAGGAGCTTCAGATATCTATAGCTCAGGTATAAGAATCTTATCAATGGACTACTATTAGGCTAGGGTCACACATAAGCCCTTGCTCCGTTTTTGGCCTCAGATTTGGGATTTTTTTTGTCTAAGTCCAAAAACTGATAGAAAAACGGATTAGATGTAAGAAACACCCTATCCGTTTTTTTCTGCACCTAAAAACATTGCTAGGTACGTTTTTTTACCCAAAAACATTGCTAGCAACGTTTTTGGGGTCCGTTTTAAAAAAAAATAAATTTTAACATAGGCCCTATGGAAAAACGGATTTGTTTTTTTTGGTGCCTTAAAAAACGGATCCGTTTTTTCAAGAATTTTGGTCAAAAAATTACTAAGTCCAAAAACGTTCAGGGGTACAGGAGGCTCAAAAAGCACCCCAAAAAAACGGATTGGTCATGGAAATCACTTCCAAAAACGGATTGCTATGTGTGACCCTAGCATTAGTCGTATAATCCACAATGTAGCCTTTGTGAAAGAGTGGCAAAAAGAAAGCAATTTTTTAAATCAAGCCATAAGAAGTCCTATTTGCTCTTTCCAAAAAAGCCATGTAGGGTACACAACAATCAAGTGGAAGAAGGAGCTCTGGTTAGATAACAACAAAGTACAACTTTCTGGGCTAAACGCAAAACGATATGTGTGGCGAAAAGTAATACTGCACATCACCCTGAAAACACCATCCCCACTGTCATACATGATGGTGGAAGCATCACGCGGTGGGGATGCTTTTCTTCAGCCAGAACAGTGAAGCTGGTCAAGGCTGTGGCGTAGGTTCACATTTCATCAGCACAATGACCCTAAACATACATGTAAGTACTACCATAGATGGTTTAGATCAAATCATATTCATATGTTTCAATGGCTCAATCATAGTCCTGACCAAAATCCCATTGAGAATCTGTTGCAAGACCTCAAATTTGCTGTTCACAGACGCTCTCCATTCAATTTCACTGAGCTCGAGCTATTTTGCAAAGAAGAATGGTCAACAATTTCAGCCTCTAGATTTGCAAAGTTGGTAGAGACTTACACCAAATGAACAAAATTAATAATTGAAGTGAATGGTTTTCTTGCAAAGTATTGACTCGGAGGGCTGAATTCAAATGCACGTCACAATTTTCAGATTTAGATTTTTTAATACTTAGAAAACCATGTATCATTTTGTCAACACTTCACAAATACTTGCGCCTTAGTTTTGTGTGATATGGTTACCAGCTGCATTGTAAATGGCCTGTATATATCGCAAAGACGGTTTGTTTTCTGCAATGTAAACCTGGAATCTTCCTCTGGGTTCTATTGTGCCACAAGGTTTTAAGGCATTCAGACTAGGTTATGAGTGCTGAGAGGCATGGGTTGTGACTGACTTTTCACATGCTTCCACCCATGGGTGAGTCTCAGATGTTTAACCCCTTAGTGACGGAGCCAATTTCCACCTTAATGACCAGAACGTTTTTTGTAATTCTGACCAGTGTCCCTTTATGAGGTAATATCTCTGGAACACTTCAACGGATCCTAGCCATTCTGAGATTGTTTTTTCGTGACATATTGGGCTTCATGTTAGTGGTAAATTTAGGTCGATAATTTTTGTGTTTATTTGTGAAAATATAAAAAAACTGGCAAAAATTTTGAAAATGTGACAATTTTCAAATTTGTCATTTTTATTCTGTTGAACCGGAGCGTTATGTGACACAAAATAGTTAATAAATAACATTTCCCACATGTCTACTTTACATCAGCACAATTTTGGAAAAAAAAAAATTTTGGTTAGGACTTTATAAGGGTCAAAGTTCATCAGCAATTTTTCATTTTTCCAGCAAAATTTACAAAACCATTTTTTTAGTGACCACATCACATTTGAAGTCCATTTGAGGGGTGTACATGACAGAAAACACCCAAAAGTGACACCATTCCAAAACTGAACCCCTCAAGCTACTCAAAACTACATTCAAGAAAATGATTAACCCTTCAGGTGCTTCACAGCAACTAAAGCAAAGTGGAAACAAAAAATGGACATTTTAATTTTTCCAACAAAAATGTTCTTTTAGCCTCGATTTTTTCATTTTCACATGGGCATCAGGATAAAATGCATCCTAAAATGTGTTGGGCAATTTCTCCGGAGTATGCCGATACCTCATATGTGGTCATAAACCACTGTTTGGGCGCACGGCAGGGCTCAGAAGGGAAGGAGCGCAATTTGACTTTTGGAGCTAATTTACCATTCAAAAAGTCAAATGGCGCTCCTTCTCTTTCGAGCCCTGCGGTGCGCCCAAACAGTGGTTTATGACTACATATGAGGTATCGGTGTACTCAGGAGAAATTGGCCAACAAATTTTAGGATGTGTTTTATCCTGTTGCCCATGTGAAAATGAAAAAATTGAGGACAAAAGAAAATTTTTGTGAAAAAAAAGTACTTTTTAATTTTTACGGATCAATTTGTAAAGCACCTGAGGGTTCAAAGTGCTCACTATGCAACTAGATAAGTTCCTTGAGGGGTCTAGTTTCCAAAATGGGGTCACTTCTGGGGGAGCTCCAATGTTTAGGCACACAGGGGCTCTCCATACGCGACATGGTGTCCGCTAACAATTTGAATGGAAAATTAGCTCCGATTTTTAGCGGACACCATGTCACGTATGGAGAGCCCCTGTGTGCTAAACATTGGAGCTCCCCCACAGGTGACCCCATTTTGGAAACTAGACACCCCAAGGAACTTATCTAGATTGGTTGTGAGCACTTTGAACCCCCAGGTGCTTCACAAATGAATCCGTAATAATGAAAAAAGAAACTTTTTGTGGAAAAGAAAGTACTTTTTCATTTTTACGAATCAATTTGTGAAGCACCTGGGGGTTCAAAGTGCTCACTATGCATCTAGATAAGTTCCTTGGGGGTCTAGTTTTCAAAATGGGTCAATTGTGGGGGAGCTCCAATGTTTAGGCACAAAGGGGCTCTCCGTATGCAACATGGTGTCCGCTAACAATTTGAATGGAAAATTAGCTCCAATTGCTAGCGGACACTATATTGCCTATGGAGAGCCCCTGTGTGCCTAAACATTGGAGCTCCCCCACAAGTGACCCCATTTTGAAAACTAGACCCCCCAAGGAACTTATCTAGATGGGTAGTGAGCACTTTGAATCCCCAGGTGCTTCAAAAATGAATCCATAAAAATGAAAAATGAAACTTTTTATGGAAAAGAAAGTACTTTTTCATATTTATGGATCAATTTGTGAAGTACCTGAGGGTTCAAAGTGCTCACTATGATTCTATATAAATTCCTTGGGGTGTCTAGTTTCCAAAATGGGGTCACTTGTGGGGGAGCTCCAATGTTTAGGCACACAGGGGCTCACCATACACGACATGGTATCCACTTACAATTCCAATTGTTAGTGGACACCATGTCACGTATGGAGAGCCCCTATGTGCCTAAATATTGGAGCTCCTCCACAAGTGACCTCATTTTGGAAACTAGACACCCCAAGGAACGTATTTAGATGCATAGTGAGCACTTTCAACCCCCAGGTGCTTCACAAACTGATTCGTAAAAATGAAAAAGTACTTTTTTTCACAAAAATCTTTTTTTTTTCCTTTTTGCAGACTAATTTGTGAAGCACTTGGGGGTTGAAAATGCTCATTATGCATGTAGATATGTTCCTTGGGGGGTCTAGTTTCCAAAATGGGGTCACTTGTTGGGGAGCTCCAATGTTTTGGCACACAGGGGCTCTCCATATGCGACATGGTGTCCGCTAACAATTTGAATGGAAAATTAGCTCTAATAGTTAGCGGACACCATGTCGCATATGGGGAGCCCCTATGTGCCTAAACATTGGAGCTCCAGCACAAGTCACCCCATTTTGGAAACTAGACACCTCAAGGATTATATCTAGGGGTATAGTGAGCATTTAGAACCTACAGCTACTTCACAGAATTTGATAATGTCATATTGAACATTTTCTTTTTTTCACACAATTTCTCACTTTTAGAGCATGTGCACAAGATACGGACACACCATGTCCTGGTCGTCTCCTCCCCTGCATTTTTTTTTTAGTATTTCTTTATTAAATTTTAAAAAAAAATGACGTAGGGCTTCGCCATATTTTTGGTCCAGCCAGGTACAGCAGGCAGCTACGGGCTGCCACCAACCCCTTCTGCCTAGTTTTACCTGGCTGGAAACCAAAAATATAGGGAAGCTCCTTTTTTTTTTTAAATTATTTCATTAAATAATTTTTAAAAAAAAATGGCGTGGGCTTCGCCATATTTTTGGGCCAGCCAGGTACAACTAGGCAGCTGGGGGCTGGAATCCTCAGCGTAGGGAGGCCCAAGCTTTCTGGGCCCCCCCCCGCTGCGAATTGCAGCCCGCAGCCGCCCCAGAAAATGGCGCATTCATAGAAGCGCCATTTTCTGGCGCTGTATCCAGCTCTTCCAGCTGCCGTGTAGCGGTGGCAGACTGGGTAATAAGGGGTTAATGCCAGCTTTTAGGCAGCTGGCACTAAGCCCGAGATTCATAACGTCTGGCCAATATTAGACCGGACCATTAGGAATCTCTAGTAGATTGTAAAGAAAACACAACACAGAGAAAAATATTTTTATTGGAAAAAAAACACAAACACATATTTAGACCCCATCTTTATTACAGTGACGTCTGACGTAGTCCAGTGGGATGGTCTGACGTAGTCCATTGGGAAGGTCCGACGTAGTCCAGTGGGAGGTCCCGCGACGATTCTCATTCAGATGATGATCTGAAGTTAACCCCCTGTGTGGTCACAATGGGTTAACTGCAGATCATCATCCCTGTGTGGTCACAAGGGGTTACCGGATCTGCAGTTAACCCCTTGTAACCACACAGGGATGATGACTTGCAGTTAACCCCTTGTGTGGTCACAAGGAGTTAACTGCAGGTCATCATCCCTGTGTGGTCACAAGGGGTTAACTGCAGATCCAGTAACCCCTTGTGACCACACAGGGATGATGACCTGCAGTTAACCCCTTGTGACCACACAAGGGGTTAACTGCAGGTCATCATCCCTGTGTGGTCACAAGGGGTTAACTGCAGATCCAGTAACCCCTTGTGACCACACAGGGATGATGACCTGCAGTTAACCCCTTGTGACCACACAAGGGGTTAACTGCAGGTCATCATCCCTGTGTGGTCACAAAGGGTTAACTGCAGATCCAGTAACCCCTTGTGACCACACAGGGATGATGACCTGCAGTTAACCCCTTGTGTGGTCACAAGGGGTTAACTGCAGGTCATCATCCCTGTGTGGTCACAAGGGGTTAACTGCAGATCCAGTAACCACTTGTGACCACACAGGGATAATGATCTGCAGTTAACCCCTTGTGACCACACAGGGGGTAAACTGCAGAAGACCCCTGTGTGGTCGTTCAGGGGTTAACTCTGCCTCTGTTCTGGCGCACGCAGAGCAGCGGCGCCAGGACAGAGGCAGAGAGAAGACGGCCGGCGACGCTGCAGGACGGGTAAGTATGAGAGAAGCAGGGAAGGGGGCCGGGGGGAGCAGAGCGGGGGGGCTGCGGACCGGAGGAGGGGGTGGGGGGGTCGAGGCCAGGCAGGGGAAGACCTGGGGAAGGGGGGGGCCGCTGATGATCGGAGGGGAGCGCAGCAGGGGAGGGGGATCGCAGCAGGGAGGAGGGGGAGCGCAGCAGGGGGAGCGGAGGAGGGGGAGATCAGGGGTGAGGGGGATGATATTGGGGGGCCACTGAGGGGAACAGTGGCTCCCCAGGAATGGCGGCATCTCTAAGCGATCTGACCTGTCAGATCGCATAGAGATGCAGCGGAGGCGGCGGGTTTTACCGCCGGCCGCCGCCATTTTTAGGTGTAATGGGGGTGGGAGGGTGATCCCCAGGGAGGGGGGGGTGATCCCCAGCACTGGGGGTCCTGGGGAAGGTAGGGGTTAATGCTTTCACTTTGATCCGACATGTGTTTTCATGTCGGATCAAAGTGAAAGCATTTTTACCGGCACTTTCACTTTGTGTAATGTGATGATCGGTAAACGGTGCTTACCGGTCATCACATTACAGGTGCCGGTAAAAAAACACCCGATTCCTAATCTCTAGGGTCTCAGCTACCCCCGTAGCTGAAACCCCGGAGATTTTCGGCCACTGGGGGGCGCTACAGGGCTTATTCTGTTAGGACTTATTTTAACGTCCTAACAGAATAAGGACCCTGTTTTTAGGATGTTTATATACAGTGGGCCGTCACTAAGGTGTTAATGATGTCTGTCTGTTTGACATGGAAAGAGAGATGTGCGGGTGTATTCGCGAATGAGACTGTTAGTAAATCGCGTGTGCTGACTGGGATCAGTGAGTGGAGTCTGAAAGTGCTCCACTGGGAAACCTCTGGAGAAGGTTGTCAGAACCTGTGCCGGTGTACCCGTGTGTGAGTAAAACGGACTGTATACCATATGTTATTGTCCTGTAAAGCCAAAGGAAAGCCCATGTTTAATTATCCAGAGTATAGTTTATGGAGCATTGAATAAACCATTTGAGCCTTTAAATAGAGTCTTTTCCTATCACTACATTGAAGACCAGCAAGCAAGTGTGTAACCCCTAATATAGTCAATGAACTGTTCCAGTTGGTATATTACATCAAATCCCAATAAAATACATTTAGGTTTTTGGGTGTAATGTCAAAAAATTTGTAAGAGTTCAATAGGGATGAATACTATTTCAAGTCACTAATTAATTTTGTAAGTGTACTGTGTACAGTAACAGTATTAATCGTATGCTCATATGGAAGAAGAAGGACATTATAGATAACATCTAAAAAAACTGATCAAATCTAAACACAAGGAAAATATCCATGAAGGGAAAATGCAGATAACACAGACGTAAAAGCTTGAGTTTATTTCGTCCATATGAAAACTACAAAAAGACAGACCACTCCACTTAAAACCCCCCTTAAAAGCCGAAAACACGTCAGTTTTAAAGGGGAATGTTAATGTGGGGTGGTCTTTGTAGCTTTTACATGGACTAAATAAGCTCAAGCTTTTATGTCTACATCATCTGTGTTTTCCCTCGCTGGGTACCTTCCTCTTGTCTGGATTTCTCCTATGTGTTTGTGACCAACACTTCATCCGTGATGGAAAGGAAACTGAATGCGTAGAACTAAGCGGTGAGCTGAACATTTTCCTTTCGTTCATAAAATCTGCAGGTATAAAATTTGGTCTAAATTAGGTTTGGTGTTTAAAGAGGTAGATTTCTGGAGATGGTCGTGTATTACATGACTAAAAAAAAAAACCTTTATTTCAACTGACACAGATTTCTATCCAGAGTTCCTGAGCTAATTCTTCACTTAATAGGCTCATATAATGAGAGCGATAATCTGTTCTAAGACAGCAGCCAAGTACAAATGAAAACAGCGAATCATCGCCCTCCCATCTGGATATTTTCTGTTGTGTCCCCATCTTGTTCCACAGATTTTGCTAATTCTGTGTTAGTTGGGTAAAGGCAGACATCAAAGAACACATCAGATCTGCGCACGTCTCCCTCCTAGTTGTTAACCTGTCACTCTGCGCGCCGGCTGTTGACAAGACGTGAAGTTAGTCAGTACATGTCAGAAAAATTTTGTGAAGACGTTATTTGGGAGAAATTATTTATGGATCATTTAATTGCTTTACATCATAGCTGAGGTTTTTTATAGTTCTGTGCTCTACGTGACGACGATACCAAGATATTCAGAGATTTCTAACGTAATTCATTAAGGTACCCTCCGCTTTCATAAAGGGACATGATTCACATATAATGACCGAGATGCAAAGGTGGCGTGAGATCAGAAGGTATTTGGCCCAATATGGAGTATAAACTGCCCTAAACCACAGTTCACATTGACAATTAAAAGACAAAATCACCCAAAACTAATAAGATTTAGTGGTATGTTTCTGCATAATTCACCATTAATGATGGGACGCGGAAGTCCATTGATGAAAGGGCTTCCATGTTGGTAAGCAGAGATATATATTCCAAGATGTAGGAGATACACATGGCCATGGTTCTTACCACAGCTATGAGTCGAAATAGGAAGAGATTAGGATCATACCCCCTAGTAAATGTGCCCCTTAACTGTGAAGAAGTGAAGATATTGCATCACCATGGGCTTAGTTTATGGATTTTGTAGCTGAAAGAATGACATTGTAATTTAATAGGTCCCTCTGCCATATTTTGGTGTCCAGGAGCTTCAGCAACTTGGCTCCGTCTGTCAAATGGAAAGCTATCAGAAACTAGAGGGAGAATTGGACCCCACCATTTTAAAGCGATGGTCTAAGATGAAAGACTGCAGGACGTGAATCTAAGTGGTGATAAGGGGATTACTATACATTACAATGAGATATTTGCAGCTCTTAACTGCAATTTCTTGAAGAATGAGTCCTGCTAAAAATAAGCTGCACTGGGTGCAAGGTTTGCAGTCAAAGCTGGACCTGCCCAGGCATGCCCAAAACTTCTTTTGACTCATATATGAAGATCAATCCTATTAAAGATCCTTGATATTTGGATGCCTTGTGGAAAATGTTGTATTGGAGCTCACATGCTTCAAGTTGGGTGACTGACTGAAGGTGTAGGTCAGACTGCCAACTCTAACACTTTTTTCAGCTGAATATGTGTCCTTGGATGTACATTTAATTGAAATGTATTGAGGTGCAAAGAAAAGCTCTCTGCACCCTGTGGTATATTGGCTCACTCGGCTGCTTATAAGAGGTAGACAGAGAAATGGATTTTGTTTAAAACTCCCACTGGTTTATTTAAGGCTTCATAAACCAGAACAAAAAAATGCATAAACCAAACGTGAACAGCCTCTCCTGGCAGAAAACAGTGTTCAACAGTCCATACAACTGCGGGTTCTGCCCGCTCAGGAGAAAGGTTCAGCTTTTAGTATGAGCACAGCACTGGAGGTTTGCTTGGCTCCATACACACTGAACACTGAGTGAATCCAAAAGCCTTTAGTAACCTGCTGGACGACAACCAGGGGTGGAGATATGGGAACAGCTTTTAGCTCCATCTCATTGACTATTCACAGGAAAAAAAATGGCCCCTCCAGGATTTTACAAGTGACCATCTTACGTATCCCCCCCACCTCTGCCCAAAGCCTGGGTTTGAACCTGGAAGGGACAGTGTTTTTCTGGATCCGCGCTGCTCATACAGTGGAAGGAATACAATTCGTCAGAGATGATGGTCAAAATCCTGGCTTTATTTCCAACGCGTTTCGGAGCTACACCATGCTCCTTCCTCAGAGAGCTAACATATTGCAGTACATAGTGAATGGTATACATCATCAGGCCCGCCAATACGGCCTTAAAGGCCATACAGCTGTATGGGGCCCGAAGAAAAGTGGAGGGTGCGTGGCCACATACAAACAGCAGGGGGGGCCCGGGCGCGCTGGCTGTGGGCGGGGCCATTTGGAGCAATGAGGCCCGCCCATTTGGCCAGCAGCAGCAGTGGCACAGTCACTAGACAGTGACTACACAGTAGTTCATACGCGCCGGCGCGCCGCTGCCTGCGCTGCGCTGCGCAGCTGACCTGACGAGTCTCGTCGTGTCGTCGTCATCAGCATCACACCAGCCAGGGGCGGGGCGGGGCGGGGCCGTCCGTCATACTCAAACACACACAGGCTGGGGCTGGCTGGGCAGGCCAGCAAGAACAGGGAACCGCCCAGCCGCCGCCCGGGCCCGCCCAGCCACTATTATCCTGTGGGGGCCCGGCACACCCATCCCAGGCCTCAATGCACAGGGCCCAGGGAACTGCCCAGCCTCTATTAGCCTGTGGGGGCCCGGGATCCCCCCCATTGTTTTCCACCTGCAGAGCAGCACGCTACATAGCTGCTGTGTTCTTACAGGACCTGTGATGACGTCACTTGGAGGGGAGGAGTCAGGGGTCACATGATCAGCTCCTCAGTTGTCATGGTGCTGGATGAGGTAAAGTGTATCTGTGGTCAGGATGGATTTACAGTGTGGATGTAGCAGAGCCGAATGTATACAAGGTGTATGGAGCGGAGCCACGTATGTATGAGGTGTACGGAGTGGAGCCGTGTGCGTATGAGGTGTATGGAGCGGAGCCACATGTGTACAAGGTGTACGGAGTGGAACAACGTGTATGAGGTGTACGGAGCTGAGCTGCGTGCGTACAAGGTGTACAGAGCTGAGCTGCGTGCGTATGAGGTGTACAGAGCTGAGCCACGTGCGTATGAGGTGTACGGAGCTGAGCCGCGTGCGTACGAGGTGTACGGAGCTGAGCTGCGTGCGTACGAGGTGCACGGAGCTGAGCTGCGTGCGTATGAGGTGTACGGAGCTGAGCCGCGTGTGTACGAGGTGTACGGAGCTGAGCTGCGTGCGTATGAGGTGTACAGAGCTGAGCCACGTGCGTATGAGGTGTACGGAGCTGAGCCACGTGCGTATGAGGTGTACAGAGCTGAGCTGCGTGCGTACGAGGTGCACGGAGCTGAGCTGCGTGCGTATGAGGTGTACAGAGCTGAGCCACGTGCGTATGAGGTGTACGGAGCTGAGCCACGTGCGTACAAGGTGTACGGAGCTGAGCTGCGTGCGTATGAGGTGTACAGAGCTGAGCCACGTGCATATGAGGTGTACAGAGCTGAGCTGCGTGCGTACGAGGTGCACGGAGCTGAGCTGCGTGCGTATGAGATGTACGGAGCTGAGCCGCGTGCGTACAAGGTGTACGGAGCTGAGCTGCGTGCGTATGAGGTGTACAGAGCTGAGCCACGTGCATATGAGGTGTACGGAGCTGAGCCGCGTGCGTACGAGGTGTACAGAGCTGAGCTGCGTGCGTACGAGGTGTACAGAGCTGAGCCACGTGCGTATGAGGTGTACGGAGCTGAGCCGCGTGCGTACGAGGTGCACGGAGCTGAGCCGCGTGCGTACGAGGTGTACGGAGCTGAGCCGCGTGCGTACGAGGTGTACAGAGCTGAGCCACGTGCGTATGAGGTGTACGGAGCTGAGCCGCGTGCGTACGAGGTGCACGGAGCTGAGCCGCGTGCGTACGAGGTGTACGGAGCTGAGCCGCGTGCGTACGAGGTGTACGGAGCTGAGCCGCGTGCGTACGAGGTGCACGGAGCTGAGCCGCGTGCGTACGAGGTGTACGGAGCTGAGCCGCGTGCGTACGAGGTGTACGGAGCTGAGCTGCGTGCGTATGAGGTGTACAGAGCTGAGCTGCGTGCGTATGAGGTGTACAGAGCTGAGCCACGTGCGTATGAGGTGTACGGAGCTGAGCCGCGTGCGTACGAGGTGCACGGAGCTGAGCCGCGTGCGTACGAGGTGTACGGAGCTGAGCCGCGTGCGTACGAGGTGTACGGAGCTGAGCTGCGTGCGTATGAGGTGTACAGAGCTGAGCTGCGTGCGTATGAGGTGTACAGAGCTGAGCCACGTGCGTATGAGGTGTACGGAGCTGAGCCGCGTGCGTACGAGGTGCACGGAGCTGAGCGCGCGTGCGTATGAGGTGTACGGAGCTGAGCCGCGTGCGTACGAGGTGTACGGAGCTGAGCTGCGTGCGTATGAGGTGTACAGAGCTGAGCCGCGTGCGTACGAGGTGTACGGAGCTGAGCCGCGTGCGTATGAGGTGTACGGAGCTGAGCTGCGTGCGTACGAGGTGTACGGAGCTGAGCCGCGTGCGTATGAGGTGTACGGAGCTGAGCCACGTGCGTATGAGGTGTACAGAGCTGAGCCACGTGCGTATGAGGTGTACGGAGCTGAGCCGCGTGCGTACGAGGTGTACGGAGCTGAGCTGCGTGCGTACGAGGTGCACGGAGCTGAGCTGCGTGCGTACGAGGTGTACGGAGCTGAGCCGCGTGCGTACGAGGTGTACGGAGCTGAGCTGCGTGCGTATGAGGTGTACAGAGCTGAGCCACGTGCGTATGAGGTGTACGGAGCTGAGCCACGTGCGTATGAGGTGTACAGAGCTGAGCTGCGTGCGTACGAGGTGCACGGAGCTGAGCTGCGTGCGTATGAGGTGTACAGAGCTGAGCCACGTGCGTATGAGGTGTACGGAGCTGAGCCACGTGCGTACAAGGTGTACGGAGCTGAGCTGCGTGCGTATGAGGTGTACAGAGCTGAGCCACGTGCATATGAGGTGTACAGAGCTGAGCTGCGTGCGTACGAGGTGCACGGAGCTGAGCTGCGTGCGTATGAGATGTACGGAGCTGAGCCGCGTGCGTACAAGGTGTACGGAGCTGAGCTGCGTGCGTATGAGGTGTACAGAGCTGAGCCACGTGCATATGAGGTGTACGGAGCTGAGCCGCGTGCGTACGAGGTGCACGGAGCTGAGCTGCGTGCGTATGAGGTGTACGGAGCTGAGCCGCGTGCGTACGAGGTGTACGGAGCTGAGCTGCGTGCGTATGAGGTGTACAGAGCTGAGCCACGTGCATATGAGGTGTACGGAGCTGAGCCGCGTGCGTACGAGGTGTACAGAGCTGAGCTGCGTGCGTACGAGGTGTACAGAGCTGAGCCACGTGCGTATGAGGTGTACGGAGCTGAGCCGCGTGCGTACGAGGTGCACGGAGCTGAGCTGCGTGCGTATGAGGTGTACGGAGCTGAGCCGCGTGCGTACGAGGTGTACGGAGCTGAGCTGCGTGCGTATGAGGTGTACAGAGCTGAGCCACGTGCGTATGAGGTGTACAGAGCTGAGCTGCGTGCGTATGAGGTGTACGGAGCTGAGCCGCGTGCGTACGAGGTGCACGGAGCTGAGCTGCGTGCGTATGAGGTGTACGGAGCTGAGCCGCGTGCGTACGAGGTGTACGGAGCTGAGCTGCGTGCGTATGAGGTGTACAGAGCTGAGCCACGTGCATATGAGGTGTACGGAGCTGAGCCGCGTGCGTACGAGGTGTACGGAGCTGAGCTGCGTGCGTATGAGGTGTACAGAGCTGAGCCACGTGCGTATGAGGTGTACGGAGCTGAGCCACGTGCGTATGAGGTGTACAGAGCTGAGCCACGTGCGTATGAGGTGTACGGAGCTGAGCTGCGTGCGTACGAGGTGCACGGAGCTGAGCCGCGTGCGTACAAGGTGTACGGAGCTGAGCTGCGTGCGTATGAGGTGTACAGAGCTGAGCCACGTGCATATGAGGTGTACGGAGCTGAGCCGCGTGCGTACGAGGTGCACGGAGCTGAGCCGCGTGCGTATGAGGTGTACGGAGCTGAGCCGCGTGCGTACGAGGTGTACGGAGCTGAGCTGCGTGCGTATGAGGTGTACAGAGCTGAGCCACGTGCGTATGAGGTGTACGGAGCTGAGCCGCGTGCGTACGAGGTGTACGGAGCTGAGCTGCGTGCGTATGAGGTGTACGGAGCTGAGCCACGTGCGTACAAGGTGTGTGTACCAGTGGTAACACCCAGCAGATGCCGCTCCCACTCTTATAGTCTCGGCTGCCTTTGCTGGCAGCATTCTTCTCCAGAGTCTCTGATAATAATAAGTAATCGAGATTCGCTGCCATTTTCTGGAAGCTTGTGGCCCCTGGCTCCAGAGCTCACCTCACCCCCTCAATGGGTGGGGGCCCGGGGAGAGACCATACATCTCTGTGGCTCCTGCAGAGCTCAGCTCACTCCCAGTCTGTGTCCCCTAGCCCTCTGCAGTGCTGTATATACTCTTTGTCCTGTATATATTGTATATATAACAATTTCCTATGTGATGTATTTGATTTACAAAACTTATTGTCAGAGTCGACTGCGCTCCAGACCAACGCAAACCTGGAAGATCAGACATCACCGAACATCGCAGGACACAGAGAAGCAGCTGCAGCCATCAAATTAGGTGAGGCAATTAATTTAATGTAGCCGGTAATTTTCATGGTGATGTGCGGCCCCTAAATGACGGTAGAAATTTCCAAATGTCCCTCCAGCAGCAAAAAGGTTCCCCACCCCTGTACAAGGTGATGAATAACAGCACCAGTGTTATTCTGCCTCATGTGGCATTTATTGTTCACATCCCTCCACAGCTCTGATAAAGAACAATGTATAGAAAGAGATTAATGAGTGATTGGTGAGGACGTGATGCAGAAAGGGAGTGCATCCAATAGTGGGTGGTGAAACTATGGAAGGTTTGATGGGTGGAGGCGGAACCTGGATAGAGGCGGAGCTTGGTGGAGGCGGAGTTGGGGTGGAGTCTCAGGGGGGCCCCAAAATTTTGCTAGTAAGGGGCCCCAAAATTTCTAGTGGCGGCCCTGTACATCATATAGACGCCATTAACAGAGCACATGGTCATGACGTCTATGCTGGGTGGAGGTAATCTTCTGACGTCATTTTGTAACCTGATCCTTGAAACATCATTAGAACGGCCAAAAAGTTTAAAGATAATATATAACTATTAGGGATCTAAGAGGACAGAAAGGTTAGGAACAAAGAGAGAATGAAAATAGTGAAATTACAAATACAAGATAAGTGAAAAGAAAAAAAAGAGAGGGGATCTGAATTAAACCCTAGTCGTGTCAAAAAGGTGTATGCAAAAATCCCATAACACTTTAGTGGTGCCACTCACTAGATCACTATGTGGAGACTGTGAAGGCAGTATCTGGTGTGAAGTGACTCTGGAAAAATGAGAAAGCAAGTGAACTCAAGGATAAGACTCTGTTGTGCTCTTCTTCCTTCCCCACAGTTTCTGCAAAGCCAGGGTTTGGCACCTTCCTTCACTAAACATGGAAACTTCCACAGGGCATCAGCGTTATCATGCACCAGGCCTATGCTCTACATGATCATACTTGAGGAAGAATAAAAGTCAAAATGTGTTGTTTGATCCTTTGTTCTGAGTCCAAATAAAAAAATTATCAAAGTTAAATCGTGGGTGGAGCCTCTACTCCCGGGAGCGCAATATACCTGGCATTTTGAACTCCCTATAGTGTCTATAGTAGCCCATCCTAGTGCTCATTTATGGTGTGGAGGTTGTGCAGCAAACTGAAGAGAGAATCTACACCCTCCCGGGTTCCGCGGACAGTGGATTTATATGCAATATTCAACACCTTTACGTGGTGATTGCATTTAACCTTTGAAACTTACTGCCTACTAATATACTACATATAGAGCTTGTGCTTCCCCTGTCTCCCCTGCAAATACCATTTTTTTTCTATATGCAGCTCATTTGCCCAAATAAGTTTGAGATCTCTGATACAAGTAATCCCAATTGTTCCGGTACCATGACCTATGAGGAATATTATTTGATAAATTCCTACAGTAGAATTTGCCCATAAATTTCCATTACACACGCATTTTTACTGCATGTCTATCTGGTGATGGGGGAAAATGATGTGGGACATAAATGGATAAAGGTTCCGATGATCATAAATATGGAGCAGTGTGATTGTCTAAAGTATCGATAAATAGTCATGTTGAGTTTTGGGTACAAACAGAGTATTGTCTATTGTAGATATTGTATATTTATAATTAGCCAAACCATAGTAATATGTTAGTAAATGAAAGCAGAGGGGAGTGTGCCAAAACTGAGGAAACTAGGAAACCAGGTGTTAAATCCTGAGTGTGTCAACTCTGCTGCATTTTCCACTAATCAATACCATGGAAGAAGCCATAACTGCATTCATCTCATTCTATCGCCTGGAGGATTCCCCAAGCAGCAATATCTGCAATTTGCACAGTGAGTATAGGCAGATTAGGGAGTCCTCCCTGCAGCGGAGGTGGAGGATCTCTTAAAATAGCTTTAGAAAGAATTCAATTTTCGTTCAGAGTTTAAGGGAGGTCTATCAAATAGTTGGGCTGCAAAAAGGACACCCCCGGTGAGCTGTATGGCTGCATACAAACAAATATGGATTAATGACAGCGGGAGAGCTCAAGATTGAGGCCCTTGGCTAGGAAAGTATATATCTCACCGAATATCTAGGGATTCTATGTGACAAATCTTTATGAAGAAGTCGTTTGAATATAAATATAGCACAGGAGCTGTCATTGACACAATCCATAACTGGATGCATAGGATATGCTATATATGTGATACATTGACATGAATGTGGAAGGAACTGGCTCATTATGAATAATAACCCAGTCTAATAAGATTACACTGCCAAATCATGAGCTTTTCATGACTTACAACTGCTTGTCTTATGACATCCTGAGATATTATACTGAATGCATTGAGGAAATTCAAACCCTTATTAAACATCGCTTTAAAAGGCTTTTCCAGATGACTTCAAAAAGCATAGCCTGATATAGAACACTGTCTGCTGATAATAAACAATCACATCTTATTTAAGACAAAAAATGTAATAATTACTTAGCTGTAATTTGATTTTTCCAAACCATGACAGCTCTGTTCCTCAGCAACAGAGACACAGAGAATACAAAGGATGGACTTCCCTGAACACCCCGGGAACAGAGACATAAAGAACATAAGGGTGAACCTCCCTGAACACCCCGGGAACAGAGACGTAGAGAACATAAGGGTGGACCTCACTGAACACCCCAGGAACAGAGACGTAGAGAACATAAGGGTGGACCTCCCTGAACACCCTGGGAACAGAGACGTAGAGAACATAAGGGTGGACCTCCCTGAACATCCTGGGAACAGAGATGTAGAGAACATAAGGGTAGACCTCCATGAACACCCAGGGAACTGAGACATAGAGAACATAAGGGTGGACCTCCCTGAACACCCTGGGAACAGAGACGTAGAGAACATAAGGGTGGACCTCCCTGAACACCCTGGGAACAGAGACGTAGAGAACATAAGTGTGGACCTCCCTGAACATCCTGGGAACAGAGATGTAGAGAACATAAGGGTAGACCTCCATGAACATCCAGGGAACTGAGACATAGAGAACATAAGGGTGGACCTCCCTGAACACCCTGGGAACAGAGACGTAGAGAACATAAGGGTGGACCTCCCTGAACATCCTGGGAACAGAGACGTAGAGAACATAAGGGTGGACATCCCTGAACATCCTGGGAACAGAGACGTAGAGAATAAAAAGGGTGGGCCTCCCTGGACTCAGCAGTGTATTTACAGAGCATAAGAGGTAACCACCAAAATTTAAACATTACACTAAATAATCAAGTAAAGTTCTAACTGCAGAAGTATAGATACCCCTACCACCTACATGGAGAAGGTTTGTTGGTTTTTCGCTATACCATGTGTCACAGAAGTCAGTAACCATAAGAAAATATGGCTGCTGCCATGGTTCAGGAAAATCACATGACCAGTAAGTACTGTATTTTTTGCTTTATAAGATGCACTGGATTATGAAATGCACCCCAAATTTGATGAAAGAAAAGACAAAAAAAAATAATTTTCAATTTTAAACGTGTTTTATAATTTTTTATAACGCCAATGTCCAACTTATAATCAGCATATATATCCCCCGTCCGAGTATATATATATATATATATCCCCTATACTGGGATATAGCCCCCCATTCTGGTATATATGTCCCCCATCCTGATATTTATTTCCTCATCCTGGTATATAAGTACCCGATACTGGTGCATATGTCCCCTATCCTATTATATATGGTCCCACATCCTGTTACATATGGTCCACCATCCTGTTATATATGATCCCCCATCCTGCTATGTATGGTCCCCCATCCTGTTATGTGTGGTCCCCCCTCCTGCTGTATATGTCCCCCCATCCTGTTGTAGATATCATATATATATCTGCATGAACCCACCATGGCTTGGGTCCAAGGAGGATAGGGGCAGAGCAGTAGGACTAGAGCTGCGGGGGAGGATATGTCGCAGTGATGATGAGCGGTGGGTGCCGCCATGTTCTGTTTGTCTGGATTCATTGACAATCTGTAACTGGTTGCATGAGGTTAAGACTTCAAAAAAATTGCCGCGGATCACCCACTGGATTGCTCACCGCACGTCGCCACCATGCCTCCGTCACCCCTGCTCCACCACAGCAACTCCCCTCCACTCCCAGTCAAGATTTTTTTTAGATTCAGTTTGTAAAATACACCCCCGTTTTCCCTCCACTTTGGGGGAAAAAAGTGTCTCTCATAATCCAAAAAATATGGTTATTGTTACCTTTTTTCAAACACCCAGACAGCACTGCAGAGAGAGCAAGATAGAAAGTGTAGTTTTAGAGAGCGATCACTGCATTTTCTCCCAAAGGAAAGATCAGAAATCCCCCAAATTCAACCAGTACTGTTTGTAGAAGGTGGATGGTGTGGACCAAACAGCCACAGATTTGTTTGATAGAATCATAGGCCTTTGCACCCAAGAAGTCCTGCTGGACGCAAGGTGGCTCACTGTTGCTATGCAGTGCTGGGGTATCCCACCAAGGATAATATCAGCAAGGAGTTTGAATATTCCCCCTGTGTTTGTGTGCGTTTCCTCCAGGTGCTCCAGTTTCCTCCGTGTCATACTGATAGGATTTTTAGTTTGTGAGCCCCAATAGGGACAGTATTGCTGATGTATGTAAAGCGCTGTGGAAATTAATAGCATTATATAAGTGAAAAAATATTTTATATTTATTATTATTATTATTATTATTATTATGAACAATTGACTCGCCCAACCCGGAGATCCTTAGCTTGCTTCCAGGCCACCCAGATTCCCCTACACCTGTGGACTGTACCCTGGCTTCAACGGCTTCAGTAAAGGAGACTGAAACTCTGTGTCTGTTGGTTATTCTGCGACTTCAGTCCTGCACCACACCGGCCTACTACCACCATAGACTTTAACGGTCGCCCTGGGGAACCGCTCCACCCGTGGGGAGCGAAACCATCACAGCTGCTATACCATCATACCTCACCTCAGCGTCAGTCACCATCCATAGCCGAACACCACGGGTGGGGTCACAAATTAATTCCCAAACCTTGAACGTTTATTGACACCACCAAGGTCACAGAGCCAGGTCTCGACCCCTGTGACCCGTTATACCAAAACAGTGAATTATCTGGTTAGTCACATTGGACATCTATTATTTTGAACACTACTGTAAGGTGAAATATTATTTCTCAAAATATATTTGAAGCTTTATTTGTAACCTAAAAGCTGGGGCTACCTGATGCTGTGTCATGCGACAGCAATACTTAGAGAATTTGCATGACAAAAACATTGCTATTGGCAATGGCTTTAGAGCTGTGATTTTTTATAAAAAATAACAATTCAACACGGCTATTTCAGTGTCACATGAAGCTATAACCTTAGACCAGGATAAGATAGCTGTACAGTCATGGCCAAAAGTTTTGAGAATGATACAAATATTAATTTTAACAAAGTCTACTGCTTCAGTTTTTCTAATGGCAATTTGCATATACTCCAGAATGTCATAAAGAGTGATCAGCTTAACAGCAATTACTTGCTAAGTCAATATTTGCCTAGAAAATGAATTTTAAATCCCCCAAAACACATTTCAACATCATTGCAGTCCTGCCTTAAAAGGAGCAGCTAACATCGTTTTAGTGATTGTTCGCCAGCCCTGTCCTCATCAACACCCACACCTGTGTTAATGGAACAATCAGTCATGATTAAGTAAGAATGACACTACTGGACACTTTAAAAGGAGGCTGGTGCTTGTTATCATTGTTTCTCTTCAGTTAACCATGGTTATCTCTAAAGAAACACGTGCAGCCATCATTGCACTGCACAAAAATGGCCTAACAGGGAAGAGTATCACAGCTAGAAAGATTGCACCTCAGTCAACAATCTATCGCATCATCAAGAACTTCAAGGAGAGAGCTTCCATTGTTGTCAAAAAGGCTCAAGGGCCCCAAGAAAGACCAGCAAGCACCAGGACCGTATCTTAAAACTGTTTCAGCTGCGGGATCGGACTACCAGCAGTGCCGAGCTTGCTCAGGAATGGCAGCAGGCTGGTGTGAGTGCTTCTGCACGCACTGTGAGGTGGAGACTCTTTGAGCAAGGCCTGGTTTCAAGGAGGGCAGCAAAGAAGCCACTTCTCTCCAGAAAAAACATCAGGGACCGACTGATATTCTGCAAAAGGTACAGGGAGTGAGCCAATTCCCTTGGCTGAGAAGCAACCCCACACATGAATGGTTTCAGGATGCTCTACAGTGGCATGAGACAAAACACTGGGTGGTAGCGCTCACCTCTTCTTCTCGAATAGGCTGTTTTCCAAGATGTCCCAAACAAACTAAAAGGGGATTCTCAGAGAAAATGACTTTACCCATCCTCAAGCAGTCATGACTGCTGAGGACTGGGGTAAAGTCATTTTCTCTGATGAATCCCCTTTTCGTTTGTTTGGGACATCTGGAAAACAGCTTATTCGGAGAAGAAGAGGTGAGCGCTACCACCAGTCTTGTCTCATGCCAACTGTAGAGCATCCTGAAACCATTCATGTGTGGGGTTGCTTCTCAGCCAAGGGAATTGGCTCACTCACAGTCTTGCCTAAAACACAGCCATGAATAAAGAATGGTACCAGAATGTCCTCCAAGAGCAACTTCTCCCAATCGTCCAGGAACAGTTTGGCGCCCAACAATGCCTTTTCCAGCATGATGGAGCACCTTGCCATAAAGCAAAGGTGATAACTAAATGGCTCAGGGAACAAAACATAGAG
The DNA here is from genome assembly GCA_033576535.1 of Allobates femoralis. Taxonomy (NCBI): domain Eukaryota; kingdom Metazoa; phylum Chordata; class Amphibia; order Anura; family Aromobatidae; genus Allobates; species Allobates femoralis. Next base: position 399,490,528 of record JARQOC010000006.1, on the reverse strand, counting down.
ATTTGATGGGTCCATGGACTGTGGAAACGTCCCCAATCTTAATCCATTGAGAACTTGTGGTCAATCATCAAGGAGAACGGGTGGGACAAACCAAAAATCAAACACAATTCTGGCAAAATGCAAGCATTGATTATGCAGATCATGTAAAAATATAATTTTGGTGTCATTCTCAAAACTTTTGGCCATGACTGAATGTTCTCATGCAAGAGAATTGGGCCAATTTTGCTAATGACACTCGGCTCAAATGCTGAGTTTGAGTTAAGTGTCATTTACTGTGACCTCTCTCAGTTAAGGAGAAAATGGAGAACTTAACTTCTCCATCTTCTCCATTGTTTGGGTTGGTGTTTATCAGACTTGACTCAGATGACATTAAACTTCTGTCCGATGTTTCTCACACACCCAATAACTTGAATAAGTGTGCGCTGTCCAATATATTCTGCCAATCACTTTCTCACGTCAAATAGTTATGAAAAAAAGATGGTTGGCACTGTCCCATTTTCTAACATTTAGCCAACTGCTATCTGACAAAACATTGGATAGCACTTGGTCCTGTATATACATAGTTACAGAGCTGAACTCTCATTGTCAGAAGCAGGTGTTAGTTGTAAAAGTGGGTTCAGAGTCAACTCCTACCATCGCTGTTTAACCCTTAAATTCCACCATCAATAGATATCACGACATCCAAATGGTTAGGCAAGGGAAGGTAAGAGGTCAGTGACCTAAACGCCTTGCAGCTGAGTTGCAATGGCAGCTGTGAGCCTAACAAAAGCCACAGGCCAGCCATGGCTATATTTAAAGTGTGCCAACAAACTGTTAAAAAAAATCCCCACATATATGATATCACTCTAATTGTCATATAACATGTATAATATAGCTAAGAACTATGGCTACATAGTAAAATTGGAAACACATGGCTCTCAGAATGCGGTAACGTAGAACCAAATTCCTATTTTTCTAAGAAATGTGCAATTGTTGTGCAAAAGTTATTTAAACTATAAATGTACATATATAATATATATAGTTTTATTTCAGGGTATTGAGAGCATACCGCTCACATTTTGTAAATTGTTTATTATAATTTTTAATGGGACAACACAGAAGATATGGAAAGTACCCGTATATACTCGTGTATAAGCCGACCCGTGTATAAGCCGACCCCCCTACTTTTGACCCAAAAATCTGGAAAAACCTATTGACTCGTGTATAAGCCGAGGGTGGACCCCAGCACAGGTATACAGCCCCCAGCAGTGTGGTAGACAGGCCCCCCCCAGTGGTATACAGGCCTCCCCAGTGGTAGTATACAGCAGCCCCAGTGGTAGTATATAGCAGCCCCAGTGGTAGTATATAGCAGCCCCAGTGGTAGTATATAGAAGCCCCAGCAGCCCCAGTGGTAGTATATAGAAGCCCCAGTGGTAGTATATAGAAGCCCCGGCAGCCCCAGTGGTAGTATACAGCAGCCCCGGCAGCCCCAGCGGTAGTATACAGCAGCCCCAGTGGTAGTATATAGGAGCCCCAGCAGCCCCAGTGGTAGTATACAGCAGCCCCAGCGGTAGTATACAGCAGCCTTAGTAATCCAGGGCCCCCCCAGCCTTGCTCCGGTAACCTGTAAAGGAAAATATACTTATCACTGTCCCGCTGCCGTCCCCGCTCGCCGCTGCCGTCCGCGATCCTCCATCTTCATGCGTCTTCTTCCGGCTTCCTGTGTTCGTCACCGGCAATGACGTCATTGCCGGCGACGAACACAGGAAGCCGGAAGAAGACGCATGAAGATGGAGGATCGCGGACGGCAGCGGCGAGCGGGGACGGCAGCGGGACAGTGATAAGTATATTTTCCTTTACAGGTTACCGGAGCAAGGCTGGGGGGCCCTGGATTACTAAGGCTGCTGTATACTACCGCTGGGGCTGCTATATACACTGGGGCCGTATTGACTCGCGTATAAGCCGAGGGGCCTACTTTTCAGCCCAATTTTTGGGCTGAAAAACTCGGCTTATACGCGAGTATATACGGTAATTGGTGAATAGCTTGTATAACAGTGTACAACAGTGTACATTTGCTGAGCCCCCTAAATGACTTAACACACAGCCATTAATGTCTAAACTGCCTAGGGTGGGAAATGCATATGGTATATAGCCCATCATCACTGTATAAAGCTCCCATCCTGGTATACAGCCCCTTCACCACTTTATAGAGCCCCACTTCAAGGTATATAGCCCCCTCACCACTGTATATAGCCCCCCATCCTGCTACATAACCCTTCTTCACTGTATATAGCCCCCATCACAGTATGTGGCCCCCATCAATCTATGTGGCGCCACAATCACTGTATGTGGCCCCCCTTCACTATATGTGGCCCTCTTCACTATATGTAGCCCCCATCACTCTATCTGGCCCCCAATCACTGTATGTGCCCCCTTCACTATATGTCGCCTCATCAAAGTATAAGGCCCCCCATCACAGCACGTGGCCACCCATCACTGTATATGGCCCCATTGCTGCCACACACAAGAACATTAGAAAATGATTCAACACATGACCTCTGACTCCCTCTGTAGAATCCTCCAGCCCCTTTATCACTGTATAGAGCCCCCTTCATGGTATATAGCCCCTCACCACTGTATATAGCCCTCCATCCTGCTACATAACCCCTCTTCACTGTATATAGCCCCCATCAGTATGTGGCCCCACAATCACTATATGTGCCCCCACCACTGTATGTGCCCCCAATCACAGTATGTGGCCCTTATCACTCTATGTGGTGCTCAATCACTGTATGTGGCCCACCTTCACTATATGTGACCCCTTCACTCTATCTGGCCCCCAATCACTGTGCATGGCCTCATCACTATATGTGGCCCCATCACAGTATGTGGCCCCCATCACAGCATGCGGCCACCCATCACAGCATGCGGCCACCCATCACAGCATGTGGCCACCCATCATTGGATATGGCGCCCATGCTGCCACACACAAAAACATAAGAAACCATTCAACACATGACCTCTCGCTCCCTCTGCAGCCTCCTCCAGTCTCCTCCAGCCCCCCATCACCATCCAAAGCTGCTCCCCCCACTGACACTGAACACTAACTCAAGTATAAGCCAAGGGGTGGCATTTTCAGCACAAAAAGCACAAACATTTTTCTTGCGATATACCTAATAAGTGTGCTGCAAACAGGCTAGGAGACTTTCAGATACTGTAGGGCTTTCAGGGTTCATAGGGATAACTAAGGTGAAGCAGGGACACCATTGTACATTGTTTAGGGTGTAATACCTCTGCTGTCAGGTAGCCTGTAGCAGGGTGAAACTATGGCAATTTTAGGGTGGCCCTTTCCCATTATTTTTTCTCACTGTAAATTGGCATTGTTAATGTATCAATCTACCATTTTTAATAATATGAAATAAAGGTTAATTTTTAAGGTGTACTTTTCAGTGAATTTGATTTTGTTTGAAGTGCATATTCTATCTGCTTTTTCAGTGAAAAATGTATCTATTTGTTTAGTCTACTTGTCTTCAGCAAACTGTTTGCAGGCTTTCTTGTCTATTATCTTTAGAAGAGACTTCCTCCTGGAGCGACAAACATGAAGATTAGTGATGGTCATGGGTGTAACAACTAGTGTTGAAGGGGTCGCAACTGTGATAGGGCCCGGAGTTACAGGGACCCGCGCTGCCCGCTGCCCCTAGCATGTGCTTTACATGGATGTACGTCCCTGAAGATGCACATCCACGTCAATGCGTGGTAGCACACGGTCGCTATGGGGCCCCTGTGTCAGGGACCCCCCTCTGAATCCTAATGCTGCGCGCCCCTGCCCATCGCTTCCTCTTACAACGGCAGTGCCAGTATACATTCCACAGTGGAACGCATATAGCAGGCTGGTGCTGCCTCCTCCACACTAGGAGTAGGCAGCACTTTCTTTATAACACAAAGAACTATCTTTGTTTGCATTCATGAGGTGCCATGTTGACCTTCCACTGACCAGTATGAGAGAGTGTGTCAGCAACAACACCGAATTTAATACACCTTTCCCAATTCATACCTGACTTTGTAAAATTAATGAGCCACATTACATCGGGGAGGGAAAATGACTAAGGCCGGTTTCACATCACGGTTTATCTGATCCGGGGCTGTCCGGTGTGACCCGAACAGCCCCGGATCAGATTTCGGCCCCATAGTATTGCTATGGGGCAGGATGGAGCCAGATGGTAGCTATTTACCATCAGGTTTCCATCTGTCCGGGAGGATCCGGCAGGATTCAGATTATTCTCCTGGACACAAAAACGTTTCTTGCAACGTTTTTGTGTCCAGGGAAAAAAAAAATCGAAAAAAATCGGAGAAAATTGGATCCTCCCGGATCCTCCCACATTGCGCCGGATCCGACATAAAATCGTATCTGGGAGCCGGATGCCGGGTACTGGAGTTTAGCAGGGAGTGCTGCTAAACTTCAGCACCAGGAGCTGTCCCCTGCAGAGATTTCAGGACAGCGGCTAGCTCCCTGCTAGCCACAATCTTGAAATTTCAGTAGCTGCAGTTTTTTTAATCAAAAAGTTACAAACACCCCAAAATAGTGTAGTATAAAAAATATAGCTCTTTTTTCCACAAAGAAGTCTTCATACTGCTACATTGACGTAAAAATAATCCTCAGTCATGCAAACAGTCATAATTCCTACAGTTTTAGGCTACTTTCACATTAGCGTTCCCCTCAGCAGCGTTCTGCGGAGGGGAGCCGCAATGTAAGCGCAGCACCGCAAGTCCCTATCTTTATAATGGGAGCGCACGGTGCTGCGCTTGATTGCGCATGACCGTGCGCACCCATTCACTCCCATATGTGATCTGTGCGCAGGCGGATGCCTGTGCACAAATCACCCAGTCTCGTCCGCACAAGAAATGCAACATGTTGCATTTCTTGTGCGGAAGAGACTGGGTGATTTGTGCGCAGGCATTAGCCTGCGCACAGATCACATATAGCAGTGAATGGGTGCGCACGGTCATGCGCAGTCAAGCATAGCACCGTGCGCTCCCATTATAAAGATAGGGACTTGCGGTGCTGCGCTTACATTGCAGCTCCCCTCCACAGAACGCTGCGGAGGGGAACGTTAATGTGAAAGCACCCTAAAAGGGTTAAAATAGGCTCAGGTCATCAAAAATTAAAATGATGGAGATAGATGCCACAAAGTTTCTCAAACTCACATTAAAAAAGTTTTTTCAGTAAAAACTTATGAGTTCAATACAAAAATGATAGTGATAAAGCGAGCAGTGTGCCACTGTCCCTAACCGCAGCGCATCTTTGTGTCAAGAGTAACCTGTAGGGAAAATGACTCTGCACACATCACATCGCTTGCACATTTAATATGGAGCATTTTGCATCACCCCCATAGTGTACAGACGCTAAAGTGTAATTACTGTCACTTATTCGCATACACTGCAGATCCTTCACCCCCATAGATGTAAAGCGAGCACGTAAGTGCTTTCTACTAATCCTCTGTTAATCCCGTGCTTCATTCTCAGCTCAATGCTGACTTTTCAGTCATAATTATGGGAAATAGCGGGATATGTCGACCTTATTACTTCCAGCGGGGATGGCAGAGCAATGAGATCCTGTTTGTATATAATTCTGTGATAAATTACGTATTTTTCCATATTTTTATGGCGTAAAACCTGACTTTGTGACATAGACAAATGCCATTAACTACACAGGGGTGGTTGGTGTATTACCAGCCCCTGGAGACCAGCCTTTCGCATCTGGGTTTAAAGAGGCCGCAGTTCTAATATGCATAGGTGAGTTTTAGACAACACCAACTAATGGTTTGCCCTACTTTCATGACAAAGTGATCACTGCATAGCAAACACCTACTGGCTTCAACATTAGTATGTGCTGATCAACTCCAAATTTATTTGCAGTACCTCACTGAAGATAAATACTGCTCATCAGTTACCACTTTAATGGGATTTTCCATAGGATAGGGCATAATTTACTGATCACTGAGAATCTTACAGCTGGGACCCCAAAGGATTCTTCAGAGACGTATGTAAATTATGGGAAAACTCCATTCATGGAGCAACAAAAGTGCCCATTATCTGAATTTACACCCTCAGTCTGTATGATGGTTTAGGCTCCCCCTTCCCCCTATCTGAAGAACTCACTTTCTCATCCTTGTACTCCATACCTGCCCCCATGTCCAGCCACTAGCACATCCTCCCAGAAACCTTGCAAGACCATTAACAGACTCTGAGACTCTATTCTACTTCTGTCCTCCATATCTTCACTCCATGAAACAGACAGCGCCGCCGCTTTCTATAATGCCACTCTCACATCAGCCATTGGCACAGTTGCCCATCTCGTGCATGGCAAAGTGCGATGAATCAATAGGCAACTCTGGCACAACAACCTCACCAAAAATATTCAGCAAGTGTACAGGGTTGCAGGGCAGCATTGGAAGAAAACACACTTACAGGACAACTTCACTGTATTTAAACAAGAAACACTCACCTTCAAATAAGCCCTCACCTCCGCTAAAAAGACCTACTTTACAACCCTCGTATCTTTCTTATCCTACAATCCCAAACAACTGTTCAACACTTAACTCTCTCCTCCACCCACCACTACCTCCTCCAACCTACCTCATCTCTGCTCAGGACTTGGCCACAAACTTCAAAATAAGATTGCGTGAGGCACCGCCGGCATGGTCCCCATGGCCGGGGCACATCACATGCAGGATCAGGGTATGATCCTGTTCACACTGGCAGGTTTTCCTGTGATGATGCTGTGTGAACCTATCCAGAACACAAGGTGTTAAATGTGATAGTGTGTGCTGTAAAGCTGAGACATTCATGTGACTAGTGAGCCGCTGTGAGTGGCAGTGAATGGCTCCTGAGATCGATGAGGCCCTGAGGAAAGGAATGGGTGTTGATTGCTGACAGCCCAGGTGGGTGTGTCAGGTGGGAGTGTTCTGAGGAATAGCAGCCCAGCTGGATGAGTCAGTGTGGGAGTGCCAGGCACGATAAGAGCCTGCCAGCTGAGTGATTGAGAGATGGAAGCTGAGATCCTGCTGAGTGATCATGCTGAGAGATTCATTCAGAGACTGGAGATCGTGCTGAGACCAGCCTGAGTGGAGAGCAGTCCAAGGCTCTGGGTGTATGATAGGAGCATGCTTGCTCCATGCCGGTGCCTAGGACCGAGGTCGTAACAGCTCCTGGAGTGGGGAAGCCGTGGCTGAACCCGGTGGATACTAGTCCGGGCATAGGGTGAAACACGTCCGGGAAAGGAGCCCTTGGGGGACGCTTGGTGGACCCGTTACCCAGGTAGCGAGACCCGGATCCTTGCCCGGTAAGACAGCAGTTCCCGTGTGACGGAGTGAGCTGTGTGTAAATCATGCCAGGCGAGCGTAGTCGCCATTAGGTCCGACTAGGTAGTCAGTGAAGGACCTGTTGAACCGCATGTATGGCTTTTTAAAAAGACCCAGCGAGTGAATGTAGCCCTATAGGGGCAGATGTATGAAGTGTGCCAGGCGGGCATAGACCGCCCTTGGGACCGACTCAATGTAGTCAGTTAAAGGTCCTGATGAACTGGAATGTATGGAGCCCTTCGGGAGTCGATTGTGTGTGGCCCTTCGGGAGGCGATTGTGTGTGGCCCTTTGGGAGGCGATTTTATGAAGTGTGCCAGGCGGGCATAGACCGCGCTTGGGTCCGACTCAGAGTAATCAGTTAAAGGACCCGATGAACCGGAATGTATGTATGTACTAGAGGTCAGATGCAGGGGTTAATAGGGCTCCTATAGTAGGGTAACGGATGGTTGTCCTGGATACTAAGGTTTGCCAATCCCTGTTCTGAACCCAGAGGTGCCACAGTCCATGGATGTCTATATGATGGGCTGTGAGCGTGTGAATGGACGCGTGTGGTCCATGGTGGCTTATAGGATGGATCACATACTGTGTATAAGAACCCAGTCAGGCTGGAGTCCTGATTCCAGGGTAGTATGAAGCTGGGGAAATAAAGCCAGGCGGCTGGTTCCGCCATTGGGACCCATAGGGCCCGTTGTTATATGGTAACTGATGTATTGTTAAATGTATGTGAAATGTAGATAGGCTGGAGGCTGTAGCCACCACAGGAGCGGTTGTTAGAGCTCCAATGGGGACAGAGAGGTGGTTAAAGGTCCCGGGTAACTATAAGATGTTATGTGCAATATAAGTGTTATGTAATGGTATATGTAAATGTATGGTGTATTTATGTATGGTGTTTATAATCAATGTGATATGTGTCAAACATGCTACCCGGGTTATATTATTATATGTGAAAAATAAACGGGTAGACATTGGTTAAATTATAAACACGTGTGTTGTGTCGTTATGCAAGCGGGTTCCCCAAGTGCTACCTCACAATTGACAAAACAATTCACCACCCAAACCACTCCATATACCAGAACTCTGCCCTTTCCTCACAACCTCCCTCTCCCACATCACTGAAGGTGAGCTTACTCATCTCTCCAAATCACACCTCACCACCTGTGCACTGGACCCCATCCCCTCTGACCTCCTCCCCAACCTCACCACCATGCTTATCCCAGCCCTAACCCACCTCTTCAACCTACCGCTAACCTCTGGTACCTTTCCCTTTGCTTTTAAACATGCCATGATCACAGCTATCCTCAAAAAGTCGAATGTCGACCAGACTGCTATGCCCAGCTACCGCCCCATATCATTGCTCCTGTTTGCTTCCAAACTCCTTGAGCAATATGTCCATACTCAACTTTCCTTCCACTTCTCATCAAACGCTCTCTTTGAAAACTTACAATCTGGCTTACTGCCAAAGCTAAGAAATATTTCTCTTTACTCCTCCTTCTAGATCTGTCCTCTGCCTTTGATACAGTTGACCTCTCCCTCCTACTACAGATCCTCACTCCACTTGGCGTCAAAGACCTTGCCCTTTTCTTGATCTCCTGATGACACTAAGATCTACCTCTCTAGCACAGATGTCACTGCCCTGCTGTCCAGAATCCTGGCGTGCTATCAGCCATATCCTCCTCCTCCTCTCGCTTCCTAAAACTCAACGTGGACAAATGAGAACTTATTATCTTTCCTCCATCTCACGTATCTTTCCTACCTGATCTATCTATCCAAATTAATGCCATCATGCTCTCCCCTGCACCTGAAATCTGCTGTCTCAGAGTAACCCTTGACTTTGCCCTGTTCTTCAAACCGCACATCTAAATTCTCACCACCTTCTGTCGCCTCCAGCTCAAAAATATTTCCAGAATTCATCCTTTCCTCAGCTTTCAATCTACTAAAATGCTTGAACATACCCTCATCATCTCCCGCCTTAATTACTACAACGTCCTCCTCTGTGGCTTCCCTGCTAACACGCTTGCATCACTCTAATCTGTCCTCAATTCTGCTGCTCGACTAATCCACCTCTTTCCTCGCTACTCCCCTGTTTCTCCCTTCTGCAAATCTCTTCACTGACTCCCAACTCCCCAATGAATTCAGTTCAAGCTACTAACACTGACCTACAAAGTCATCCATAACCTGTCCTTTTCTTATATCTCCAAACTAATCTCCCACTATCATTCCTCACGTAATCTCCATTCCTCCCAAAACATCTCCTCCACATTCATTCGTTCCTCACCCAATTGCCTCCAAGACTTCTCCCGAATATCACCCATCCTCCGGAATTCTGTGCCCCAAGACATCCAATTATCCACAATCCTCAGATCCTTCAGCCGGAACCTGAAAACCCATCTTTTTAGGGAAGCTTGCAGCCTACAATGACCCTACTGCTACTGGAGCTGGTCCTCCACCACCACTTCCGGAGCGTCCGCCTCACTCCCACCACCAGTGGAGATGGCACCTCCCCACCCTCACACATCCTCCTCACCACCACCAGAGCTGCCACAACCCTCAACCTGCTGTCTCCTCCCCATCTTCCTATAGAGTGTTAGCCTGTGAGGGCTGGGTCCTCTCAACTCATTATTGATTTGTTCACTTTAACCTATATATGTTTTAAGTATGTACTCCCTTCTTATGCACAGCACCCTGGAATTAATAGTGCTATAAAAATAAATATATTTAAAATAATAAAAAAAAGACAAGCCCATACCTTGAAGACTATGTTCTTAGTAACCATCAAAAAAGTCTAGACTTTGTATGATATAATCTGGGCATCAGTCCAACCACAAAACTCTATTGGGTCTGATATGGACAAAAAATCAAAAAAGTCCACACCTTGAAGATTATGATTTGAACATTCAACTAAGAAACTCCATACCACGAAAGCCGTACTCTAGTGCCAGAGGGAGTCAAGGCCCCTCTGCCATATATGAAGACATGACTTTTATAAATGGCAATTAATAAGTAGTGGATCTACATTGGCGTCAAGGAGCTCCAAGTTAGGTTCCTGCTTCCCATCCAAGGTTCACAATCAGCAACCATATTGTGATCCAATGGCTCCTGGTTCTTGACAGTAGCTTCATATATGTTCCTTACTAATTTAATGACAATGAAACAGGGAAGTAGAGGTTCTGAAGAGACACATGTACAGTGTATATCAGATGTGTCTCGTCTGCACATTCATCATTTTCCCGCTACATGTGATGATTTGTTGCTATAATCTACATTGGACTTATGCAAATATTCTACATTAATCTTTCAATTATATTGATGCTTTAGAGTCTGGCACCCAAGTGGGAGCTGGATATTGAACACTAATGCTATTCTTTTATACAACCTTTTGTCTTTTGTGAATGCCATGTGCTCATATTTTTGGGTACAGGTTGGGCAAAGAGGTGGGGCAAAGAGTTTCAGAGTAAGTGTAGCCTGCAATATTTACAATGTGCAGTAAACATCAGTGAAAGATCACAAGAATAGGCGTGAAGGTCAACGACACAGCAAGGTAATTCTTAAGCTGGAAAAATCATCTATTAATAGCATGGACGATCTAGAGAGGAGGAAGGTGGCTTGAAGCGTGATTTTTTTACGCATGTTATGCAGAGCCTTGGGGAGAAGTTTAGTGTGGAGCCCCACTGGTCTGGTCGCTGCAAAGTGGTACTGCTCTCACTGAACAGGTGTGGTGTCCTAGTCCTAAAGGAAATGGGATGGTGAACCTAGGCCTCCACCAAACACACCCTATGACCCAGGACCATGGGCGAACCCAGGGGGAGGGCCCAGTCAAAAGGGGACAAGGGAAGAACAGGCGGTGGGGAAAAGGAGTTAGTTAGTGAGTGAGTTAGTGAGTAACAAGTGAGCAGCAAGCCGTAGCCAAGTGTGCAGGCGAGAACAGAGAGAACCCCATGGGCACAGGTGGAGTGAGAACAGCCTGGGCGCCCAGATCCGGGACTAAGATAGTTGGATGGAGGGGTTGGTCAAGAACCAGGGAACCGGCCCTGAGCGTGGCACGGACGCTGTGAACCTGAACCACAGAACCAGAGGCCACACAATCTCCAGGAGTGGTGACCGTAACCCGCCACACCCGCTGAGCAGGCAGCTGAACTAGGGTCCGGAGACAGGTACCAGTCGCCCGCCAGGACCTGTGGCTGCTAGATTGGGGCACTGTGTGCAGAGGCGCTGACAGGAGAGACGAAGAGGTAGTGCTGGGAGAGTGACCAGAAAATGGAGAGGCACACGAAGGTGTCCTAGGCGAGCTATCCCGATTCCTCGTGGACAGGTGAGACTGGACTTGGTAGAGAGAAGTGCCCAGTGGCCAATTGTAACTGAAGTGAGTAAACTGGGTATAGAATTCCAACACTGTGTGAGACTGTGTTATTCCCCACCTGCGGAGCTGTCAACTGCCACAGTACACGAGACATGAAGACCCAGCATGATCACGGCCTTACACACTCTTTCTACTAAACACATCTGCCCCGAGGTACTGCTCCACCTACGGGGAGCGACTACATCAGGCTGCTATACCAACAACACCGGACGTCTGACCCACAGCGTCAGTCCATGCTGACCAAGAATCGTAGGTGGCGCTACCAACAATTCCCCAATAAACTTTATTCCCATCCAACATATTCCAGAAACTGATTCTCAGCCCGACAGTGTATACCGACTCTCCTGGGGTCACGGAAGCCGGGTCTCGACCCCTGTGACTCCTCCGGCAGAACTGATAACCTGGTTCCGAGTACCCCACGGCCCCGGGGTTGGGCAAGTCATTAGCATCTGTATAGTCTAGCAGTTTCTGAAATAGAATGTGGATCCAGAATAAGGCGAATACTGAGAATGGGTAGATTCACACTAATGTATGACTCGCAAGAGTGCAATACCAGAAAATCTCACATTGCACTCCGCCCAATGTCAGACAAAACAGGTAGCTCAGATCTGTGAGTTTTTCCTCAGTTGTGATTGTCAGCGAGTCTCATCAGCGTATATCGGACAGTAAATACCATTTCAAGTCAATGGGTTCATGACCACGTGTACACGTCATCGGAGTGCAGCTCGATATACGCTGAGACTAGTAATGGCGAAGATGGAGAAATTATTCTCTCCCTCCTTTACGTAACTGTGATCCAATCACAGGATCGGATCACAGTGACATGACACTCGGCTCACGGTTGCAGAAGATTGAGCTGAGAGTCATTAGCATATCACATCTGATGCACTCATTGTGACACTACCCTACTACTGATACTATTTCAAAATTATAACTAATGATCATAGAGTTGTGCTATTAAGATGTAACCCCCCACCCTGACCTATTCAGGAGGCGAATAAGGCCAGATGGAGGCCACCAGCATAGAGGGGACGCCGCCAAACAGGGTTAGATGGGTATGGAAGATTTCAAATATTGCAGGGGTATAAGTTTAAATATTGGGGAATTTTAAATTATGCAGGAGCTCTGAGGCCCTTTGGGTGTAAGAAGAAAGGGGAAGGGTTTAGGCTTGGAGCAGGAAGGTCTCACCAAGGTAGAGGTAGTGTCGAGGTTAGGGATATAAATTAGGGGAGCCATTAAAGTAAGGCAGCCATTTTAGCAAAATTGCCACCAACACTCCCACCCATACTCCATTAAATGGAGTTTGTTGATCTAATGATTCTTTATTTGCTGCTGTGATGCTCAAAGATAAATGTGGTAGAAGTAGCTACATTTGTTTCATATTTATTTGTTGTTTTACAGTTTCACAGGTATAATTTAAAAAAATAAAAAAAATTTGGTTGTGGGTTTGTACTATCATTTTCATTTTCTTTGTCACAGCAGGAGGGGAAAAGGGGAAGGTCATTGAAGTTGGGAAGGTGGTCCAGTAAGGATTGGAGGGAGCTCACAAAGCTCTGGACTCCCCAAGTGGATTTAAGGGATAGAAGATAGCATAACGAAGGTGGTGGTGGGGTTGGGCCTGTTGGCGATGTTTGGAACAGTTATCAAGCTGTTTTTTTTATAACAAGTGCCTCTGAGTAGGGGAATAATTGGCTAGAGATAATATGACCTGAACTGGTTTATGTCGGGGCCTGGGCCTGCTAACAAAATTGTTATGGGGCTTCGAGGAGCAGTCCCCCTACCCAATGAAGGCAAATATGGTTTTGTTTAATACATTTGTGGCCAAAAGTATTGACACCCCTGCAATTCTGTCAGATAATACTCAGTTTCTTCCTGAAAATGATTGCAATCACAAATTCTTTGGTATTATTTTCTTCATTTAATTTGTCTTCAATGAAAAAAACACAAAAGAAAATGAAGCAAAAAGCAAAACATTGATTATTTCACACAAAACTCCAAAAATGGGCCGGACAAAAGTATTGGCACCCTCAGCCTACTACCGTGTTTCCCCGAAAGTAAGGCACTGTCTTACATTCTTTTGGGGGCCAAAAGTGGCCCCCGGCCTTACTTTCGGGGGGGGCCTTACATTGGGTGCCCCAGCAGTGTGGCCTACAGGCCCCCTCCTGCTGGGACACTGCGGGAGCGGGTCGCACGTCACGTGCGCCCGCTCATTACATATGCACTGCATCCCCCTGTCAATCAGCGACAGGGGGAGCAGTGCATTATACTGTATATATGGGCCCCCTATTGCTGGCACACTCCCCCCTGTTATGAGGCCCCCACCGCTGCTGCTGCTGAAGACATCTTACCCTCCACGGTCTTCTTGCAGCAGCCAGCGGCGCGTCCGTCCGTCCTCTGTACTCGGCGGTCTTCCGGATCATGTGACCCGTCGCAGCGCATGACGTCATCGCGACTGCGACGGGCCGGTCACATGATCCGGAAGACCGCCGAGTACAGAGGACCAACGGACGCGCCGCTGGCTGCTGCAAGAAGACCGTGGAGGGTAAGATGTCTTCAGCAGCAGCAGCAGCGGTGGGGGCCTCATAACAGGGGGGAGTGTGCCAGCAATAGGGGGCCCATATATACTGTATAATGCACTGCTCCCCCTGTCGCTGATTGACAGGGGGATGCAGTGCATATGTAATGAGCGGGCGCACGTGACGTGCGACCCGCTCCCGCTCCCCCCCCCCCTCCGCTAGCGGCCTTACATTGGCCCCCCCGGTTGTAAGGCCTTATAATCGGGGGAGGCCTTACATTGGCAGGCCCCCCCTTTACCCCCAGGCGGCCTTACAATCGGGGGGGCCTTACTTTCGGGGAAACACGGTACTTGGTTGCACAACCTTTAGCCAAAATAACTGCCATCAACCGCTTCCGGTAACCATCAATGAGTTTCTTACAATGCTCTGCTGGAATTTTAGACCATTCTTCTTTGGCAAACTGCTCCAGGTCCCTGATATTTGAAGGGCGCCTTCTTCTTCTGCCATTTTTGGATCTCTTCACAGGTGTTCTATGAGATTCAGGTCTGGACTCATTGCTGGCCACCTTAGAAGTCTCCAGTGCTTTCTCTCAAACCATTTTCTAGTGCTTTTTGAAGTGTGTTTTGGGTCATTATCCTGCTGGAAGACCCATGACCTCTGAGGGAGACCCAGTTTTCTCACACTGGGCCCTATATTATGCTGCAAAATTTGTTGGTAGTCTTCAGACTTCATAATGCCATGTACACGGTCAAGCAGTCCAGTGCCAGAGGCAGCAAAGCAAACACAAAACTTCAGGGAACCTCCGCCATGTTTGACTGTAGGGACCGTGTTTTTTTTCTTCGAATGCCTCTTTTTTTCTCCTGTAAACTCTATGTTGATGCCTTTGCCCAAAAAGCTCTACTTTTGTCTCATCTGATCAGAGAACATTCTTCCAAAACATTTTAGGCTTTCTCAGGTAAGTTTTGGCAAACTCCAGCCTGGCTTTTTTATGTCTCGGGGTAAGAAGTGGGGTCTTCCTGGGTATCCTACCATACAGTCCCTTTTCATTCAGACGCAGACGGATAGTACGGGTTGACACTGTTGTACCCTCGGACTGCAGAACAGCTTGAACTTGTTTGGATGTTAGTCGAGGTTCTTTATCCACCATCCGCACAATCTTACGTTGAAATATCTCGTTAATTTTTCTTTTCCGCCCAAATCTAGGGAGGTTAGCCACAGTGCCATGGGCTTTAAACGTCTTGATGACACTGCGCACTGTAGACACAGGAGCATTCAGGTCTTTGGGGATGGACTTGTAGCCTTGAGATTGCTCATGCTTCCTCACAATTTGGTTTATTAAGTCCTCAGACAGTTCTTTGGTCTTCTTTCTTTTCTCCATGCTCAATGTGGTACACACAAGGACACAGGACAGAGGTTGAGTCAACTTTAATCCATGTCAACTGGCTGCAAGTGTGATTTAGTTATTGCCAACACCTGTTAGGTGCCACAGGTAAGTTACAGGTGCTGTTAATTACACAATTTAGAGAAGCATCACATGATTTTTCTAACAGTGCCAATACTTTTGTCCACCCCCTTTTTTATGTTTGGTGTGGAATTATATCCAATTTGGCTTTAGGACAATTATTTTTGTGTTTTTTCATTGAAGGCAAATTAAATGAAGATAATAATACCAAAAAATGTATGATTGCAATCATTTTCAGACAGAATTGCAGGGGTGTCAATACTTTTTGCTGTGGCCTCTTTATTGGGTTTGGCATGTTACTAAAGAAAAAAGGGACAGGATAGATAAGGAGGTGAACCAAGTTAGGGGTGAAATGTCTCAGTTATACCCTCTGTCATGACCATACTACAATCCTATTCTAGTCTACATATGACGCACAGCTGCTCCCATCATGACAAGATCATAGAACAGGATGACAAATATAGTGCTATTATAAGCCATATAATTTTTCTTTATTTTGTTCCGTGCACTGTATTATGGTACTCAGAATAGAAGTTCCTTATTAGATGATGTTACCCTGTGAAGCATTTTTCGGGATGCGTCAACAGTACACACTCTGGAAAATCAAGGATATTTTGTAATGATAATTTCTGATTTTGTTCCATCCTTTCCA
Source organism: Allobates femoralis (assembly GCA_033576535.1). Classification (NCBI taxonomy): domain Eukaryota; kingdom Metazoa; phylum Chordata; class Amphibia; order Anura; family Aromobatidae; genus Allobates; species Allobates femoralis. The sequence continues at coordinate 399,474,200 of JARQOC010000006.1, read as the reverse complement.
TTCAGATTTCTTCCAGTCTGTCACACTGTTATGCAATGTCACCTCGCACACATTCTTCCCCTGTCATTGTTCTGTCTACCACAACACAAGCATCGACCTGGTTATGTAACGTTGCTGATTCTCTGTAGGCGGTAGGTTAGGATTGACAGCCGATCACATTGGCTTGAATTCCCTGTTACTACCTTTGTCAAAAAATGTATTTCCACTGTTATATCTGAAGTAGGATTATTCAGCTCAAAGGGTCTATGTGGCCCATATACGCGGACAAGATCTGGTCTAATCTCCTCTGCTTCTGAGTTCTCTAAGAGCCGGTACAGGACCTGTAGCTAGAGAAACCGCTTGTTAACAGTAGGGTCGGAAAGTGGCCCAAGTGTCATAGGAGGTGGAGGGAAAACATATTTTGTCCTGAATGGTAAGAGGCCAGTTTTGCTATGAGCCGTGGTGTCATTAGCACCGAATATCTAATATCCAGGGCACATTGGCTGCACTTCCAGCCCAATGCCTCACATCTACAGAACATCAATAAAGCATAGCCTAGTGTACAGCATCAAATCATAGATTTCCTGTCCTACTTGCTTTTGGTCACAGGATACTTTAGACCCATTGTGTTCAGGACACTGGGGGCATGCAGAGGACAGTATTACTTTTGGTGGCACTTATAACAATTAAAGGGGCACACTGGAGATTTTATTACTTTTATGTGGGAATTTTACTGTTTGTAGAGAATGAGAAGGTCACAATTCAATGAAAATGAGATGGAAACTCCAGCACTCCTCTTTCCTACAGAAGGTCACGATTACTTTGAAGCAAAAATAAATGGCAATTGTGAGTCTCAATTATGGACTCAAAATTGGTACGACTTTATGTTTACTCTGTGGTGTTAATACTGCTCTTTGTATTATTTCAGCATGTGGTGGTAGTTTTTAGGTGTGGGACATATGACTTCAAGCTTCTAAACTCCTGGTTAAGTGGCCCCCTCTCTTCTGTGTATATCATTGCTTTCAAAGTTCATAAGCTAAGGCGGCCGTCACACGCTACGATATCTGTAAAGATATCGCTGAAACATCGCAGATTTTCAGTCGCTGCACCAACGTCGTTGCGTGTGACAGGTCGATCTGACTAGCGATAAGTGGTCAGATCGTTAATCACAGCTATGGGAACCGGATCCCACATCAGACGATGTCGATCATACAATCTGCTGCATTGCTCTGTGTGACACCGTGGTAACTGATCTCTTTACCGATTTCGCCTATTCACATCATTGACAAGCATCAGTCGCTGGTTGTGCCAACTATCCCTGCACGTAACATCTTGCTGCATCCTGAACGTTATCTATACATGTGACACCTCACTAACGATGTTATGCACGAGCGCGCACCACTGACATCGTTATTGAGTTCCCACACAAAATCGTAGTGTGTGACGGCCGCCTTAGACTACACAAAAGCAAAGAAATGAGCTGGAACACATTGGTTGCAAGATGTACCCACCCCTCTCATCCCTGCTAACTCTGGGGCCATGCACAGGTCTCCTGGGAGCTTACTTAAGAAGCGCGCGCGACACAGCCCCTTCTCTTAAAGGGCCAGCTTGCCTACGACTGATAAGCACAGAGTATTTAAGGCACCTTCCCCTTATAGGTGCTGCTCTGACTCTCAGGCCTGGGCGCTGCTCTGACTTGTCTATTTTGTGACCTGCTGGCACATACAAAGGTGATCAATCATTCTGATTGGGTGCACCTTGTCATGGTGGGAAGGTATTTACATTTTTTTTTTAAAAATATCATAGTATTGTCAACTAAGTACCTTATGTTATTTACATATACTATTTACTTATTTAGTCATTGCAGGGTATTTGCTCATTTGTTTGTATCTGAAGTCATCTTAGAATACTCAGTCTACAGTAGCTTCTCTTCCTGTATTATATTATATGTTGGCACAAGTCCACTTGTAAGACAATGGGCTGTGAAGCTATTAATATTGAGAGACTGGAGGAGAGTCAGAGGTGTTGTCAACCTGTCACCCAAGGGATACCTTGTGTTTTGAACCTGCATTAAGAAACTGTGTATTCCATAATGTGTAGGTGGCCCTCTACTTTTAAAAAGTAAAGGCTGCTCTATGAACCTCATCTCAGCTAAACCAGGTTAGTAGTTGAGGGTGTTCCTTGTGGGCAGAGCTTAGTGAATACAAAGCGCTAGTTGCATGGAAGTTAGCTGGATAGTCCCCCAGTACCAGATTGTATCAGGAACCAAAGCCCCTTTAGATTGTTTGGACCCTGGGAGTCACCTCAGGATTAGGCCCAGCATTTGGATTTTGGAAAAGAACTTAAGCTAAGCGTGTTCCCCTGGTGTTGGTGCTTGACATCTGCCCCTACAGCTGTAATCTCTAGTGTCAGTTTGGTAGACCCTAAGCAGAGGTTCGAAGATGAATGGATCTCCATTGTAAGCATAGTGAAGGAATGCTGTCTGTGGGATTCCCTATGGTCCTATAGACGCATCCCTATAAGTGGGGTAGGGTTAGAATTGACCAAAGGACATTCTGAATTCACGGCATGTATCAATGATGGCTTAAGGGCACAAGATACCGAGCGAGGGGAGAAGCCTGCAGCCAAATGCGCTAATGTAAACAGCCCACCCCAACTCAGCCATTACAGTAAAGAAACCTTAAAAACTTTTATTGACTCTAAATAATTTGTCCTCAAAGAGGGTACCAAAGAACTGAACTGTTGTACCAAGGAGCCGGCTGGAGCAGGATCAGCCATGCCGGGGCTGCGCTGCAGCTTAAGCCCTGCCTTGCCACGACACCAAGCCCCTGGCGCTTCTACAAGACTACAGCCAAGCTTTTATCTGTAGGAGTTTTCTTTCACATTCAACCCCAGTCTATATCTCTATTTCATTTGTACTGCTGAGAAGTGGTATCAACTGACAAAAAATAATGATGTAGGAGGACAGTGGCTTGTGTTACAACTGGAACGTTAAAATTTGTTATGCATATTCAGACAAGGTCAGGGAAGGCACAATTTGCTCAGAGTAGTAGTAGTCACACATAAGGACAGTGCAGAGGACAAGGTCAGGATATAAACTGCGCCATTAACTGGAAAACAACTCAGAAGCACATTGCAGATACAGCAACCAAACGACGCATTGCTCAGATTGTGAGTCATGGGAAAAGGGTCTCTTAAAGAGGGTCTATCATCAGATAATATCCTATTGTTTAAATCATCTTTTGTGTTACATTTATCAACATAAATATGCTGGCTTTTTTATTTCACATTCTTTATTACAAAATAAAATTCCTAGTCTTGTCATTTCACACTGGCCACTGAGGCTTTTTTAGACTAATACTTCTTGTCTTTGCAGGAAGATTTTTCAGCAGGCTCATTATCATCAAAGTCAGGATTACAATGATATTACCATTATAGCACAGCTTGCCCTGCTTCACAATTATATTAGCAAACGCTCATAGATTCTTTGTACTAAGTATCAGAATTTGCTATTGTGGAAATCTCTAAGCTAGGTATGAACACGTCACCATTTTGTAATAAATACATTTCTAAGGTCTATTAACTTGAATTTCTCATCAGATGTTGGTCATGCAATCCACACAGAAGAAATCAAACCATAGTGTCCATAAATTAAGATTTGCGTTCAAATAAAGATGTGGTATAGATTAGCGCTACAAACCACTCCAGGCGATCGTTCTGTATAAATTCCTTAAAGCTTTATTCAATCGATGTAGAATGCCAGTCTCACAAGCGTTCGCGCTAATTGCCCTTTCTCAAGTGTCTACGGCTAGATGAAGCCGTAGACACTTGAGAAAGGCGCAATTAGCGCGAAACGCGTTGTGGAGACTGGCATTCTACATCGATGAATAAAGCTTAGGTAATTTATACAGAACATCGCCTGGAGTGGTTGTAGCGCTAATCTAATACCACATCTTTATTTGAACGCACACGTAACCTCCATTGGAACGTGGTATTCAGCAGCTGGCACCCAGACGCATCAGACGTCAATCACCACTTCTTGGAACAAGCACGAGAATCAGCAGCGTGTGCATATTGGAAATCACGGTCAACCCTGCTTGCAGCACACGCTGATGTGGAAACCCTTGGGAACAAATCAGTGCATAACTATTGTGCGGTCAGACAACTAGAGAGGTGAGCCCTAGATATATTTAACCGCTCCCATGCCATAAACATCACAGTTGGCGCAACATTGTTTTTGTTTCTTATAAATTAAGATTGTGTAATAATGAGAAATGACACGGCGAAAAATATTGACACATGCAGAAAGAGAGCTACAAAATACTATGGAAGTCATGACACCAGCTGAAATCTATCAGTAATTATAAAGCAATCCAGTCATTTAGTGAAAAATAATATTAGCTAGTTCAACTGATGTCCTATCAAAGGGTGTCCAAGCTGTCACCAGTGTTGCCAACCTACTATTCAATTATTCCTGGACAACTTGACCAAAATTCTTGGATGGTTACAATTTTTTACAGACATTTGACATGCCCCTTAATAAACCACACCCACTGATAAAGCCACACCCACATGAAAAGCCACACCCCCGGAGTTGTACATAATAATACTGAGTAAGAGCCAGTGATGTCACGATGGGGGCAGGCTCTGTGGCATTGGTGGCCATCTCTCCTCTCTGTGTACTTTCTCTCTCCCCTGTGCACATTCCCCCTGCCCATGCTCTCTCTCCCCTCATGCGCTTTCTCTTTTGAGCTGTCTTCACCCTGTGCACTTTCCTCTCATGTGCGCTCTCTTTAGAGTTGTCTCCGGTATGTGCTCACGCAGGTAGCCACAGTCTTCCCTACTGCACAGCTGGGTTTCCACAGCAGGTAACTACTACATGCAACACTTTCCACCCCGGCACAGTAGGGGGAGCTAAACTCACTGACTTTAGGTGAGGTCCCCTATAAATACTGCTGCTGGGGGGAGGAGTTAGTTAGAGTGTGCAGATGCTAGGAGAGCAGCGAAGATGTCCTGGTGATCGGTGCCGCAGTTAGTGACCCGGAGTGGCCCTTCTGCCGTCGAGCCAAGCCTAGGAGTGGGGACAGAAGGCAAGGAGCAGAGCCAAGGGAGCGAGGAACCGGTGGAGGTTCACCCAAGACATAACGCACTTCGGGGGTCCACACCTGCAGGAACACTTTAGGACTGCAGAAAACCCCGTCACACCATGGGGACTTCAGTCACCCGTTCCCTGTGCACCCAGAAAGAGGGAGCCAGACACCGTAGTGTGGAGTAGCACAGCAGTGATCAGAGAGGGTAACCCGTGGACCGCACAGGAGGAGAGAGTAAAGACCAGAGAAAGTGAGGAGGCCAGTCGTGTTGCATACAGACAGGGCTTCAGAGACAGCAGGGAACCTGAGGAGGCCTTATACCCACTTGCTGTGGAGACCCACTGTGCACCTGGTCACCCGACAGTGCCCTGGACATCTTTACTTGTGAATAACACCAGTAAAAAGGTAAAAGAGACTTCTTCAGAGTGTGTGCATTATTCCTCTCCGTCCCCAGCCTCCCTATAGACTGCCTTACTGCTTCTTATCCTGGCCTCAAGTCCCACTCCAAGCTGTCCCTTTCCTCTACGCTGCCCTGGAGGACCAGCTCCACCTGTAGGGAGCTTTGCCATCCTTGCCGCAATACCATCGCCCTCCGGAGCACTGTGGCGGCGCTAGTGATCCCTCACCAAGTACAAGTGGCGTCACGTGACAACAAACTCTTACCCCCTTTACATAACCCCCTTATTGTAGTGTCACCCAGGCCACGGGCTCAGGCGCTGCCACCTTGAAACCTTGTGCCCATGAAACCCCTCCAAGCCTGATACCCGAGTACCCCAGGGCCTGGGGCTCGACATATATTTCTGGCACTCATGAACAGGATCTCTTGCCTGGTATTACCGGGTACTGTGTGCCATGATTCCAACTGTATTGTGTGACTGTTAAAACTACGCTGCCATTACTGCGCCTAAGAGCGGGAAGAAAGGGGGAGCGTCGGCCTGTAGAGCGTGAAACTGAAGCCTGCGCCTCGCTTAGCCGAGCATTCCCGAGCACTGCGGCCTAGTCCGGAAATTCCCGAACTGATTAACTATTTGAACACTGGCTGTAATTCACTAGGGGGGCCTCCAGCATGTCGGCCTCTTCCAGTGACAAAGACAGTACGTTCACTGACCCTAGGAATTACCCGAAGCACCCATGGCTGCCTCCAGTAGTATTGTCAGCGCCACCAGCGGACCTGGCGCAGTCGCCCCGATCATGCCATTCTCACTCCCATACATTCCGGGGGCTAAGTCGTTGTCCCAGTATGATGGTCGCCCTGATATGTTGGATGTTTTTAGGAGAAAAATGACTCGTGTCCTGTACATGTATGCGATGACCGATCAGCAGCACGCTGCTGTGGTACTCGGACAGTTAACTAGTGCAGCAGAGAAAGAGAGTGAGTCCTGGTCTGCTGCTGAACGGAGATCAGTGGCGACTATATTTGACAAATTGACAGCTACTTTTGAGGAGTGCAATCAGGCTGATATACGCATGCGCTTCCATCACTGCTACCAGAGGCCAGGGGATGATATCAGAGCTTACGCCTGGCGCCTAGAGGAAGCATTGCGAGCCCTGCCAGTGTACCCGATGAAAATAAGCTTTTGATCGAACAATTCATTGCTATCCCCTGAGGACAATAAGACTGTGCATTGGTGGTCACTGAGCAAACCCAGAACCTGACTTTAACACCCTGAAGGGAATGGCCATAAAAGGGTTGCGGCCAATAGAAACCCATGAAGCTGCCATCAAACGGTGGTGCAGTGGTGAGGCGCAGGCTACCCCGAAACCATTACCCGTGTCTGCAGCCACGCACAATGTACAATCTGCTCAGCCTGAAAAGTATGACTCCCTGCATGCTGAGATGCGTGCTGAAATGCGCCAAATGAGCAAAAACATAACCAAGGTGATGGAAGCTCTACAGCTGCAGCAGAATCAACAGCCAGCGCCAAGACCCCAGCCCGACCTCAACCGCTGATTCAATTTGCTGACAGTAGGATGTACCCTGGATGAGAGCGAAGCAAGCCACAGCGTACCGAGGGAAAACCACCGACCGCTACAGCTCCCCTGGAGAGCCCATCTGCCGCCGCTGTAACCGAACCGGCCACATCTCCAGGAGCTGGGCCCTGGGGGCCGGGGCCTAACCTCAGGGGTAACTCAACAGGGCCCAGCCACCTGGCACAAGACCTTATTCGGACAGATTGTTAATTGTACTAGATGGCATCCTGACACCTGCTCTGCTGGACACCGGGTCACAGGTGACCACCATCCCCTATATCCTTTATAAGAAGTACTGGGCTGATGCAGAACTGAAACAGCCTGCCATAGACTTCACCCTCAACGCATCTAATGGTGAACCGATTACTGTAATGGGGGTTAGAGAAGTACCAATAAAGGTGGGGAGGGTGGAATTGCAGAACCAAGGGGTCCTAGTAGTAGCAGAAGCAAGTAATGCAAATGACCCGTATATAATACGTGGTACAAATGTTGTTAGCAATTGCATGGGGGAAATTTTGTCTTTGCTTTAACAGATTGCAGATACTGCCAAACCTGGTCAGAGGAAGGTCCTTCAGCGTGAAACAAGAGCCCTCATGCACCATCAACAGGTAACAATTACAGGTGATGAAATTGGTGCTGCACAGGTGACAGACCCGCGTCCTATTGTGATTCCCTCAATGAGTGAAATGATGATTTGGTGTCGAGCAGCTATAGGTCTGAGAGGGCAGGACTACCATGCATTAGTAGAGCCCATCAGCACAGAGCACAGAGCTACACTCTTGACAGGCAGGAGGGTGGTTGATGTACACAATGGGAGAGTACCAGTTCGCATCTTAAACTGTGCCAGTGAAGAGGTTAAGTTACCCAGGTATGCAACCGTTGCTAAATTGAACACAGTAAACAATAACGAGATCCAAGCAGTGGGACCCTTACCCCATACCAAAGGGGCAAAACCTGATAATACAACAGTGCCACTGGAGGACTGGTGCCAGCAACTCCATGTCGGAACTGACACCACTCCTGTGCATGTAAAGCAAGGTATTTACCAGGTAGTCAAAGAATTTGAACAAGTCTTCAGTGCAACATCATATCCCCACAGGTACACATCGACTAATCAAAGAGTGGTACAGGCCTATTCCACCTGCACATTACCAAAAAGCCAAAGAAATGTTACAGGACATGAAGGACGCAGGGGTTATTCAAGATAGCTGTAGTCCCTGGGCAGCCCCAATAGTCCTAGTCAGGAAGAAGGATGGCAGTATGAGAATGTGTGTAGACTATAGGCAAATAAACCGCATAACACACAAGGATGTGTGGCACCCCTGCGACCAGGAGGCCACATAGGGAACTGGAGCCAGGTAAGACAGGAAGACAGTTGCACCACAACAGCCTCACAGACAACCCACAACTACAGGAGGGCAGCACCCAACCCGAAGCCCGGGACTCTAGGCGGGCAAGGGGTGGTGGGTTTAGAGAGCAGTGGGTGGAACAGCAAGCAGGTCAGGTGATAGATGGTAGAAATAGAGAAGGGGAGGGGAAGGAGTCAGTAGGCCGAGGTAGGCTGATCAGAACAGACCAGAAGCACACGTCCTGGAGGAGTGGGGTGTATGGAGCGCAGAATCTGAAGAGCTAGTGTGGAGCAACAGAGAGAAAGCCCATCCAGAGCCAGCACCCCAGGAGTGTGAGGAAAGAGAGGACCAGCAGCACTGGGTCCTAGAAACACGGCTGAGACAACCGACTGCAGGCGGAGTAGCCTTCCTATGGAACCTGAATCACACAGTAGAAGGAGCCTGATAGAGCCTAGCACCGCAGGACTATTGGAGACTAGGCTAGTAGCAGAGTGTCGGCTCTGAAGGGGACCGATGATTCACCCGGTTTCCCCAGACTATCGACGGGGGGCTCTAACTCCACGTTAGAGTTCCTACCCCAAAGGACAGGCAGCTCAGTGGTGACCACGAGGACCCACAGGGGCCCGAGCCACCGCCATACTGTCCGGAGACACACACAAAGTGAGAGGGAGAGAGTAAAAGCCTGAAAAGGACAGAAAAGGAGTGAGGGGTCACAGAGAGGAACAACCTGGCTGCAGGGAGTAAAGTGGAACCCGGAGGGGAGAGTTGTACCCCGTGTAAAGACCTGTAACTGAGCTGTTATGCTGAACAAACTGCTAAGTAAACACGGTGAACCCTGCCTCTGACTCCCTTGCATAATTCTCCATGGCCTGCACATGATTCCCTCTAACAGGATTGCAGAGAGATCCAGCCTGGAGAGCCACAGCCTGTCAGCTCTGAACGCTGGAGAAAGGAAAGCTGCAGCAGAAGGACAGTAAGTGTATTGCATCCACTACAAGCTTACACTACACCATAGACTTTAACATCACTGCCCCGGGGAACCCAGTTCTACCCGCAGAGAACTATTCCATCTACAGCTGCTATAACATCATCCCCGGAGGTTCTGCAGCAGCGGTGGTTCCACTATTGACCACAAGCTGTGGGCGGCGTCACGACAAACATTTAATCCCCTGTAAATATTCTGATTTTACTTGCCAGGGCCCGGGACACGGTCCGGACCAGGACTTCCGTGACATCCCCAGTAGCAAACCCCGGTCCGGTACCGAGTACCGTGTCCCAGTGAGCTCGACAGATGCTTACCCATTACCTCGTATAGAGGAATCCTTAGCTGCATTGAAGTCTGCAAATTACTTTTCCACCTTAGATCTCACTAATGGGTATTGGCAGGTGTCCGTAGCCGAGGAAGACCGCAAGAAGATGGCATTTAAAACACCTATGGGCCTGTGTGAATTCAACAGCATGCCATTTGGACTATGTAATGCACCCGGAACCTTCCAGAGGTTGATGGAGAGTTCCATGGGACATAAGAACTTTGAGAAGGTACTGCTCTACCTGGATGATGTGATTGTGTACTCTAAGACCTATGAGGAACACATAATCCATCTAGCAGAGGTGTTTGAAGCTCTGGCCAAATACGGGATGAAGCTGAAACCATCCAAATGCCACCTGTTAAAGCCAAGAGTACAGTACCTTGGACACATAGTCAATGCCGAAGGCATGGCCCCTGATCCAGACAAGGTGACAGCTATCAAGGAGTGGCCAGAATCAAGACCCTGAAGGAAGTACGTCAATTCCTGGGACTGGTGGGCTACTATACGAGGTTCATAAAGAGTACACCAAGAAGGCTGCTCCCCTACAAAACCTCTTAGTAGGCCAATCCAAGAAGAGCAAGTCTAAGGATTCTCTGTGGGCGTGGGGAAAGGAACAAGAAGAATCGTTCCAGATGATGAAGGAAGCCCTGACAGGAGAAGAAATCCTTGCTTACCTGGACTACAACTTGCCTTTCCTGCTGTACACGAATGCCAGCAATGTGGGACTAGGAGCCGTCCTTTCTCAGAGGCAAGAGGGCAAAGATAGGGTGATAGCCTATGCCAGTAGGAAGCTGCGTCCCACAGAGAGGAACCCAGAGAACTACAGTTCCTTCAAGCTGGAATTCCTGGCCTTCGTCTGGGCCGTCACAGAAAGGTTTAAGCACTATCTGGCGTCTAGCAACTTTACAGCCTACACGGATAACAATCTGCTGACCCACCTGGAGACTGCAAAGTTGGGAGCCATGGAGCAGAGATGGATCGCCAGATTTTCCAACTACCAGTTTACCATCAAATACCGGGCTGGGCACTAGAATGGAAACGCGGATGCCTTGTCCAGAATGCCTCACCTGTCAGATGTGGGCATGGATGAAGATGAGCTAGAGGAAGTGGAGTTACCTGCATTCCATCAATTAAGAGTAACTCAGTGCCAGCAAACCCATAAAGACCTTCCTGCAATAATGGTGAACCCGTTGCACCACTTCGGTTGGAAGGAAGTGCAAGACAATGACCAGGCTGTCAGTTTGGTAAAGCAGCTGATAACCCAGGAGTCAGCAAAGCTACCAGAAAACCCCCAACCAGAAATCAAACATCTGTGGAGCGAGAGGAGTAAGCTATTCATTTACCAGGAGAAGCTCTGCAGGAGGCACATCAAACCGAGGACACAAGAGATGGTCTGGCAAATCATTGTGCCGAAGTCAGAAGTGCAGATGGTGTTGATCGCCTACCACAACCACACTGGTCACTTTGGGTGGAAGAAGCTGGAGATGCTACTGAAAGATAGGTTCTTTTGGGTAGGCATGCGTGGATCCATTGAGAGGTGGTGTAAGTGTGGCGCCCCTGCGTACAGGTGGCCACAGAAGGGTACTGCAGCCAGGCAGTTAGGACATAGTAAACACTACACCCTCACAGCCCACATCCCCACGCATAGAAGGAGGTCACATCCAGCCCTGAGGTTAGAGACTATATGAGACCAGAGGGGTGGTGGATGAGGAGTGGGTTGGGCACACCAGAGGTCAGGTGACTGACAGTATATAGAGAGGGGGAGGAGTGAAGGAAGACAGTAGGCTGAAGTAGCTGAGATGTAATGGTTGAAAGACAACACACACGTCCTGGAAGAGCCTAGCAGAGGAGCGCAGACCCGTACTGAGCCAGTGTGAGCCAGATGGGGGGGAAAGCCCGTCCGAAGCAGAGACCACCAGGAGTGTGAGAGAACAGAGAGGGACGGTGTACCCGTGCCCTAGACAGCAGCCGAAGCTACTGATAGCAGGTGGAGAAGCCCTCCTAGATATTGGAAGGAACATAGAGGAAGGAGCCTGGCAGAGCCTCGTGCGAGAGGACTGTTGCAGGCTGGGCTAGAGCAGAGTGTCGGCTCTGAAGGGGACCGACGATTCACCCGGTATCCCCAGATTCACCGACGGGGAGCTTCAGTTTCAAGCTGGAGTTCCTAACCCTAAAGACAGGCAGCTAAGTGACGCATTAGGACTCACAGAAGCCCGAGTCACCGCTATACTGTCGAGTGTCACACAACCCATGAGGAAAGAGAAGTAGAAGCCCGGAAAGGTACACTAAGAGACTGTGTGAGGGGTCACAAGGAGAGAGGAGCCTGGCTGCAGGAGAGAAGGGAACCCGGAAAGGGAGAAGAGAGCAACTGTGTGCTAAAGACTGTGAATAACCTGTAACCTGCTTGAAAGACCTTAAGTAAAGCCTTGGAAACCCTGAATTGCCTCCTGCCTGCTTCCATCTGCAGACCCTTTCTCCCATACAGGCTTACACCAGGAAGACCTCAACCTGCAGCACCAACGCTGAGGAGAGATCCCTGCAGTGTCTGCAAGTAAGTGTGCTCCAACAACACACACACACCATAGACTTTAAACCCTTGCTGCCCCGGGGGATACAGTTCTCCCCACTAGAACTATACCATCCCCGCTGCCATTCCATCACCCCCGGAGGTTCTGCAGCAGCGGCGACCCCCATCACTGGCCGCACCAAGTGGGTGGCGTCACCCATGACAATCTCCCTTGTAAATATTCCCCTTTTATTGTGCTGAGCCAGGGACACGGTCCGGACCAGGCCACCAGTGACATCCCCAGCAGCAGATAGGTCCGGCACCGAGTACCCCACGTCCCTTGGGGCTCCACATAAGAATTGTGGACCCTGCAGCCTTAGAAGAAAGAACTTACAGAGCCAGAAAGCACCGCTCCAGCCCATAGTGACGAAGCAGCCCTTGCAAATTGTAGCCCTGGATCATTTAAAACTGACTCCAAGTAGATCTGGCTACACATACGCGTTGACCATGGTAGACCATTACTCGAGGTTCCTTATGGTTGCCCCTGCGAAAGACTCGACAGGTGCCACCGCTGCCAGAACATTCCAAAACGTATTCTGAAGACCATTAGGTTATCCAGAGCAGGTCCTAACAGACCAAGGTTCAGCTTTCGAAGCAGAGATCTTCCAAGAGTTCTGCCACATGTATGGGTGCAAGAAGATAAGGACAACTGTGGCGCCCCGCAACAAGTGCGTCACAGGAGTGTATTGCAGCCCAGACAGCAGCAGCAATATTCTCTGACTAAGCAATGACATGGTTAACCGGTCATCCTACTGTATCCTTACCCACCCCTCATAGACTGTGAGCCCTCGTGGACAGGGTCCCTGCCCCTCCTGTACCTGTACGTCCTGATCGCCTAGATTTAGTGTACTTGTTCTTGTCTCCCTCATCCTCATGTAAAGCGCCATGGAACCCAATGGCGCTATATAAATAAATAATAATAATAATAATAATAATAATAATGTGACTGTAACATCACGGCAGGTCCTACAGGCAGAAGATGCTGGAGACGCCGAGGGACTCGTGGACAGGTGAGCATAGATGGTTTATTATTTTTAACCCCTGCCTTACTTAATTTTACTTCCGCAATGTCTGTATATACATTGCGGAAGTAAAATTAGATGGTTAGGAGCAGTTTTACTGTACTGAGCATTTTCATTACAGTAAAATCAGGTCCGAGGACACATCAGATGTTTCCTCGGATCCTGCTCCATAGGGCCCCATGTTAAAAACATCGGACCGAATCGGATGTGCACTAAATGGCATCCGATTTGGTCCAATCCGATTTTGTCCGATTTTATTTTCGGTGCAAAAATCGGACCATGCTCCGATTTTTGCACCGATAAAAAAATCGGACAAAATCGGATTGGAACAAATCGGATGCCATTTACCGGTCCGATGCCCATGGGGCTGCATGGGGGCCAAAGTCGGTCCGATGCTGTCCGATTTTTATCGGACTGCATCGGAAAAGAGAATATCGTAGTGTGAAACCAGCCTTACCCGTAGACTTGGAACTCGGAATAGTCGATCCCAAAGCAGATGACTCAATACTCAACTGGAATGAAAACCGCCTCGAACCATACAAAATGGTTCAAGCCTGTGTTGAAGACATCCTGGAGAAAGCCCGTGAAAAACAAGAAAGGGACTATACCAAACATGCTCAAGCAGAACCTATTGTACCAGGAAGTATTGTTTTAAAGAGGAAGAGAACACAATACAAATTGGATGACCAGTGGGAACAAGAACCCTACGTCCTATTAGATTCTGGATATGACAATGACAAAGTGTGTCTCATCAGCAAGAATGGTGGAAAAACCACTCACACAGTGTCAAGAAATCACATCAAAAAGTGTCCAACTGAATGGGAAAACCAGAATCCCCCAACATTGCCAAAAGAGCAATCAGAACCCGAAAAAGACCCCAATCCAAATGAAAACTTAAAGGTAGTCTCAACAATTCTAGGAGATTTCCCAGAAGATTGGCCTCAGCAAGATGGAGCCATCTTAGGCTGGGGTTCCACATAAGCCCTCAGTCCGTTTTTGGCTTCAGTTTTCTCATTTTTTTTTTCTAAGTCCAAAAACTGACAGAAAACGGATTGGATGTAATAAACACCCTGTCCGTTTTTCTATGGAGCTCCAAACATTGCCCTGTCCGTTTTTGAGTCAAAAACGTTGCATGCAACGTTTTTGGCATCAGTTAAAAAACGCATGCGTTTTCATGCGTTTTTTTTAACATGGGGCCCTATGGGAAACGCATGCGCGAACGCATGCAAATGCGCACTTGCGTTTGCGCATGCGTTCGCGCATGCGTTTTTTTAATGAAAAGTCCAAAAACGTTCAGGAGTGCAGGAGGCTCAAAAAGCACCCAGAAAAAAACGGATTGGTGATGAAAATCACTTCCAAAAACGGATTTCTATGTGTGACCACAGCCTCACTGCCATTACTGAATTTCTACCAGCCCCAAGAAGTGGTACAAAGGAATCAGGAAGAAATACCTGTTGCTAGGGAATCTGAGGATGCTGCAACCGGTACACCTGCTAGCCCTGTAGTGAGACTAAGGCCATGCAGACGCTTACCTGACATACCTGCACCATGCCCTTCACTAGAAGCCTCACCTGAGACAGAGATACCTGTAGTGCACAAGTCGCAGGTTTAGGAGGGACGATCAGGCTGGATCTCAAAAACGTCCTATGACGTATTGCTTCGGGGTTTCCATAACTGAGTTTCATGGACGGCCATTAGGAATTACTTTTGTGACAACAAATGTTAGAATGAACTCATCACTAATGTTTTCCCAAATTAAGTGCAATTATGGCTTACCCACTCGTACAACATGTATTGGAAGAATCGTTACTGATTTTGCAAAGATCTGTAATCCAATGTTAGACACAACAGCAATGATCATGTTCCTGTCATTATAATACGGCAACATTAGGTGAACCTTGAAGTATTGAACGAGAAACACTGAGAAAATCTAACAAACAAGTCAGGTTCCCCTACAATAATGGCAGAGTGTCTGTTGCTTAGTAACTGGGAGCCACGATTCTGTCATTATGTATGTTCCTACATGACTGTGCACACAGCGCATAATTTCCCTGAACATCAGTGCAATAAAAGCTAGGATACCAGTCTAATGATAATTACTAGAATTGTACACATAATAATAATAATAATAATTCTGTAGCTGAATTCTGGGTAACTACAAGAGAATAACCCTCACTGCAGTATCCATACTTTGCACCCAATTGACCTAGTTAAAAAATAAAATCATAAAACCTAAATAACGTATAAGAAATTCCTTCTGAATAGAATTCAGATCAAAAACAAACGTTTAAAGAAAAAAATATTCCTCCTGTCACCACTAGGTGGCGATCACTGCATACTGATTTATTATTGAGGTCAATGAGGGTTATATCAATCCTTTTGCAGTGAGCTCCCCCTAGTGGCGGCTGCAGGTAGGCAGACATTTAGAACATAACTGGATACAGTACTTGTGTGATGGGAGCTGCAGCTCTGTATCAGGTAACACACAGCTCTAATCTGTTTTAAATACTGAGGTATACATTTATATGTATATGTATACATGTATATATACATACACACCTTTTTTTGCTCCAGACCATCTCTATTAACCCCCTTAAAATCCTAAAGCATAATTATAGCATGTTTAGTGGTAGCTAAATGATCACCAAGGATATTCTTAAACCAGACAGACCCAAAAAATAATAGATATCTATATTAAACCCTTTATCCCTTTATCAATTTTGAGCCACACAGATACTAGTTAAGACACTCTAGACCCACGGGACTGCTATCACTAACCCCTAGACCACCCTAAGTAAAATGTATGATGTATTACAGCAAGTATACAGTGGGTACGGAAAGTATTCAGACCCCTTTAAATTTTTCACTCTTTGATTCATTGCAGCCATTTGGTATATTCAAAAAAGTTTATTTTTTTTTCTTATTAATGTACACTCTGCACCCCATCTTGACTGAAAAAACCCAAAATGTAGATATTTGTGCAAATTTATAAAAAAAACAGAAATGTAGATATTTGTACAAATTTATTAAAAATGAAAACTGGGGGTGTGGCCTGGGCATGCGCTGAACGGACGTGTGTGAGTAGAGCTCCCGCTCCCACCCGTTCCAACAGCCTATTATAAGCGTCCATCAGCCTGTTACTTTACACCCAGACTGGCCGGTAACAACGCTTCACCGATGCTGCACCATGATCCGGTCGCAATGCGCGCCAAGCAGGACATCTCCAAGTACCTCACAGCCCAGAGAGGCGCAGGCCGGCGCTCCACACATCCCACAATGGCGGCCGCTGCAGCCGCTGCCGCCCTAAAGTCGGCGGATTCTCCTCCCTCTCCTCAACCCCTCGCTGATCTGGCAGCCGGACGGGGAGCCCTCGGTAGCGACATGGGAGGAAAACACATTGTGGCTCAGGTACTCAGTCGGGAGAAACAGGGGCGGGCAGCGTGGGATTCTGCTGCTGCAGCACATAAGGCTGCTAAACCTGCTCATAACCCCAGTCCTCAGCAGTAAAAGATGCTCACAAGGGGGGATATCCAAGGGGCGACCCACAGAAGGGGGCCGCTACCTCTCCCAGGGGACATTCATGTGTGGCTGGTGAATCCCCAGCATATACAAACATGGCTCTGACCCCATTACAGATACGGGATTCAGGTGTGGGGGCAGCAGATGATACCACACGTGCCCCGGCTGCCTCCAATAGTCCTGAGGGGCCTCATGGGCTACTGGACCCACAGAGCTTAGGACCCTAGTCCTAAGTACATACGAGAAATTCATGCCTGTTTACAATCCATCCCCACTAAAACCATACATTCAGAGATCAGGTCACTTAAGGAAGACACTATCATGCTCAAGAGCTCAGTCCAGGTGGTAGAAGGGGACATCGCTAACATTTCCTCCCAATTGCAAGCTCATCAACAATTGTTAGACCAATTCTACAACCTTCCAACTCATCTTTGACATGATGGAGGATTCTGAAAATCGTCACAGGAGGAATAATATTCGGCTACGGGGACTCCCGGAGTCCCTGGCCCCACGCGATTTCATGTCGTCCCTCCAGCACATTTTTAATTCCTTACTAGACAGGCCTCCAGATGATTATATCGAAATGGACAGGGCCCATAGGTCCCTGGGACCCAGGAATCCTGACCCCTCCCGGCCCAGAGATGTCATATGCCGTATACATTTTTTCCAGTTAAAGGAAGACATAATAGGGCTAGGGAATCAGAGTCCATTGATTTTAACGGGACACCAGTGCTCCTCTTAGCAGATCTCTCCCGCTTAACCCTTGCGAAAAGATGGGCGTTGAAGCCCTTGCTGGAACTCTTGCAGGACAGAAATATCACCTATTGTGGGGCTACCCATTTCAGTTACAGGTGCGCAGAGAGGGAGGGTTAGTCACCTTGCAAACACATGTGGACTTGCCGGAGTTCTGTGGGGCCCTGAACATCCCGTCGGTGGAGATCCCGGACTGGCCGCAATTGCCCTCTTTTTGCTATAGAGGGCCCAGGGGAGATTGGCACCCCCGCCCCGAGAGGGAGAAGAAGCGGAGACGTGGCTCGGAGCGCCAATACCTCTGATGATTATACCTGAGATCGGACTCCCACCCATACCTATGGCTTCCGGGGCTAGGGTGCCGTGAGTGACTGGGTTTGCAGAGGTTTTTCCTCCTGAGGGGATAAGCCCTTTCCATTGCTTTGACATGTCCTATGTTGTAGAGGTTCCTTTTAAGGGGACTTGTGTTTTATTTTTTTATCTCCACTTTGACTTTAATTATATAGTTACTTAGCTGGTATAGAATTTATATAAGCACAAGCTGTAAGCAGTGGGTGGCCTCATGGCGACGGAGTCTTGTACCAGTCAGTCCCCTCTATAGGGTGTGTCTTAGACACTATATTCAGAGTTCTCTCTGAACAGACTTCTTGACGCTCGGGCTTAGTTGCCCGGAGATCTACTGGGTATTGCCCAGTCTTATTTTCTTTTACTCATTGTTTTTTCTCACTCTTTTCAAGATATTTTCCTTTACCTTTCTACATCCTCTGCTTCTTTCTCTCCACTAGCAACTTCTCTCTCTTTTCAGAATCGGCTTTGATTCCCCTCTCACCACCCCTTCCTTTCCCATACTCCTTTCATACTCTATCCATAGCTTTCCTATTTCATTTAAAAAGCATTAATGGCCACACTGAATATCTGCTCCCTAAACGTCCCGAGATTTAATAGTCCCAAGAAACGTTCACAAATATTATACCACATGCACAAGGAATGCACCCACATCCTTTCTTCCTTGGTGGAGGCCTTGCAAAGGGGTGTTGGTGTGGATTCTCTATCATGGCTAGAGTTTTCCCAACTGAAAACTTACCTTGCTTCGGTGAAGTCTGAGCCCCTCACCACCCTGGAGTTCTTCCTAGGTTCCACCGAGGGCCCTTCTCATTTGGTGTCCCTTATGTACTGCCTATTAGCAGAGGCAACTGTGGTGGATCCTCCCTCTTTCATAGAAGCTTGACAAAGGGATTTACAAACCACTTTTACCTCCTCGGACCTTCAAAACATTTTTACTTTGAATCACAGGCTTTCAGTGTCCTGTGCGTCTCAGGAGAAAAGTTATAAGATCTTAACCAGGTGGTACAGGTGCCTGGACCTCCTCCACAAAATCTACCCTTCTGTACAGGATTTTTACTGGATATGTGGGGAGGAGACGGGCACAATCCTTCATGTGTGGTGGTCCTGCAGGCCCTTGCAACAGTTCTGGCAAAAGGGTGGCCCGGGATCCATCACCTCAAGTGGCACTTCTCTCCCTGATTCCAGGTTCTCTCGCAGTAACTAAGAACAATCTATTTAGATTTTGCCTTATAGCTGCCAGAACCATAATCCCTAGACACTGGAAATCCACTAAAACCCCTTCAATTAGGGAATGGATAGTCGAGATGAACAGACTTGAGCGCATGGAATCCCTCATCGCACATGATACTGATAGACGGACAAACATCAGGGAGTGTGGTGCGCATGGCAAATTTTTGGGGAGGGCCCTGATATCTCCTCCTGGTTGGGAGATGCTTAGGCAGGCCTTTTACTCTATAATGTCCTTCTGGCGGTTCAGCTGGGTTTGTGCATATGGTTTCATCTCCCTCAATCACATGTATAGGACTGACACACTTTTGTTCTACTGATTTGCGATGTAGGACCCCTTTTTGAATTGGGATGGGTTATGGACTTCCTCCCTCCCCTCTTCTCCTATCCCTCTTTCCCTTTTTCCTGGCTCTCTCTCTTTCCCCCTCTTCTGTTCATTCCTACTCTCTTCTGTACTATTTTATGGTTTCTACTTTTCTTCTTCCACTTTATTGCTTTTTCTTATTAGCATTTCTCATTATGGTTTAACAAAAGAAGGGAAAAAAAACAAAAACTCGAGTTTTGTTATGCCTGTTACCAAGGTTATATATATTGCATCGTCTTTGTTATTTGCTATTTGTGATCTTAATGGAGGATGCGTCATGTGGTTGATTTTGCTTTTTTTTCCTAATAAATATATTTTCTGAAAAAAAAAGAAAAACTGAAATATCACATGGTCATAAGTATTTAGACCCTTTGCTCAGTATTGAGTATAAGCACCTTATGAGCTAGTACTGCCGTGAGTCTTATTGGGAATGATACAATAAGTTTAGGGCTCTGGCAGGGCCAGTCAAGAATGGTCACAGAATTGTTCGGAAGCCACTCCTCTGTTATTTAAGTGTGTGCTTAGGGTCATTGTCTTGTTGGAAGATGAACCTTCAGCCAAGTCTGAGGTCCAGAGCACTATGGAAGAGGTTTTCAACCAGGATATCTCTGTACTTGGCGGAATTCATGTTTCCTTCAATTGCAACCAGTTGTCCTGTCCCTGTAGATGAAAAACACCCTCATAGTGTGATGCTGCCACCACCATGTTTCACTGTTCGGATTGTATTGGGTGCGTGATGAGCAGTCCCTGGTTTTCTCCACACATACCGCTTAGAATTATCATCAAAAAGTTCTATCTTCATTTCATCAGACCAGATTTCATATTCAGGTTTTCATATTTTTTGCACAGAGGAGAGGCTTCTGTCGGGCCACTCTGCCATAAAAGCCTGACTGGTGGAGGGCTGCAGTGATAGTTAACTTTGTAGAACTTTCTCCCATCTCCCTACTGCATCTCTGGAGCTCAGCCACAGTGATCTTGGGGTTTCTCTTTACCTCTCTCACCAAGGCTCTTCTCCCATGATTACTCAGTTTGGCTGGACGGCCAGGTCTAGGAAAACTTCTGGTTGTCCCAAACGCCTCCCATTTAAGGATTATGGAGGCCACTGCGCTCTTAGGAATCTTGAGTACTGCAGAAATTCTTTTGTAACCTTGGCCAGATCTGTGCTTTGCCACAATTCTATCTCTTAGCACCTAGGGCAGTTCCTTTGACCTCATAATTCTCATTTGGTCTGACATGAACTGCGAGTTGTGATGTCCTATATAGACAAGTGTGCCGTTCCAAATCAAGTCCTATGGATGTAATTAAGCACAGATGGACTCCAATTAAGGAGTAGAACCATCTGAACAAGGATCACAAGGAAATGGACAGCATGTGACTTAAATATGAGTGTTTGAGCAAAGGGTCTGAATACTTATGACCATGTGATATTTTAGTTTTTCTTATTTAGTAAATGTGAACACATAGCTACATTTCTGGTTTTTTCAGTCAAGATGGGGTGCAGAGTGTACATTAATGAAAAAAAAATGAACTTTTTTTGAAAATAACAAATGGCTGCAGTGGAACTGTGGCACCCCACCAGGTAGGCCGCGACCAGAGGTACTGCACTCCTGCGATTAGGAAGCTTTGTGAATCTGCTCTCCAGGTGCTGGGATGGTGCAGTTGAGCCAAAAGCACAAACAACCCAAAAACTTATGGTATGGAGGCTGGACCCAGAGGGAGGATCCAGGCTCAAAAGGGGGACTGGGAAGTGTAGTCAGAAAAGAGAGAGAGAAGAGACCATTGAGAAAGGAGTGGAGTGGAAGTCGGGAGTGTAGGGGCGGTGTGGTGCTGACTCCATCAGGCTGGAGCACGACCACGCTCGCCCCGGGAGGGAAAGACCAAGAGGTGTGGAGGAAGAAGGGAGCCCTTGGGGTATGGAATGAGACCGTAGATCCCCGTATGCCCGTACCTGGTGGACGACACAGGGACCCGGCCCTGAACATGGCACAGGTGCTTCATGACCGAACCGTTGAATCGGAGGCCCCAGGCTTCGAACGGGAGCTGTGGCCGAACACCCGACACAACATGGGGAAGGCAGCTGAACTATAGAGTAGTGCCCCGGGAGGGGTTACAATTAATCACTCGTAGCTGTTGGTACTTGAGCTCTGTGCTGCGGAGGCACTAAGTAAGGAGTGGTGAGACGAGATTTTAGTGCGAGGGGACCGTCAGAGATGGAAACACCTAGTGAGAAGGAAAGGGGCACCAACCGAGGATCAACTGCACTGACTCGGTTCTGGAGACAACGCTGAACCGGAGGTTGGCAAGGGACGTACCTAGCGGCCATGCTGAAAACACCAAGTAAAAGTAACAGAACTCCAGCTGTGGTGTATGAGACTCTCTTTAGCGGTGACCACCGGCCGCAGAGGCGGCATGAAACATCGGGGAGCTGATGACCCAGTGAACATCTGCCAAGGTACAAACTGACTCCTCCATCCCGCTGCCCTGAGGACCGCGCTCCCCCTGCGGGGAGCGGAACCATCCAAGATGCCAGTCACCGTCCCCAGAGGTTCTGAAGCAGTGGCTGCCTCCCTGGCCGCATACCGCAGGTGGCATCTCGAATACGCCTTTCCTCAGTCATCCCCCATCATCTACCCCCGTTTATTAAAATGCCACCGCCAAGGTCACGAGACCGGGTCTCGGCCCACGTCTGTCCCCGTAAAATGAACCAAGTAGTGAAAAAGAACAACTGCTGCCCGGATCCCGAGTCTTCCCCGGCCCTGGAGTGGGTGTGTTAGAACAAAGAGTGAAAAATGTAAATGGGTCTGAATACTTTCCATACCCACTGCAATTAAGGGTGGCAGGTGAGGCTGGAAAAGATTTTCATGGACACCAATGAACATGAAAAGTCACCTGTCAAGTTGTTAAAGGGACAAGCCCTCTACTTAAAATTTCTGTTATGGCTGCAGCCAATCAGCTTCAACTGATTGTCTGCAGTGGTAATGTGAGAGAAATTTTGCAAACTTTTTCACGGACACCAAGACACTTAGGAAATCACTTGCCAGTAATTAAAGGACATATCTGCTACTTAAACTCTGTTTTTCTTTTGTATGAAATGAGAAGGCTGCAACTGATCAGCTTCCACTGACTGGCTGCAGCAGTCATATGTTGATGGTAAGAAATCTTTGAGGGATAAAAGCTCAGTATGGAGGCAGTGTTGTAACTTGAAGCTCATGGGCCCTGATGTGAAAGATCCAACTGGGCCCTCAATTACTGCAAATCTTTAATAGCAATAGTCTTTTTCTGTGTTCCAAAAAGACGTTTGGGGCCCCCTAGGCTCCAGGGCCTGGGTAGAATTGCAATTCCTGCACCTGTTGTAGTTACACCCCTGTATGGAGGTGTGGTTCTTGTCTGGGACATCATCCTCTTTTTTATTTAATTTTTTCACCACCCTAGGGCCTGTCAATGGAGGAGGTATGAAAGGGGTTTGCCCACAAGCAAAGTTAATTTTAAAGTTAATTTTAATGAATAGATCTTGGAATATAAATAATTTCCACAACTGTATGTAATTAAAAAAATGTTCCTGTGCTGAAATTCTTACAAATATGTCTCTGCTCTGTACTATGAAATGGCCGTGTCTGACCATCCCGGGACACGGTCTGATCACACCACATTTTCTGGCCATGGGAAATAATATACAGACATTGCAGCAAGGGACCATAGATGATTCTCTTTTGTGAGGTAAACATTTCCCTTCTGACACAGGTGTTTATGATGGACGAGGGTAATGTAGCAGGATTGTAGTGACAGACAAGGGTAATTGGGATAACTAGTCTGACGCTCAGAGTGGGGTTCCCAAGCTGACCCTGTTCTCAGAAATACCTCTGAAGGTGAGGATGTCTGGGCCGCCACCCTGGGCTCTAGGTTATCACCCCCTTACCTCTACCCAGGGATCACAAAAAGGAACAGCAACACCCCACATGATGCCAAACTCCAAACAGAAGGAAGTTTCAGCATACACAAAGCTCAAAAGTCAAAGAGAGAATGAACTCTATCTGCAACATCAGATGATGGGTCATGAGACTATTTAAAGGTTGAAGGCATATTCATCAACCACATCACCTGATACACACAGCAGCTGCAACTCACATTAACCTTTAATGTCCAAAAAGCAATTTACTCTACTCACACTGCAGAGCAGTTCACAGAGACTGCACAGTCTACACGTGACACCTTCCTGTTTGTAAAAAATGTTTTACCTCAAAGAAATAATTATTTGCAATCCTGTACTGTAATGTTTATATACGGTACTTCATTTCACCTTCCCCTGCCTAGGAGATTTAGTATGATCAGACCATGTCCCTGTATGGTGAGAAACGTCCATTACAGAGCACATAGCAGGGACACATATATAAGATTATCTCAGCACAGGAGATGTGTTATGATCAGACCATGTCCCTGTACGGTCAGATACATCCATTACACAGTACATAGCAGGGACACGTATATAAGATTATCTCAGCACAGGAGATGTAGTATGATCAGACCATGTCCCTGTATAGTCAGACACATCCATTACACTGTACATAGCAGGGACACATATATAAGATTATCTCAGCAAAGGAGATATGGTATGATCAGACCATGTCCCTGTATGGTCAGAAACATCCATTACACATTACATAGCAGGGACACATATATAAGATTATCTCAGCACAGGAGATGTGGTCTCATCAAACCATGTCCCTGTATGGTCAGACACATCCATTACACATTACATAGCAGGGACACATATATAAGATTATCTCAGCACAGGAGATGTGGTCTCATCAGACCATGTCCCTGTACAGTCAGAGACAACCAGAAACACAACCAGTTGTGGAAATCATTATTATTCCAAGATCTATTGATTAAAATTAACTTTGTTGGTGGGAAAACCCCTTTAAGCAATGGAGAACCACTATAACGATCTATTTAAGCCGTATGCTGAAACCAATAAGACCACCCCTGCAGCGCTAATAGGGGGTGTTACAAAGACCTGAACAGCAAATCGGTTTGGCATAAAAGACTAATGGGGTAAATATTACTGTATAGCCAAAGGACAAAAACCTGGGGGCAGGGAGTCCAGACTAGAGAAGAAGTACCCAAGAGTCTAAAGGGAAAGGGGAGGTTATGGGTGTCGTAATGTTTGATGAGGTGGGGACGTCAATTTTGATCTTTGCTCTGTGACTTCATCATGTCTACTTACTGATGCAGAATGGAGACACAGGTTGGCAATGCTCTTATCAGACATAGGATTCCCTAATCATTTAGCTCAAGGGTAAACCTTCTAATATGACATTAAAGCGTGTATATAGTATTGTAACCTCTTTTATTGATTCATCTAATCAAAAGAAAAAAGTAACTTTACAGAATTAACTAAAATAAATTGTACAATTTGTGTACACGGCACTTCCACACATCTATGCAGCCCCATGGTTACCGAATACACAGAAGATTTGCTTGTATTCTAAGGGTACGTGCACACCTGCAGTATGTGAAGCACAAAAATCTGCAAATACTGATGCGTTGGGAGGAAAAATGCTTTGCTAAATACATTTATTACGCATTTTTACACTTGAGTTTTTTATGCTTTTTCCTATTCATTAATATAGGTAAAAACGCTGCAAAAACACTTAGGCCCCTTTCACATCAA
Organism: Allobates femoralis; assembly: GCA_033576535.1. Lineage (NCBI taxonomy): Eukaryota > Metazoa > Chordata > Amphibia > Anura > Aromobatidae > Allobates > Allobates femoralis. Next base: position 399,449,037 of record JARQOC010000006.1, on the reverse strand, counting down.
TGCGTCTGCTGCGTTTTGCTTCATTTGCGTTTTCATGCGTTTTTACTGCAAAAACTCATCAAAACGCATGCGTTTTTGTCCACATTGATTTTGGGCATGTTGACGCACATGCGTTTTTTTTGCCCATCCCTGCGTTTTCGGGGTGTTAAAAAAAAACACAGGTGCGTTAACGCAGGGCACATATGAGTGTACATGTGTTTTTCAGGACCACTTGCGTTTTTTTCCCATACCCCAAAAAACGCTGCATGCAGCGTTTTTGGGTGCTGGAAAAAAACGCAGGTGCGTTTCCCCAAAAACGCATGCGTTTTTTAACATGGGCCCCTATGGGAAACGCAGGCAAACGCAAACGGAAATGCAAGGCACATGCAGACACCTGCGTTAACGGTTGCGTTTTTGTAAAAGGAGTCATCAAAAATGAAAATTTTCTTTTTCAATTGCACCCCCCCCCCCTATATAATTAAGAAAATACAAAAAAAATTTTTAGCACCCCCCCCCCCTTGGTCGGCAGGAAAACGGAAAAATAAATTTCTTCAGCAAAGACACAAATTTTAATGCCATGCGTTTTTTGTTATTTGGGTGTTTGGTGAAAAAAATGACTAAGGCCAGGGTCACATCTCCGTTTTTTCAAAAGAATCCCCTGATCCGGTTTTGAGCTTTCAAAAAGCTCAAAACCGGACCAGGAAGCATTCCTCATAGGAGCCAATGTAAAACACCGGATGGCTTCACAAGCCATCCGGTGTCCGTCTCCGGCACTGCTGCCTGCGTTAAAAATCATGCAGGCAGCAGTTTTTCGCAGCGGTTCTCTGTACCGCACTGCAGTAACCGGATGGCTCAGGATGTGTAATCCTGAGCCATCCGGCAACTGCATAGTTTGCGCATCCCGGCTATTGCCGGGATGAGCAGACTGTACTATCTCTAGTAAAGTGTTAAATTTACTAACTAAAGTAATGTTTGAGGTCTCTAGGGGGGGCTTAGACCCCCCTAGAGACCGGCCGCCCACTCCGGTGGGCTTCTACTATAATTTCCCCCATGGCACGGGCTCCTCCGAGCTCCGTGCAAGTCCCCAAAACTCCCGCCCCCCGTATCACTATACAGGGGTGCCTGCACCCCTCTTGTATAGTGATTCCTGTATGTGCCCATAACGAATGAATACAGTATACATGTAAGCTCATACTTACATGTTCTCGTAGCCAGTGTTCTTGTAAATCCATGGGCGGGGCTGTTTGCTGCAGCCTCCGCCCCCTCATTCATTATGGCCGCCCCCTCCGGCCTTCATCCAGTGTTGTGAGGGCGGCCGCGTCATGAAAGGGGCGGGGTTTAAAAAAAAGCAAGTGCTTTTAGGAGTGCTAAAAAAAACGCAAATTGTGTGTGAACATAGCCATAAATGGTAACGCAGCAAAAACGCATGTAAAAACGCATGTGCGTTTGCAAAAACGAAAAACGCATGCGTTTTTGCAAACGCAGCTCAAAACATGGCAAACAACGTTTTGGGCTGCGTTTGCAAAAACGCATGCGTTTTGCGTTTTTGCAAACTCACATGCGTTTTTACATGCGTTTTTGCTGCGTTACCATTAAAATCAATGTGGACAAACGCATGCGTTTTGATGCGTTTTTGCGGTAAAAACGCATGAAAACGCAAATGAAGCAAAACGCAGCAGACGCATTGATTTGAAAGGGGCCTAAAAGAATTGACATTATGTAGATATGAAATTGCTTCAAATCTGCAAGGCAAAAATAAGCATCGTGTGCAGAAGATTTCAGAAGTCTCATTCATTTTGATGGGACAGTAAAATGTTGCATTTTTTGAAGCAAAAAAAACGCAAAGTGTCAATATAGCCTATTGTGCATTTGTACTTATTTGCCACCTCTTTAGTACAATATGAATAAACACCATATAATAAGTTGCTTAATTTATTATTATATATCCAGTACACCAATAACAAATGAGTGGCAATAGAATAAACTCCTTTAATCTTTTTGCTGGTGTCCAGGCATCATGTGAGTTATTGTATGATCAGACAGGACCTACAAGGAGCCTGCGATTTACAGATAATCAGTAACTTCTGATGGAAGGAAGATCTTCCAAGAGCCACAATTCACAAGGGACAATTTACTTTTGCAGAATAAGAACAGGTTGTTATTTTCCTCCTGTTATTTTGCGCGGCCCGGTGCAGTAATAGTTCTGTCGGCTCCTATTTCTGGATTTTCTGGTACATCATGTAATCTTAGATTCGTTCTATCAAAATACCTCAGCTAGGACTGTGAATTATAGTAACGGACCATGGCAAGGATCTGGTAATGCCCTTAATATTCCCAAATTGCCCTATCATCCTTATGACTATTGGATCGGCTCAAATGGTCGATGTATAACATACCTCCCCTAAGTGTCAGTCTTTACTGAACTAGCATTCTTTAAAAAAATATAAATACCCCCCCCCTAATAAACTTTAAAATGGTTTTCATTTATTACATCTCCACCAGCTTCCACTAGGTTAAAATAAAAAAAACTCAGGTGTCACTCACCCCATGTTCGGGGCATAACTACAACTGGTGCAGGGGTTGTAATCACACCCGGGCACTGGAGTATAGGGGGCCCCAAAAGTCCTTTTGGACCATAGAAAAATACTAATGCTATTAAAGATTTGTCATAATTGGGGGCCCCACTGGAGCTTTCGCATCGGGACCCATGATCTTCATGTTAAGTCCCTGCTCCAGGTCTAGTGCGGTCTCTCTGCTACTGAGCTGGTCATTGTTGACTGGTTGTGATATTACAACACAACTACAGAGTATATGACCGCTACAGCATATCACTAGGCTCATCGGATATTGGTAGTCACTTTAATGTGATCAATGCGGCTGGCATTTCGAAGGGCATTTTCAAGGAAATATAATAAACATAATGAGGTGGGTGCTGAAGCTACCATATTTTGGCTCTGGGCGTTATTTCTGGAGATGATATGGGGGAACTGTGGTTCATAAAGACAACACCTGAAGTTCCTGCGATTGCAGACTGATACTTGGAGAAAGGCTGGGGTCAGACTAGCGTATGGCATGTTTTGTGATAGCCCAATGACACTCCGCTCAGACTCTGCTGTGAGTGTGAACCAAGTATCGTGTGCCTGTGATCCGATCCTGCGATCAGATCACAGCTGTGGAGGAGAGGGAGAGATTCATATCCCCATCTCCTAGATTGATGGCCTCATTGTATATTGTGCTGTAAATGGATGACATCCGAGTGCAGTCTGATGTTTCACTCGCACCCATAGACTTATATGGGTGCGAGTGATCTGAGACTCACAGACCATCACAGCATGCTCCATTTTTCCTCAGTCTGATTAGGGATGAGGAAAAACTCGCAGTTTTTAGCTACCTGATTGTCTAACACTGGGCATGAGTGCAATGTGAGATCTTTTCATGCGATCCGCAAGCTAATGGGACTCTCCACAATTTTTTCCAGTGCTATCCCTATAACTGTCACGGTTATGGAGCATTCATGGGAGTACTATGGAAAAATCCATTAAGTTTTTTCTTTATGAAAACAGGGGCAGCGCCACATACTGATTATTATAGGAGGTATTGGTATATCAGCACTTGCCCTTTGATAGGGGCACTTACATACATGTTAGTAATATTATTATAGCTGCTATGGTAAAGAATATTCCCAGCCTCTTACTTTGAAAGTTTGATTTCGATTTGCTGTCGTATTTTCTGCCTCTCTTCATCCGTTCTCCGGGGGAAGATGTTTCTGTCCTCCAGCTCTTGTTTGCTGGGGCGATTTCTCAGTTTGACTGCCAGCAGCTCCTTCTTGTATCTTCTAGGCAAAGTTCCTGAAATAGAGGAAGAAGGATTTACTGCTGAGGTGTACTTAGGCCATGTGCACACATTGAGTATTTGGTGAGTTTTTTTACCTCAGGGTTTGTAGCCAAAAGCAGCAGTGGGTGATAAATACAGAAATGGTGATGTGTTTCTATTAGACTTTTCCTCTGATTATTCCACTCCTGGTTTTGCCTTACAAATTCTGAGGTAAAAAACTCACCAAATTCTCAACATGTACACGTGGCCTTACAGTCGTAAGAAAAACTATAGAAAGCGATTAATAAAATCGAGATGCAATATAATAAATCTCAGTAGATTGACATTTGAATTTGGCAGCAACATCGATTCACAGTGAACTGCAATTTTGCATAGGCTCCAAATGTCCTGAATCAGTATGTGTAACACTCTGAGATGTCCTAGAGCTGTACCTAACCCTTGTCAAGCTCTTTAAAGGGGTTGACAGACAGGAAAATATATTTTTAGGCTATGAATGATTAAAAATAAAAAAACAACAAAGATTGCAGTGGTGTCGTGATTTGCAAATGAGGCAGACACAGCTTCTGTAGCTGACGGAGACCTTCAGGTCCCTGAGACACTGGAAGTTGACTATACCCCCAATGACAGACTTTTCATGTTTTTCATATTACAAAAACTATCTAAAACTATCCATGGCCAGGGTCACATTTGCGTTTTGACCCTAGCCTGCCGGGTTCCGGTTTTAACTTAGAACTTTTTCCAGCGCCGCATAGCGTTACCGCTATGCGGTGCTGGAAAACGCAGTTCCTAGTTTACGACTGTCACACAGGCAGAGGCTCGGAGTGCGCTTTACAGCGCCGCACAGGAAACGTTGCAGACAGCGTTTCCTGTGCGGCGCTGTAAAGCGCACTCCAAGCCACTGCCTGTGTGACAGGTCGTTAAGGTAAACATCGGGTAACTAGGGACTGCGTTTTCCAGCACCGCATAGCGGTAACGCTATGCGGCGCTGGAATAAGTTCTAAGTTAAAACCGGAATCCGGCAGGCTAGGTCAAAACGCAAATGTGACCCTGGCCCATCTTGGTCATTTGTGATCAGTCAGACCATTCTGTGAGGAACACTAACTCGAACTGATAGTCTCGCTGGCAAACGTTACATCCAGCTGTGGTGAAACCAGTACTGTACCATGTATTCTTTGACACCTCCACTTCGTCCCCACAAATACATTTGGTGGAAGCAAAAGATGCTAATTGTGACCTGTATTTGATACTACTATTCCCCAGACTTCATTGTGATTCTGCAGCAGTTCCTATATTCTTAGCTGTAGTATGTATTTTTTATTTACCTCATCCGTGGCCATTGACAATTTTTCTTTTACCATGCATTTTTTACAACACTATAATTAAGTTCTGACAATCTTTTCAACCACATTAAATTTTTGCCAAAAAGGACGTTATAAGAAATGCTAGTTAGGTAGGTACAAATAAAGAAAGCAAAATATCGCAGCAATCTGCTGCATAGGTGTGATGTGGGTGGTTCATTGGACAAGTAAAAGAGTTGTGCAAAAGCAGATATATACAGTACCTGTAGAATAATGTACTTTACCAAAACGCTCAATCTTGGCCTTATCTGTCCAATAAACACTTTCCCAAAAGGAATTTGGCTTGTTCACATACATTTTGTCAAACTGCAGTCTAGATTTTTCATGTCTCTGTGTCAGCAGTGGGGTCCTCCTGGGTTTCCTGCCATTGTTTAATTCCATACAAATGTCGACAGATAGTTAGTTTGTTCTGACAATGATGCACCCTGAGCCTGCAGGACAGCTTGAATCTCTTTTGAACTTGAATTGGGCTGCTTATCCACCATCTGGTTATCCTGTGTTGCAACCTTTAAATTTTTCTCCGCTGTCTACATCCAGGGAGATTAGCTACAGTGCAATGGGTTGTATAACTCTTGATTATGTTGCACATGATGGACAAGAAAACAACAAGATCTCTGGAGATGGATTTGTAACCTTAAGGCTCTGTGCCAACACTGCGGATTTCCCTAATTTTCTGCCATGATTTTCACATGTTTTTTCGGCGAAATATTGACAATTCCACAGTACAGCACCTTCCCTGCAATGTGGACGGGAAATTGGAAGTGTTGTGCCTATGCTGTAGATTTCCCATAGTGGAAATTGTGCACATTTTCCCATGGAAAAATCTGCAGCATGTCAATTCTTTCAGCGTATTTTGCCACAATTTTCACTCATAGACCTCAATGTTAGCTCCAAAATATGCAGAAATACAAAGCACTGTTCACAAAGTGAGTATTTTGCACAGATTTTGTGCATGTTTTGCACTGGTGACATGGAGCTCTGCTGTATTTTTGGTCACCAGCCTAGGTACAATAGGCAGATACAGGCTGCCACCCACTCTTACCTGCCTAGTTTTACCTGGGTGGTAATCAAAAATACAGGGAAGCCCTTTTTTAAAAATGAATCCATGAAATAATTTTAAAAATGATGTGGGGCTTTGCTATATTTTTCCAATAGGTAAGGAGGAATTGGGCACTAACTAACGTATATGGCTCAATACGACTATCATCAGCAGCAGTGTGAAGTAATCGGAGTTGCACAGCTTGTGTGGAACAGTTGAATCAAAGTATTAAGAAACCCAGGACCTGTGGAAGCGCTGACAGCGTGAAACAGTGACCGTTGTCCGACTCTGCTGATCCCCCTCCATGCACTCTGTACCAATGATTTTATTGGAATAAACTTTCCACACTGCAACGTACAATAAGACTCGGTGAGTGCCGCTGTTTTCTTTATACTTTGCCATATTTTAGGTTGACAGCCAGGTAAAACTAGGAAGCTGGGGGCTGGAATCCTCAAGGTGGGGAGGCCCAAGTGTTCTAGGCCCCCCATACTTTGAATTGCAGCCTGAAGCTGCCCCAGAAAATGGTGCATTAATAGAAGCACCATTTACTGAAGCTGTACCCAACTCTTCCAGCTGCCCTGTGGGATTCGTAGACTGCATGATAAGGGATAATGCCAGCTATGTATTGCCAGCTGACATCAAGCACAAGGTTCATAAGGTCAGCTGTTAGATTCGGCCATTATTAACCTCTAAGTACAGTGCCTTGTGAAAGTATTTGGCGCCCTTGAACTTTTCCACCTTTTGCCACATTTCAGGCTTCAAACATAAATATATAAATTCTAATTTTTTTGTGAAAAATCAACAACACGTGGGACACAATCGTGAAGTGGAACAAAATCTATTGGATATTTTACACTTTTTTAACAAATAAAAGCTGAAAAGTGGCGCATGCAATATTATTCGGCCCTCTTGAGTTAATACTTTGTAGCGCCACCTTTTGCTGCGATTACAGCTGCAAGTTGCTTGAGGTATGTCTCTATCAGTTTTGCACATCGAGAGACTGAAATTCTTCCTTGCAAAACAGCTCGAGCTCAGTGAGGTTGGATGAAGAGCGTTTGTGAACAGCAGTGTTCAGCTCTTTCCACAGATTCTCGATTGGATTCAGGTCTGGACTTTGACTTGGCCATTCTAACACCTGGATACGTTTATTTTTGAACCATTCCATTGTAGATTTTGCTTTATGTTTGGGATCATTATCTTGTTGGAAGATAAATCTCTGTCCTAGTCTCAGGTCTTTTGCAGACTCCAACAGGTTTTCTTCCAGAATGGTCCTGTATTTGGCTCTGTCCGTCTTCCCATCAATTTTTATTTAACCATCTTCCCTGTCCCTGCTGAAGAAAAGCAGGCCCAACCATGATGCTGCCACCACCATGTTTGACAGTGGGGATGGTGTTTTGAGGGCGATGAGCTGTGTTGATTTTATGCCAAAAATATCGTTTTGCATTGTGGCCAAAAAGTTCGATTTTGGTTTCATCTGACCAGAGCACTTTATTCCACATGCTTGGTGTGTCACCCAGGTGGCTTGTGGCACACTTCAAACGAGACTTTTTATGAATATCTTTGAGAAATGGTTTTCTTCTTGCCACTCTGCCATAAAGGCCAGATTTGTGCCGTGTATGACTGATTGTTGTCCTATGGACAGACTCTCCCACCTCATCCAGAGTGATCATGGGCCTTTTGGCTGCATCTCTGATCAGTCTTCTCCTTGTTTGATACTCTTACCATTTCAATATGATCGCTCGCACAGTGCTTCTTGAGATGTTTAAAACTTGGGAAATCTTTTTGCATCTAAATTCGGCTTTAAACTTGCCAGAACAGTATCTCGTGTGTTCCTTGGTCTTCATGATGCTCTCTGCACTTGAAACAGAACCCTGAGACTATGACAGAGCAGGTGCATTTATACAGAGACTTGATTAAACACAGGTGGATGCTATTTATCATTACCAGTCATTTAGGACAACATTGGATCATTCAGAGATCCTCACTGAACTTCTGGAGTGAGTTTGCTGCACTGAAAGTAAAGGGGCTGAATAATATTGCACGCCCCACTTTTCAGTTTTTTATTTGTTAAAAAAGTTAATATCTAATAAATTTCGTTCCACTTCACGATTGTTACCACTTGTTGATTCTTCACAAAAAATTTGAATTTATATCTTTATATTTGAAGCCTGAAATGTAGCAAAAGGTGGAAAAGTTCAAGGGGGCCAAATATTTTCACAAGGCACTATATATAATAAATAATACACCACACCATGAAAAATAATTTATTTGTAAAAAGAACACAATCACAAACCTTTTTCCCATCTTTATTACTCCCAAAAAAAACCTCCACAATAATCCTCTGAAATGACCGATAACAGTGGGCAGCGAAACTGACTGCCAGCTGTGAGCAGGGTGACATCACAGTTTGGTTCATCTGAGGTCAGTTAGAGCGACGCAGCTGAGCTCTTACCTCAGATCAACTTTCACACATTACCCCGCTCACAGCAAGCAGTAACTTTCGGCTCCCACTGTGAACAAACATTGTAAAATATTATCGTGGATGGTTATTATGGTGGTAATAAAGACGGGAAAGAGGAATGTGTTTGTGTACTTTTTACAAATAAATTATTTTTCTCTGTGTCGTATAATTTTTACTATTTACTTTAGAGGTTCGGATCTAACATTGGTCCAACATTATGAACCTCGGGCTTGGTGCCAGCTGGCAATGCTCAGCTGGTATTAACCCTCTATTACCCTATCTGCTGGCATCGGGTAATAAGGGTTAATACCAGCTGAGTATTGCCAGAGCAACTGGAAGTAAAGCTCCAGGAAATGGCACCTCTATGTTCGTGCCATTTCCTTGGGTGGCTGCGGGCTGCAATATGCAATGTGGAGAACCCAAATACTTGGGCCTCCCAGTGCTTAGAATTCCAGTCCCAACTGCCTAGTTTTACCTTGTTAAAAAAAAAAAAAATAGAGCAAAACTCCACATAATTTTAAAAAAGAGCTCCCCTGTATTTTTGATTACCAGCTAGGTACAACTAGGCAGCTGAGGGTGGTAGCAGCACATAGTTGCCTGCTATACATGGGCTGGTGACCAAAAAAACAGCAGAGCCCTACTTCACATTATGACATGTGACGCAATTGCGTCATACCGGCTTTACCGCCCCTTTTATGACGCGCACAGGCTCTCGGATCTGTAGCACGCCCATCGGGTCGTGCATAATTAACAAGCAGGCGGCGGGGAGCAGCAGCCAGGCACGCCTTTTGCGGCTTCTCAAATGCTGAGAAGCCGCTGGAAATAAGGTATAAAAAGCACTTTTATTAACTTTACAATATCGCTTTGGCCACACAAAGGGATGGCTCCAGAGGTGTTAGCATGCTGCAGGGAAAGGTATTAAGGTTCTGGGGGCTTATTTTTTGGGGTCAGGATTGCTTTAAAGATATGACAAGGGAATTACCAAAGCCAGGTATCCATCCACAGACAGCTGTTTCGGGGTTTTGCCCCTCATCAGTGTGGAGTAGGATTCTGGCTTGGTGGGAGCAATGCCTGGTAGACCAACATCACAAAGCACTCACTGATCTCAGGGAGACCAGTCAAGGAAAGCAATGCGGGCAGCAGGCAAAAGTGCTCAAACACAGCGACATCCTAAGTGCCTTGCCCCCTGGGAATTAGGAATATGCAAATAGAGTCCGTGGAGCCTCGTTTAGAAATCTCAAACAGGGTTCTAACCCTGAGATCAGTGAGTGCTTTGCAATTGCTAAAAAAGGCAGCGAAATCCACGTGAAGAAAACCGCACCAAAAACACACCAACAGATGACCAACTTTTCTGTGTGGACCTTTGAAACATGGCATGGATTTTGGACGTCAAAAATCAGCAGCACATATTGTACATCAGCACATAGCCTAAGGTTGTTCATAGTTTTCAATCATTTTTATTCTCAGTTCCTGTGTCGTCTTCTCCTCTTTCTACTTTTCTTTCTGTGCTTAGTGTGGCTCACACCGACACATAATGCAAATGTGGCACCCCAGAGTCCAGTTGCCACAATGGCGTTGCCTCCCTCGGGGGGTAATGTGGTGCTTGGAAGCAAGATAGGGTATCCACACTAGGTAAGCCCACAGCACACAACACCTTTCCTGACTCCAGACCAGAAGGGGGGCTCTGAAACCCTAGTTCAGAGGAGCTCCCCTATAAATTCTGGCCTGGGGCAGGGTTAGTCAATTCAGTTCCTAGGACGACTGTGAAGACATCCTGCGGACTGGAGCAGTGTCAGGCTCGTCTGAGGATAAGCACCAGCCAGTGTGAGGGACCCGTAGCAGAGGGAGGAGAGGGTAAGCCTGGGGAGTCGAGCCAGTTACCCGGTTACACCTCAGAGGAGAGCGCCAAGAACAGACACCAGAGTCCAAGGTTGTGAGGCTACCTAGGTCCAGCAGCCAAATCCGGTGGGCGGGAAACTCCACGTCTCCCGCTCACACCAAGGCACCTGGAGGCACAGTGGCATTGGAGAGCTCAGGGACAGAGACCAGAGAAGTGGTACCCGTAAAGGGCTCGAGCTGCCTGCCATATTGGTGATAGACTTTCCAGCAGGAGAAAAGGGTAACAGCTTAGCTACAGGTAGCCAGAAGCAGCAAAGAGGAGCACTGCAGGGAGGCCTCAGAACTCACCGGGTGAGGAGATCCCTAACTTGCTTCCAGGCCACCCAGATTTACAATATCACCTGTAGATTGCACCCTGGCATCCACCTACTGCAACAGTAAAGGTAAAGGAAACTATACCTACATGTCTGTCGGTTATCCGCGCCTTCCGTCCTCACCCAAACGGCCTACCACCGCCATAGACTCTACCAGTTGCCCCGAGGAGCCCCTCCACTGCATTCCCATCTTTCCCCGGAGGTCCCACACCGCAGCACCAGCCCTCAATAGCTGAATACCACGGTGGCATCATGACCCCTAAATCCTATCCCCTCGAAAACTTTGGATCTACTGACCAGGGTCACGGAAGCTGGTTTCAACCCCTGTGACTCCTCCAGAAGCGGCTAAAGCCCGGTTCCAAGTATCCATGGGGTGCAACACAAAGATTGAGTCAATTTCTCCCCTTGTTATCTGGTTTCAGGTGTGATTTTCATATTGCCACAGGTGAGTTTGAACATGCTTGACCATTTTAGAAAGGTACCAACAATGTTGTTCAGCCCATTTTTGGAGCTTCGTGTGAAATTATGTTTTTTGTGTTGTTCAAATACACACAAATTAAAAAAACATGTGTATACCAAAACATGTGTAATTGTAATACATTCTAGGAGAAACACTTCATTTTCTGGAACAATTTCAAGGGTGCCAACATTTTTAGCCATGACTGTGTATATATTAAAATGCCTGTTAATCTTTAGATGTGTATATTTTTTTTGCGTTTTTTTCAAACCCATTACCAAAAATTACAAAATAAGAAATCCTAAATTCCCAAAAGGCAGCACCTGCAACAGGGCACTGTATTGGCATGGCATGCATGAATGTGAAATTTGACTAGTAAAATAGATGGACAAAAAAAATATTTGAGACACCCAAATTGTGTGGTAGACAGTCGTAGTAAATGACTAGATTTGAGGGAATTTTCTTTTGTATTAAAAAAAAGAATTATTCCTCCTTTACAAAAAGAATTGCACAAAAAAATGACTCAGTACAGTACGTTGTGGCAAGGAAGCACACCATCTTTGACCTACACTGATTACAGATTTTTTTCTGTGGCTGGCTGCCGCTTTCTAGTGCTTTAAGACTGAAGAAAAGGTCAATTCTAATACAATTGCAGGAGGACAGCTGCCAACTACATCATATCAATCAATCATACTGAGTCTGGCACTTTTGAGGCCATACACCTCTTCTATCTCTTTCCTCTTTCTATTAATTGAATATCTATATTATTCACAGACTATTACTCTTATCTTTTTCACTGCAGCAGTTGAACAATACATTACTGCAGGAGTGGGGAACCTTTTTCTGCCAAGGGGCATTTGGCAATTACTACCAACCTTCGGGAGCTGTACAAAATTATCAACTTGGAAATTACCCGCTATATTTGGTTAAACAATAAAATCACCCCTAGTGTGGTGGCTGGGGCTGCTTCTCTTTGGCGTGACTGTGATGTTAGGTGATATTGATCATGTTGCTTCTCAACTGTTTTTCCAAGTTTGCTAGAGCCATAGACATGACAGGAGAAGCTGGGGGCATAGAGATCACTGGGAAGCTCAGGCTGGGGCATAGAGATCACTGGGAAGGATCAGGCGGGGCATAGAGATCACTGGGAAGGCATCAGGCTGGGGCATAGAAATCACTGGGAAGGCTCAGGCTGGGGCATAGAGATTCACTGGGAAGGTTCAGGCTGGGGCATAGAGATCACTGGGAAGGTTCAGGCTGGGGCATAGAGATCACTGGGAAGGTTCAGGCTGGGGCATAAGATCACTGGGAAGCTAGGCTGGGGCATAGAGATCACTGGGAAGGCTCAGGCTGGGGCATAGAGATCACTGGGAGGTTAGGCTGGGGCATAGAATCACTGGGGAGGCTTAGGCTGGGGCATAAAGATCACTGGGGAGACTGAGGCTGGGGCATAGAGATCACTGGGGAGGCTGAGGCTGGGGCATAGAAATCACTGGGGAGGCTGAGGCTGGGGCATAGAATCACTGGAGAGGCTAAGACTGGGACATAGAGATCACTGGGGAGGCTGAGGCTGGGGCATAGAGATCACTGGGGAGGCTGAGGCTGGGGCATAGAGATCACTGGGGAGGCTGAGGCAGGGGCATAGAGATCACTGGGGAGGCTGAGGCTGGGGCATAGGGATCACTGGGGAGGCTGAGGCTGGGGCATAGAGATCACTGGGGAGGCTGAGGCTGGTGCATAGAGATTACTGGGAGGCTGAGGCTGGGGCATAGAGATCACTGGGGAGGCTGAGACTGGGCATAGAAATCACTGGGGAGGCTGAGGCTGGGGCATGGAGATCACTGGGGAGGCTGAGGCTGGGGCAAAGAGATCACTGGGGAGGCTGAGGCTGGGGCATAGAGATCACTGGGGAGGCTGAGGCTGGGCATTAGACGATCACTGAGACGGCTGAGGCTGGGCCATAGACATCACTGAGGCTGAGGCTGGGCCAATAGAATCACTGGGTAGGCTGAGAACTGGGGCCATGAAATCAGGGAGGCTGAGGTGCTGGGGCATAGAGGATTCTACCTGGGGAACAGAGAGCCATCGGGCAAGAGATCACTGGGGAGGTGAGGCTGGGCAAGCATCACTAGGGCTGAGGCTGGGGCATGACAGGGACACTGGGAAAAGTGGGATGGGACATAAGAGTCACTAGGGGAGGCTGAGGCTGGGGAATAGAATCATGGGGATGCATGAGCTGGGCATATCGATCACTAGGAAGGTGGGCTGTGGGCATAAGATCACATGGGAGGCTGAGGATCGGACCAGAGATCACTGTGAAGGTGAGGCTGGTGCATAGAGATCACTGGGGAGCGGATTTAAAGACACTGGCAGTTGCAAAATGGTGATAGCTCAAGCACTGTGTGCCAAACAGAACTCTGCCTGGAGGCCGCAGAATGACTAGGGCCGCATGCAGCCCACTGAGCTGAGTTCCCCACCCCTCAATTACTGTTCTGGAATATTCCATTGTTTATGGGCTTGCCTTTTTTTGAGCACATTAAGGCCTATGAGCTCTGATCATATTCTTAGTATCCTAAAATCAGTCTAGAATGCTTCTGGCATTACCAATAGGCTTTTGTACAACTATGATAATCCTCCTGATGACCTGTCTAAACCTTGTGATGTGTAGCTCAAAATCTTTGTGCCAGACGCTGCGGCATTTGGGTTGGGAGGTCATGTGAATTTCGTGCTTGATGCCATCTTCTGCAATTTATAAATGGTGATAAACAATTTTTTTTTGCAAATGTCGAATTCAGTGTATCTTGTATGAGATGAGCCTCGCAGGCTAATATTTCTCTCTTGTACCTGTGTGTAACTGTATGATTTTTATGAATTGTACTTGTCATGTATACACCATTTTCACATGTACAGTGCCATGGAATTAATGCGCTATAATGATAAAAATTAAATTAAAGTAGGTAGGATGAAGGGTTAAAATGGGTGAATATCATATTGATTAGTCAACTCATTTTCAGGCTCCCTGAAACGCCCTGAAGCATGGCAATATGATATGGATTTGTCCTGGGGTCAGGCAGTCCTGAAACGAATTGACTAATAAAGCAATATTATATTCACCCTTTGATGTCTGGTGGAATACAGCAGTGTGGTTTTAACCCTTCATCCTCCCTACTCTATATGCACCACACTGGGGACTGCAGCAGCCATATGCTTTTATAGTGGTTGTGACTCTCACAACCACATAAGGTGAGCCTCTGATACCTATTTAGGTCAGATTTTATCTCTCAGACCCTTCATCCCCCTACTTTAATTTTCTGAGATAATGACCTTTGCGTTTTCATTGGCTGTAAGTCATAATCATCAATAAACACTTGAAATAGATCACTCTGTTTGTAATGACTCTATATAATATATGCGTTTGATTTTATGTATTGAGTTACTGAAATAAATTCACTTTTTGATGATAATCTAATTAATCGAGATGCACTGTAACTGCAGTCTATACATGCACGACGCTATCAAAGCAGTTACCTACAACTGCCACAAGTGGGCGCCTACTGCATTACATATTATATAGCTCCTATTGAGCTGTATACTGTACATTCATATGCCAATTTCTCTCCCTAGTGGCGGCTGCATGGAATCCTGTTATGCTTCTTTTTTAGCTCAACAATATACCTCCCTCAGTTCACAACATCAGAGCATGCTCTGGACATACACAGAACAGACTTTGAATGAAAATTTAAGATGCCACTTTCAATTCTCACCAGAGATAACTGAGTTGTTGAGTTCCTCCTCGTCCTCATATAACAGCACATTGTCTTTATGGCTGGAATCCCTGATCAAGTTTTCTTTGTTTTCTTCGGCTTCCTTCATGGAGCCACATTTATTCTCCGAGATGCCATCATTCATTACCCCTTTATCCACACTAGAGGGTCGTGATGTTCGGAAATCCATCCTCTTCTTTGGAGAAGATTTCACTTCTCGACTATGAAAGCTGGAAAAAAGTACAAAAAGTTTTTCTTAACACTTTATATTCCACCATGGTCTTAAAATCCTATATCTGCTTCTTCACCTGACCAGTCTAAAGCAGCACTGACAGTTATGGTTATTGACTGCGTTGTCTAATGGCAACCAACATCTGTCTGAAGTTCACCTCTTGCCTTAGCTGAGGTTCAGGCCTCTTCTCTGTTATTCCTTCTCTGCTTGTTTAGCTTATTGGAAGTAAATTGTATGGGGGCTAAACTACATTACAGTAAATATAGCAGGAAAATAAACTACAAGCAAACCCTTTAAGACAAATAACCCCATGAATCTGATGTAGATAATGGGATGCCCTATGCTGACAATCATAAGTACAAAAAGCACTCAATGAATTTAAGACTGCCACTAAGGTGGGGTCTTCTTTTGCCCAAAGCTTCACAGAGACTCATGATATATTAATATTTTTTAATAATACTTCAGCAATGCACATGATCAACAGTACAGCACAGGAGAAATTATCATGGATAACTGTTTTAAAGGAATCTTCTCCATGCTCCTCTTTAACCAAGTTTTCCTTGGCCATACATACCCACCTGTCTTGGCGATGTTTTGTAGCCAGCGCACGATGGAGCTCCTCAATGACTCGGCTGGGGGGTAAAGGCATATGCATGGCAGGCAGATGAGGAGATCCGTGGGGGTAGGGTTCTTTACAACCTGACTGCTACTTTCTGGGGGTTTCTGGCTGGATGGCTGGAAGAGATTAATGTGTCCTGAGATATGGGAGCATCCGACAGGGGTGGGGTTCTTCATGATGCTGGAGGGTGGGGATGTGATTTCTTCCAATTCTGTACAAAAGAAATTAAAAATATTATGTAGCACTAGCAAAATGTCCAAGAGCAATGAGGAGTGCATCTTCTGAACTTTGCTTTCTCCAAATTTGCTACATTTTCCCAGCAGATCAGACTCGATTCCAATAAAATCAGTCCAAATTAAAACGTCCCCTGTTGCCAAGAAAATATATTTATTACGCTCCAATGTCTAAGGGGTTAAAAAGTAATAAAAGTAATAAAATACATTATGCTCACGTGTCCTAAGCCCTCACCCATCCTTGTGCTGCCTCTACCAGTTCTCCACAAATATTTTCACTTCTTCCAGTGCTATGTGAGGTCAATCACTGGCTTCAGTGCTAGAAGGGATCACAGAGGGACTGATGCCAGCACTGAGGCCCGTGGACATATGGCAGTGGCAGCAGAAGGACAGGTGAGTATAATGTATTCATTACTTCCCAGCCCTTAAAATAAGACAGAAAATTGGTAGACAGTTGTGAATCAAAGCACAAAAATGTCAGAGATCGAAATTTGGGGGAAATTTGTAAAAATTAGCGTTCTTCAAGTGGTTGTCCGGGATTTTAACCTTGATGACCTATCCTGAAGATAGGTAATAAATGTTTGATTGGCATGAGTGCCGGTGGTCTCACCCCCACCTGCTATATCTAGTGCCGCTGTTGTGGAGCTGCACATCACTCTGTTAATGTAATAGTGGCTCTGGAGGTAATATGTAATATCCAGCCGTGTCCACTCTACAGTTGACAACAGAGCTGTGCTGTGCAGTCCTGCAACTTAGCAGTTCCAGCCGCCACTGGCACCAGGCACAGCTGTGTTGCACCCCAGCAAGGTCATCAATCCTACAGTTCTAGACAGCCCCTTTAAGGATCGATTTACTCATCTGTATCTATGACACCTCTTCTCCTGAACTGTTAAGTATTATGTTCATCCATTTCTTAGATTTGTTTCTGGGAAACCAATATAGTTGTCTTTACAGCTCACACAGAGCTTAGGGTGCCTTCACATTTGCATTTGGAAAGCAGCGCACCGCACGCAGCCAAACGCTTGCGCACATGCGTTCCTATGTTTGGCTGCGTTTGGTTGCGTTTGCATTTGGATGCGCACAATTTGTGCACCCTCCAAGCGCACTCCGAATGCAGCATGTTGCATTTTTTGTGCATTGGCGGACACTTGTTTTATCTGCAAGCGTCCGCAAGCGCACAAACCATGCATTAAAGTCAATGGATCCGCAGTGTCCTCCACATGACAGCGAAGGTGAACGCTGCGGATCTCATTGGAATCTCTCCGGTGGCCGCCGGTGATCAGCTAGAGCCGCCGCTGCTCTCCCGCCGGTGTCAGCGCGGGTGATTTGAAGATACAGCTGATCTGACAGCTGTTTAAATCTCCCGCGCTGACATCGAATAGGGTGATATCGGTGCAGGAGATAAGAGACAGCTGATCGCTGCTTCAAATCTCCAGCGCCGACCTCACCTATTCAGTGTCGCGTGGGAGATTTGAAGCAGCAACCAGCTGTCTCTTATCTCCTGCACCGATATCACCCTATTCGGTGTCGGCGCGGGAGATTTAAAGAGCTGTCAGATCAGCTGTATGTTCAAATCTCCCGTGCAGGAGATCAGCTGTGGCCGGGAGGAGGAGATCTCCACCGCTGATCTCCTCCTCCCGGCCGCCCCGAGAGAGCTGATTGGCTGCCCGCGGTGAATACTAATGTGAACGCATGCGGAGATTCTCCGCTGCGTTCACATCAGTATGGGCTGCGTTGCACTGCGTTTGAGTCTGCATGCCATACGTATGCAGGCAGACACATACGCAAGTGTGAAGGCACCCTTATGGTCTTTCTTTTCAAGGATCATAAATTGATAAACTTTCTGTAGTGTTACAGAATAATGAGTTTGACACACCCACTCCAGGGCCGGGGAAGACTCGGGAACCAGACGGTTACTCATTGTTCTGCTTCACCTCTCTTCGGTTTTATTCACGGGGACAGACGGGGGCCGAGACCCGGTCCTGTGACCCTGGCGGTATCATTTTAAATAAACGGGAAGATGTTAAGGAAAGTTTGAGGGGATAAAAGGGGTATTCTAGATGCCACCTGCAGTGTGCGGCCAGGGCAGCCGCCACTGCTTCAGAACCTCTGAGAACAGTGACCAGCAGCTTGGATAGCATTGCTCCCCGCAGGTGGAGCGTAGTCACCAGGGCAATGGAGTGATTTTCCCCGTCTCGTACCTTGGCAGTTGGTCACTCAGTTAACAGTACTCTCGGTGTTACGGGCGGCATCTGCTGCCGATGTTCGCCGCAAATAAAAGTCTCTCACAGCACAGCTGCAGTTCTGTTACTTTTACTCAGGTATTAAACATGGCCACCAGGTATGCTCCTGCCAGTCTCCGGTTCGCTCTTTCTCCAGAGCTGGGTCAGTTCAGTCAAGCCACAGTTGGTGCCCTTTCTGTCCTCTCTAGCTGTCTCAGTCTCTGGTGGTTTGTCTCTCTCAGCGCTATAAGGAGTAGTTCTCTTCTTAGGCGAGCAGGTTGTTGCTCTGCTCCCCAGGCTCTCAACGCTCTCTGCAGCACATTGCTCAAGTTCCGGTGGCCAGGGGTGCTTGTATGTCCTGGGCGCCATTAGGTCACTCTCCCGTGGGCTGCTCCCTAGTTCAGCCACCTTCTAAAAGATGTGTCGGGTGTTCAGCCACAGGTCCCGTTAGAAGTCTGGGGCCTCGGGTTTACGACTCCGGCATGAACAATCCACACAGTCTGCAGGGCCGGGTCCCTGTCTCCACCAACCCCTCTGTCTTGTCAGACTTGGGTGTACGGGGCTTCCTGTCGCTTCGGCACCACAGTCTCTCCCTTCCATGGGTGAGCATGGTGGCATTGCTCCAACCCATGGGAGTCGGCACCACACCGCCTCTACACTCCTGACTACCACTCCTCGTCAGTTGATGTTACTCCTCCTGTCTCCTTCTACTGATGATTCTTTTGACTCTACTGTCATGTCCCCCTTTCTGTGACTTGGGTCCTACCTCAGGGTCCACCCACCGTCCCAGGGGTCTGTCACTACGTGTGTGTTTTTTTCCGGGCTCAACTGCACCATCCAAACACCTGGAGAACAGGGGCACTACATTCCCTAACCATGGAAATGCAGCACCTCTGGTGGCAGCTTACCTGGTGGGGTGCCACATTCCCCCTTGTCAGAATAAGCTCATCCCCAAGAGACCTGGTACCTTGGACACTCACAAAAATAATTATTTTTTATATGCATAATAACAATAATCAACACTTTTCATCCCTTACGGGAGGCTTCTCAAAAAAATAAAAAGTGCTCAGTTTAAAACAAGTCCACAATCTCGTGAGCATTACCCCTACCGGGGCTCAAAAACAGTTCTGGTCAGAGTCCTCCACTCAACTGTTCAGTGACCATAGCGGGTTAACTATTTACAGGCTACAATTTATACATTCACCGGTACCTAACTAACTCGTTATTCCCATTATTTACATTTACACAAAGAAACACACTAACTACTCTTTACAGTACTTCCCTGGTCTCACTCAGGGGTACGGCCACTTGCTTGCAAATTGTCCTTCCCCTGGAAAGTTGTGTGTCCAGCTCGGCTTACGGGGTCTTAAGCTGCAAGATTTTGTATATGAGCAGTGTATACCAGCCCCTCCGTCCCATGCACAGGGTGTAGCCAACCTCCTCGCCAGAGCGGAGGTCTCAACCGGGGTGTCCTTTCGGGAGATAGGACTCCATGTCCTGTCGGCTGACGAACACCTCCTGCTTCAGTCTATACTCCGTAATAAACCCCCAGCCGATTCGAATGTGAAAGTCTACGACTACCCCGTGGCACCGCTCTGCCGGGTTCAGAACTAAAGTCTTTCTCATACACCTCTTCTTCTCAAGGTTGGCCTCCCTCCTGCAGCTGCCAACGATCTCTGCGCTGCTGTCTCTCCTCTTCCTCCTTGCCTTTCATTTGGGCCCAGTAGTTGTTGTCTTGCCCACTCCACACTCGGTTCTCCGCCTGGGCCGCCGTTGGGCTTTCTCCCTTCAAGCTCTCGCTGGAGGCCCAATGCGCCCTACCGCTCTCAACCTCTGGGATCTCTGCCGAGCTCTCGCTGTTCTCCGACTCGATGGCATCACCTGCCCCCTCTAACTGTGGTGCTAACTCTGGTGGTTCAGGTGTAGCAACCGGTGATTACTCTGGCGACTCTGGGGTTGCCACCCAACACTGGCTTGGGGGGTCCGATACTAGCGCTGCTACCGGTTCTGGTTCTGGCACTGCTGCGGTAAGCTCTTCCACTGTCACAACTGTTGGTGGTTCTGGAGGCTCTAGCACCAGGTCTTGTAGGGCACCCTGGACCATTTCCAAACGCTCACGGTCTACAACTGCTCAGCGTTCAACGGGTGGCTTAGTTCTCGCATAGCCTCCTCAAAGTCCTTGGGTGCGGTAAACCGTACCCAGACTCTAGCCTCCGCATCTGCATTAAGTGCTCTCGCACACTACTGTCCAATCACCAGGGTGCCGAAATTGCTGTCCGCCATAATGCCTCCTTTTTCTTGCACGACGCGGTTCTCCTTCTTTCTACTTTCTAGACCTCAACCTTCATGCCTTGTCTCCTCCTCTAGGCAGGGTCAGTAACTCTCGATAGCAGGACCCTTTGGCTTTTCTTTAGTATTCGTGGCGCGCCTGCTATTTTGCAATGAGGGCCTAGACACTCTCCTGACCTGCACGTGGCGCGTGCTCTTCTCCCACTGCCATTTTTACGAGCTAGTTCTTACACAGTTCTAAACAGTTCCTTAAGGTGCACGAGACCTGTTCTTTCTGGGTTGCTCACATCGTGTTCGTGACGCCAGGTTGACATGCCCACTCCAGGGTCGGGGAAGACTCGGGAACCGGGCGGTTACTCGCTGTTCTGCTTAAACTCTGGCGGTGTCATTTTAAATAAGCAGGAAGATGTTAGGGAAAGTCTGAGGGGATAGAAGGTGTATTTGTGACGCCACCCGTGGTGTGCGGCCAGGGCGGCTGCCGCTGCTTCAGAACCTCTGGATCTGAACTGTTTGCAGGGCCGGGTCCCTGTCTCCACCAACCCCTCTGTCTCATCAGATTCGGGAGTATGAGGCTCGCTGTCTCTTCTGTACCCCACGGCTCTTCTGTTCCTCGGCCGGTCAGTCTTACCCTCCCGTAGGTGAGCGTGGTGGCATTGTTCCAACCCACGGGAGTCAGCACCATACCGTCTGTACACTCCCAACTACCACTCCTCGTCAGTTGATGTTACTCCTCCGGTCTCCTTCTACCGACGACTCTCTTGACTCTACTGTCTTGTCCCCCTTTTTGTGAACTGGATCCTCCCTCAGGGTTCACCCACCGTAACAGGGGCCTGTCACTACGTGTGTGTGTTTTCCGGGCTCAAATGCACCATCCCGACACCTGGAGAACAGGGGGCACTACACTCCCTAACCATGGGAATGCAGTACCTCTGGTGGCGGCTTACCCGGTGGGACGTCGCAAGTGCAGCTCTGGAGGATAATGTACTCAGGATCAGTACAGGGTAAGTAATGTAATGTATGTACACAGTGACTCCACCAGCAGAATAGTGAGTGCAGCTCTGGAGTATAATACAGGATGAAAATCAGGATCAGTACAGGATAAGTAATGTATTGTCTGCACAGTGACTCCACCAGCAAAATAATGAGTGTAACTCTGGAGTATAATACAGGATGAAAATCAGGATCAGTACAGGATAATTAATGTAATGTATGTACACAGAATAGTGAGTGCAGCTCTGGAGTATAATACAGGATGTAATTAAGATCAGTAATGTAGTGTATGTACACACTGACTCCACCAGCAGAACAGTGAGTGCAGCTCTGGAGTATAATACAGGATATAACTCAGGATCTGTTCAGGAAACATAATACTGTATAATGTATGTACACATTGATTCCACCAGCAGAATAGTGAGCACAGCTCTGAGGTATAAAAACAGGACATAGCTGAGGATGAGTGAAGGATATTCAATTTCATGTACGTACAAGATGGCTCAAATTTATCTGGGGCAGAAATAAAATAAATGCATGCTTACTTACTAGAGTGGTGCATCTTCTCCATTCTGAGACCTATGTAGCCTGCCAGCCTCATGACCTAAATAATGTAATGTGACCACTTTAACCAATCACCAACTACCATGAAAGGCGCAGATTGGGGTAACCCTCTGGTATGGCTATTGTTAGTCGTGGTGTATATGAGTGAAGTGTCACGCACCTGCCAAACACTGGTTCACCCATGAAGACGACTTTGGCTGTGGCATTGGAAGAAGTGGAGGACTGCTGATGAGAGTGGTACTTCTCTCCAGTGGAGGGGATTCTAGAGATTCGGTGAGCAGTAAGGCTTGTAAAGTTTTCTCCACCGATTCTTTCAGTTCTTCCTCCAAGGTCAGTTGAGCTTTACCTGCAGATACAAAAGTCATGATAAGGATATATAAATCGTCAATCATTTAATTGCATAAACAGTAACTGTAAGGGCCACTTTACACACACCAACTTATCTGTCCAACTTCTGAACAGATCTCTGGTTGCAGTGAAATCATGGACACATTGTTCCATTTGTACACAGCCACAAAATGGAGCAATGTGTCCATGATTTCACTGCAACCAGTAAGTTGGTCAGAAGTTGGACAGATAAGTTGGTGTGTGTAAAGTGGCCATTACATCTGCTTAGTCCTTATTTATTCCCTTTATTATATTTCTGGCAAGTGGTGGAGGGTTTCCCAGAGGTAAGCACAAGGTAAATTTTCATTCTGGACACCCACAGGGTAAGTGAAGAATAATGCTGACATATATGGGCTCCATGCTTTTCTACATGCTCCACAAAGGGTCAGAAAGTAGCTAATACAATGGCCAAAAAAAACACTTAAAAATGAAAAGCTGAACAAATGCAAAAGCTGTCCATTTACACATTAAAGGCCGCTTTACACACACCAACTTCTGTGACCAACTTCTGAACAGATCTCTGGTTGCAGTGAAATCATGGACACATTGTTCCATTTTGTGGCTGTGTACAAATGGAACAATGTGTCCATGATTTCACTGCAACCAGAGATCTGTTCAGAAGTTGGACACATATCTGTGTGTGTAAAGTGGCCTTGAACCTCAGGCAGCCACTAATCCAATATTGATTACCTACTCTGAAGGTACCGTCACACGGGGAGATATCGCCGGCGATGTTGCGGCGATCTCATGAACGCGCACATCGCTTCTGCATCGCTCGTGAGACGTCACACGTAGCAATATCGCCGGCAACCCAGGGCGATCAGGCGATTCCGGAATCGCCTGAAACAACCTTGAAGCGATATGTGCTTTTCAGATCGCCGTGTCACACAGCACCACCTCACCGTCAATGTGGCATACAGAATGGATTGCCTGAACACAGACATCGCCTGTGCCATTGCTATTGCCGCGTCACACGACAGTAGGCATATGGATCGCTCTAGCTACATCGCCTGATTTCCCGCCACTGTTGGGAAATCTCTGAACTCAGAAACAGAGATTTATTGCCGTTCAGTCGCCACGTTACACGCGGCGACGCACAGGCGATGTCGCTTCAACATCGCCTGCACAGGAAGATCTCGGCGACATCGCCGGCGATATCTCCCCTGGTGACGGTACCTTGAAGGCCACTTTACACACACCAACTTATCTGTCCAACTTCTGACCAACTTGCTGGTTGCAGTGAAATCATTGGCACATTGCTCCATTTTGTGGCTGTGTAGAAATGGAACAATGTGTCCATGATTTCACTGCAACCAGAGATTTGTTCAGAAGTTGGTCACAGAGGTTGGTGTGTGTAAAGCGGTCCTCACAGTTTATCAAGCCCAACATCACAACATTGAATACTGTGCAGTGGCCATTCTCTGGTGCTACAGCGAAGATCACATTGATGTCAATGGTAGCTGAGCTGCGGCACCCAAAAACGGCAAATTTTGAGTTTTTGCTCCAAATCTGATGCTGTCAAGAAAAAATCTTGCAAGAAACTACATGGAAAAATACTTTTAAAAATGCCTTCAACACTGTTTGCAAAAAACACAATGAGAAAAAGAGATTTACTGCAGAAACAAAACAAAATATAACAATAAGGGTACCTTTACACGCGGCAACTTTTCTAGGAATTTCACTGGCAACTTACGGTACTGGTTGCAGTGAAATCATGGACACATTGTTCTATCTTGTTGTTGTGTACAAATGGAACAATGTCTCCATGATTTCACTGCAACCAGTAAGTTGCCAGTGAAATTCCTAGAAAAGTTGCCGCGTGTAAAGGTACCGTACCTTAAAAGCAGTGTTCTGTGACATGAAGTTCTCTTGAAAAATCAGTCAGATTACTTTCTGCCTTCAAAAAAACTGTGTGTGAACGTACCCTAAAGGCCTCCCAGTTTTCCCTGAAATAGCTAAACAATAATAATGGGTGAACCCAAACTGTGAGTTACGGGGTCCATACCGAACACCTAGTGTTTGGGCCCAAACCCGAAACATGGACTTCCCTGAGAAGCCCAAGTTACTGTTCGGGTTTGGATGGGGGGGGGGGTGATGTAAAAGGAAGCAAAAGTGATTAAAACAGCAGCATTATACTTACCTATGACCGTGCGCTTGTATTTCAGGGCCGCTTACTAACCTCCAGTTTATTCAATGGACTGTAACTCCAACAGCCAATCACAGATGCCCACTCTCCTTGACAGTGTCTGTGAGTGGCTGTTGCACTCCCACTCATTGTGCCGGCTTTTGTGATTGGTTGCCAAAGTAAAAACCAGACAGCTGGAGGCTGAGATTCTCATCATAGTTATTGGGGCCCCCAGGCTACAGAATAGCAGCCCGCAGCTGTCCCAGAAATTGGCGCGTTCATTAGAATTGCCATTTTCTAGCACTTTACCAGACTCTTACCGGTGCCCTGGTGTGGAGGCATTGGGGTGATAGAGGGAGTAATGACAGTTGAGTATTGGCAGCTGTTATTAAGCCCAGATTAATAATGTTCAGGCGTCTATAGGGCCCGTACTTTATCAATCATATAAATAAATAGCTAAAAAACACACAGACAGAAAAATTCTTTATTTAAAATAAGACACACAGACAACCCTCATTTTCTCATTTATTAACCCCAAATATACCATCCAACGATAATATACAGCGATGTCCAGCGACAGTCCGCAAGTGTCTGCTCACAGCAAGCAGCTGTCTCAGACTGACCTCAGAAGAACGCTCTGGTGTCACCACTCACACAGCTGTGGTTCAGTCTGAGAACACTACTCGTGGTGAGTGGATACTAATGTCTCCGTTCACCATATGTAGCAGAGGCAAGTGTGCTTCACTGGACATCACTGTGGATTATTCTTGGAGGGTATGTTTGGGATTAATAAATGGGAAAACAAGTGGTTTCTGCGTATCTTATTTCAAATATAGAATCTTTCTCCGTGTATGTGTTTTTTAACTATTTACCTATATAATTGATAATATGCAGATCTCAGAAGCCTGAACATTATCAATCTGGACGTAATGACAGCTGTCAATACTAAGCTGTCATTACTCTTTCTATCACCTCGATGCCGCTGTACCAGAGATATGTAAAGTGCCAGAAAATTACGCTTCTAATGAATGTGCCAATTTCTAGGGCTGCTGTAGGCTGCGATTTTGTAGCCTGAGGGCCCCAATAACTATTGGCCTCATCACTCTGAGAATACGAGCCCTCAGCTGCCTGGTTTTATCTTGGTTGGCAATCAAAAATAGGGCAGAGCCCACTTTTTTTTATTATTATTATTTATTTCCATGATTAAAAAAATGGTCTCCACTGTATATTTTGATTGCCAGCCAAGTTAAAAATCAGGCAGCTGGGGGTGGCTGCCTGTAGGTGACTGCTTCTTTTGCACTGAGAATCAAAAATACAGGGACCACAGCGCAGACATTTTTAAATTATTTATTTATTTTTACACCCCTATGATGGCAGGTCCGTTGCCAATTGCAACCAAAGATGCTGACATAATGAGTGGAAGTGCAACAGCCAATCACAGATGCTGTCACAGACAGTGGGCATCTGTGATTGTCTGTTGGAGACAGAGTCCAGTGAATAAACCAAAGGTTAATGTGTGGAACTGAAAGTGGTGTTACAAGTGTGCGGACCTCAGAAAGTATATACTGCTGCTGCTTTAATCACTGTTTTGCTTCCTATTGCAGCCCACCAACCACCATTTTATAACTGTAATGTTTAGGGTTAGGGTCAATTTCCATCCCGAACCAGTACTTTAAAAAAAAGTCCAGCCGGATCAGCCAAACAAGAGCATCTGCGGGTTTGCCTATCTCTACTAAACAAAAGTACAAAGAGAAAAAACAAAGGATTTCAGGTTGTATCCAACTTGTGGTACCTTCTTGATCCTCTTCTGTGTCTGTCTGCAGGTCCTCATCCAGAGAGCTGACATTCACTGCGGCTGCTGCAGACATTTCTGTAAGAGTGTCTTCAGTGACAGGTGACTGGAGTAGAGGTGTTGGTGGATCTCCAGGAGACTCTCTCGTCACATCATCATCTTCAACTAGACAGTCTATAGGATCAAGGTCTGAAAAAAAATCAGTTTGTTTTATTGTGAACAGAAAATGATAAACTATTAATTGTCATCAGATAAACCAGTACATAGAGATAGAGGTATTTGGCCTACAGGGGGTGCTAAATGGAGGTGACTAGGCTTGGGATGCAAGTGTCACGCTGGGCATAGGGAGATGGCCAGCACAGGATGACGAGGGGGGAAAAGGAGTTTCTGATGCTAAGGGCAAAGGGGAGATGGTGACCCCTAGGAACACTAGCGCTGACACCTGGCTCCTCTAACAACCCTATACAGTCTCTGAAACTGTCGTAAGCAGGACACCTCTTCCTTGTCTGTCCCTCAACAAAGCTTACTTAGGGATCAGACAGGGTGAACACTGGGCTAACCACTAAACGAAAATACCCAGGAGACAAACAAGGGGGAGAGGTAGGAATAGTTGAATGAAGAGAAAGACAGCAAACTACACTGGAAATCCACTATGCAATGACAGCCAGGAAGCAACACCAACTCCAAACACGCTATCACAAGCAATGCATCATGGGAACCAAAGGGTATAAATAGACACAGCTGAATGTTGGCAGATAGAAGACCTGCTGGGGTCTGGTGACTCCAGCCATCTCCAAGCACAGAAATACCACTTAAACGGTACAGATTTAGGATTTGGCAGTTCAGCCAGACACTGCAACCTACTGCGAGTGGCCCAATAGTCTTGTTCATGGCTCCTGATAACACCTGTGACACCAAAGCTGCAGTCATTCTATATATTGCAGACTTGTGAATCTTTACAATACGCAGCAGTGGGAGGGCACAGGGTCACAAGTATGTATTTGTATCATGCAGTCATGTGCCGACTAGAGATTGTCACAAGGTTATTCGGACGAAGTACCTTTATGTCCGCACTGCTGTCAGACCGGTATACCAATGACACTGGACATCTAGGTATTGGAGATATAGATTTATTTCCTTATTTCCAACGCGTTTCAGAGCCAAGTGCCGAGCTCCTTCCTCAGGGACTAGAGATTGTGGCCTCGCTCGATAAAAGTGAATTAAACAAGACTCATTACAACTTGTCGGA
The DNA here is from genome assembly GCA_033576535.1 of Allobates femoralis. Taxonomy (NCBI): domain Eukaryota; kingdom Metazoa; phylum Chordata; class Amphibia; order Anura; family Aromobatidae; genus Allobates; species Allobates femoralis. The sequence continues at coordinate 399,421,230 of JARQOC010000006.1, read as the reverse complement.
TTCTGGCCAGAAATATGCAAATTGCATACCTGTGATCACGCAGGCACAAGAGAATCTTAACAGCGCTGTGAGGATTCACAAGTCTTCTGGCGCACAGAGTACAGAAATCAAGTGCCCCAAGCATGGACAACCTTATAAATATGGGCACAGTGGGCAACTCTCAGCAATTCTCTCTTCTCTTTCCATTGGTCTCCACTAATAGGTAGCCATATGAGGATAGGCTTTATTTGTCACCACTTTTCTGTGTCTCACTTTTAGCATATTATGGTGTTGTTTTAAGCCATATACATGACACAGAGGCAGTTGAAGATATTTACATGTTTTGGAATACACAGGCACATTATGGTTAAAAGGGTTTTCTGTTTTTGGAAAAGCCTCGTTCTCCAACTGCAGTTTGTTTTAAAAGACAAACGGTGTTTCTACTCAACGTCTGCCCCCTTGTGCGCGCTCTCCTCCCCTGTGTGCTGTATGCTCTCCCTCTGTGTGTAATCTTCTCCCCTCATGTGCTCTTGTGGCGCCCTGCTCACACAGGTAACCACAGACTTACCTACTGTATGGATAGGTTTCCCACAGTGGGAACACAAGCGCAAACAACATCTATCCCCCCAACCCAGTAGGGGGAGCTCAACTTGATGCTCTTAGGAAAGATCCCCTATAAATACTGGTGCTGGGGGCGGAATTAGACAGAGTGTGCAGTCTCTAGGAGAACTGTGAAGACATCCTGGTGGTCGGGGCCGAGCTAGGCCCAAGCCAGAGACACCTGAACAGCCACCAGTCTAGCTATTGAAGGCGAGACATAGGAACAATGGACAAGTAGCAGCCTGGGGACCAAGGAGCCATCTTGGTTCACTCCAGAAAGCACCCCGGACACCGGAGTCCGAGTCTGCAGAAAAGCATCCAGCCCAGCAGAGAATACCGGTTTTCCTGGAGACTTCAGTCTCCCGGGCATCTGTGCAGCCACCAACAAGGGAGCCAGGCACTCCAAGAGAGTATATAGTGGTAGCCCAACGAGGGTTACCCAACACAGCACAGGTGATAGGAGAGCAGAGGAGGCCAGCCAAGTTCCATACAGGGCTGGGGCTTCACACAAGGGAAAAGAGATGAGGAGTCCTTATACCCACTCACTGTGGAGATCCAGAAGTGCTTCCTGAACAACCGGTAGTGTACTGGACTTTTACCTGCAATTCCATCAGTAAAAGGTAAAGAAACAATCTCCGGTGTGTGTGTCCATTCATCTACCCCTTACCCTGCCGTCTATAGAGACTATTCCAGCTGCCTGCCAGCAAGGCCAATTCCCTGCTTTCATCCCTAACCATCTACTACCAGAGCTCCGAGGACCCCGCTCCGCCCGTGGGGAGCTTCAACGCCTAGCTGCCCGTACATCATCCCTGGAGACCCGGGCAGCGCTGGTGCAATCACCAGAAGCCACAGTTGGCATCACGACAAACTTTTAAACTCTTTATTACCATTCCCCAACTCCTTTACCAGTCAACCACCAGGGCCACGGGTCTGGACAGGCCACTTAGTGACATCCCAACCACAGCAGGGCCCAGACACCAGAGTCCCCATACAACCCTGGGTTAGTCAACCTCTCCTTTGAAGCTAGTCTTCCTCCTGTGTGCTCGTCTCCCTGTGCACTGTCTTCTCCCCCCTGTGCTGTCTTCTCCTCTCTTTGCTCTCCCCATTGAGCTGTCTCACCTTGGGCACTGTGTCTCTTTCCCCTTGTGCGCTCCCGCCTCCCCCAGTGCACTGTACATTCTACCCCTGTGCACTCACCTTGTGCTGTCTCTCCTCCCTGTGTGCTATCTCTCCCCCTATGCACGCACCCCCTTGTGCACTCTCCCCCCTGTGAGCTCTGTCTCTCCTGTGTGTGCCCCACCCCCCTGTGCACTGTTTCTCTCCCCATGTGCTTTCCCCTGTGTGCTGTCTCTCTCACCCCTGTGCTGTCTTCTCCCCTTGTATGCTCAGCCTCTTACCTTTGAACCCTGGTGTCCAAAGATGGCGGTGGCATGAGTAATGCGAATGCACACGGCAGGTCACGCCGATGCTATCTTTGTGTACCCAGGTGTACAAAGATGGCGGCAGAAGTGCACATGCGCTCGCTGGGTGTAGCATGCATACTTCCTGAGGCGCATAATAGCTGGACATCCAGACACCAGAAGAAACAAACAGGGACAGCGCAATTATGCAGGTAGATTTTATCCATTGTGATATGGACTAAAGTGCTTCCGTGCTAAATTACTCATTAACGTACATGTGCATACATTTTATACATTAATGACTCACCCATCTCACATTACTAGATTACAGCTCTATGTTGGCGTCTTGTTTAGCGCTACTGCACATGTCTGGTGACTCATACACATAATGCCAAACGACAACGTCTTTTCCTATCCGCACATACACAGCTCCGCTATCTTTATCATTTCTTGACTTTGCTTTTGATCTGTGCAGTGTGAGTTCCTAAAATATAGAGCGACATTATAGCTAGTTGAAAGCAGATCTTTGGTTCTTGTGGCACCCCTGCGACCAGAGTGGCCACAGGTAGGAACTGCAGTCAGGCAGGTGGAGACAGGTTTTACACAGACCACCTTCAAAACACACACCCACAGACACAGCACCCAACCTGGAGCCCGGGACTCTAGGCGGGCAAGGGGTGGTAGGGTTTAGAGGGAAGTGGGTGGAACATAGGTCAGGTGACAAACTAGGTACAACGGGGGGAACGAGGAAGAGTTAGTCAGTAGGCCAGTGGGTGCTGAACTGTACAGACAAGGAGTAAGCCGGAGTAGGCTGAGAAGTAAAGATAAAGACCGAGTAGAAAGGGACACTTTCCTGTGGGTCTGGGCTCCCTGGAGGCGCAAAATCCTGTGAGACACCATTCCCTGGAGAGAAAGCCCGCTCCATAGCCTGCAGCCCAATGGAAGGGAAAGACAGAGACTGGACCAGTGAAACTGGGTCTGAATAAGACGGCAGCGCTGACAGACTACTGGCAGGACAGACTCCCCTGACGTACCTAGGTAGTATATGATGGGAGTATGGTGTATCACGGTCCGCGCTGCTCAGGGTTCAGAAATAACTCACCAAAGAGCCGGGCAACTTATCATCTTCTTTATTCCACCTTATCCAACGTGTTTCAGCGCCAAACGGGATGGTTGTGCACCCCTGCACAGCTTCGCACACGGGCCTGTATGGATGCCTCCTCTGTGGAAGTAGTGAGAAGCAGCCGGCTGCTGAAGCGCTTCCTGGTAGGGTCACGTGATCGAGCGAAACCCAGAAATATGTCACTGCAGGTCGCAGCTTTCTCCAGAGGATGTGAGTCTTTCTATGGTGTTAGAGGGGCCACAGGTGTCTCCTGCCCCCAGTCTGCAGCGTCAGAGGACACTATCCTCTCTTCCACAGAGGAGGCATCCATACAGGCCCGTGTGCGAAGCTGTGCAGGGGTGCACAACCATCCCGTTTGGCGCTGAAACGCGTTGGATAAGGTGGAATAAAGAAGATGATAAGTTGCCCGGCTCTTTGGTGAGTTATTTCTGAACCCTGAGCAGCGCGGACCGTGATACACCATACTCCCATCATATGCTTCTGGAACACACCACTATCCAGTGGTCGGTGGAGGTCCTGCAGCAGCTTGGAACTTTGTTTCCTAAAACGCCTTCAAACCAGTTGTGGGGATCACAACTGGACCAGGTGAGCGGCCACATAGCACCACCTTTTTTCACTAGTGTCACTAGTGATAGGGCACTATTGCGCCTCTTGTTCCCCCCCTTTATATTTTGCAGTACCTAGGTAGTTACATGGGTAGGAGAGAGCCCGGTGATCCCTTGCAAGATAGGGACATCCAAGGCTAGGCTGGGACCCGAGAGTCGGCTCTGGCTGACTGTAGCTACATGCCGGTACACGGACACACCGATGAGGAGGCACAGATTCTAGGTCTGGCCACCCAACACACGGGCTGGAGGATCAGCAGCACATAGGACCCAGGCTTGCCACCCAGACACACAGGGGGAAGCTAGACAAAGGGACCGAGCTGCCCCCATACAGCCCACGGGAAGAACAGAGGAGAGGAAAGCCTGAAAGGTTTCAGAGAAAGTGAAGGGTCTCAGGAAGGAAACCTGGCTGCAGAGGGTTCAGTGACTGTCCAGAGTTAACTGTGTGAAAGAACTGTGGTGTACACTGTTTGAACTGTGGAAGAACTTGCTAGTAAAACCCGGTGAACCCTGCTTCAGTCTTCTGTGTGTGATTCCCTGCAAACCGATCTTAATTTCACCTTTACACCCTGTCAGGAGCAGCCCCAACCTACGGCGGGCTCATCCATCTAGCTGCAGCACCATCCATCCATCCTCCAGGCAGGAATAGCAGTAGCGGTGGTCTCCTCACTGACCACAACCCGTGGGTGGCGTCACGATAAATCTCTGTAAATACCCCTTTTACTTGTGGGCTCGGGACACGGTCCGGACCAAGGACTGCCGTGATACCCCAGCGATACCCTGATCTGGTACAGAGTACACCGTCCCAGTGGGCTCCACATTCTTATATTTAGCATCTCCTATACATTTGGGCTCAAAGCATAAGGGGATATGAGGGCTCCTACAGGCAAAGCATTATGATTTCTAAAATCCCTATGTCCATGGTTACCTCAGACTCTCTCCTGGTCAGAGGAAATCATTCAAACCTAATTAGAAGAAGGGTCTTAGGTTAATTAGCATTTGCCAGAAAACACCAAGATTGGCAGATTCGACATTAGCGCACTGTGCTCTTCACAGATCAAAGCAGGTTCACACTGAGCATGAGACAGACACGACAGTATAGAGATGCTATGGAGAACATTCTGCCACCTGCAACATCCCCCAGCATGACCAGTTTGGGTGTCAATGTCCAATTTGCTGAACTTGTTGTTCTCTGACAAATGCCAATCGCCCTGCACATTGATGGGCTTTAAGTCCAACACCCACTTGTGGATGCCGGGCCCTAATACCATCCTCACGGAGTCTGTTTCTGACAGTTTGAGCAGACACATGGATGTTAGTTGCCTGCTGGATGTCATTTTGCAGGGCTCTGGCACTGCTCCTCCTGTTCCTCCTTACACAAAGGAGGAGGTAGTGGTCCTGCTGCTGGGTTGTTGTCCTACTACAGTCCCTTCCATGTTTCCTGGTGTACTACTGGCCTGTCTCCTGGTATCTGCTCCATGCTCTGGACATTAAGCTGACAGACACAGCTAACCTAACCATAGCTCACATTGATGTGCCATTGTGGCCCCCCCTGCGGGTAAGTGTCACAGAATCACCTGGTGCACAGAGGGATTTCCACATCAGGTACCCTACACATGCAACACCTTCCACCCCAGACCTGAAGAGGGAGCTCTACTTGCTGCCTTCAAGCAAGCTCCCCTATAAATTCAGGCCATGGAGGAGTTAGGATTTCAGTGCGGAGCAGCACTGAGGAAGACAACCTGGTGAATGGTGCTGCGCTAAGCCCGTGTCAGAGGAAAGCGTAGCCAGTGCAGGGGCCCAAGAGTGAGGGTCGGAGCAAAGCGAGACAGGTGGGAGCCGAGGAGCCATACCGTCACCCTAGAACACGACACGGAGCCAGTGTGAGGATACTAGCCAGCAGAGAAAGCACGGAGAACCAGAAGACTTCAGTCTCCTAGGATGCTTGTAGCATAGCGTACTAGAGAGCAAGGGACTGCAGGAGAGGAGCAGTACCCAGCAACAGGTACTCACCACCTGCAAACAAGCAAGGAACACAGGAGAGGTCAGGGCTGAGGTTCAGTCAGGACACAAGGACGCAAAGGACAAGGAGGCCTCACAACTCACCGGATGTGGAGATCCTAAAGTGCCTCCTGACCACCTGGAGTGTATCTTGGACGTTACCTCCAATTCCATCAGTAAAAGGTATGGAAACTTCTCCCAGTGTGTGTGTGTCTGTTATTGCAGCCCCTGATCCTGTCCTTAACACAGAGTGCTTGCCAGCATCTGACTCACCCAGGCCAGGGGACTCAGATCTCAGGCGCAGTTTGTTGGTCACAGGTGCCGTGCCTGAGGCTGCGGCCCTGGTGGTCAATGAAAAAGGAAAATAAAAGAAAATAATAAAAGAAATTTTGTTGACGCCACCTGTAGGTCCCGGTGATGGCACCGGAGCTGCTGGAACCTCCGGGGTGATGGGCGGCAGCAAGATGGAGTAGCTCCTACAGGAGGAGCGGGTCCCTGGGGTGTTGGAAGTAGCAATTGATGGTGGAGTACGGCAGCACAGTCACTGTGGAGCAAGGCAGGTAAATCATAGTTCAAGGAAGAAATCACTGACACGTTGCTCACTCTGAAACGGGTATTTTACGCCTGGTATTCTGCAGGATTACAGGGTAATGCAGTTCTTGTTGCAGAGTAGTGGACTGGGTGGTTCTGGCAATGAGCAGTGTCCCTCTGAAGCTCCACTGGTATTATTCTCTATCACGCTCGCTGTCCCTTACTCTGCTGCTCTGCACGGATCCTGCTTGTTAGACCAGGCCCGTCGAGATATATGTGATCCCATAATCTGTCCAAGGAGACTCAAAATCGGTTTAGTGCTTCTGGTGAGGACCGTGCTGGTTGTAGGGCGGTTGGGTCGTGCTCCTATAAAGTCATCGACACTCCGGGTTTATGGTTCAGGGGTGTAGCCGGCTGAGCCACTTCGGAGCCGTACTCCGGGTTTGGACTGGGCTACGATATTCGGTTACCTGTTCTGTTCTTGGCCCCTTTCTCTTCTGGGTCACCAGTTTAAGGTGCCCTCCCTGTTAGCTTCTCTCTGCTGTTCTGTAGCTTCTCACTCCTTTCTTCCAACTCCACTGCACTCTCTTGACTTGACTAACTCACTTTTTTCTCTGACTTCTCTGCACTCTCCTCCTCTTCCTCTTCTAACTCCTTGCTGCTTTCCCCACTGCTTTATCACCTAGCCTCTCCTCCCACCAGGACCAGTTACCCTAGTAACGGGCATCTAATTGGTCCTCTTCCACTAGATGTTTGCATGTGGTGCTGGAGCTTCAGGCTTATTCTAATCATTACCAAAACAAAACATACTGCACCTTCAGTCAGGGGTGCAGTACCCTTTTGTGACACACTCTTTGCGGGGCGCTACACATCTCCACCTGATGAGCCGCCTTCCCCTACAGCACCAGAGACAAGGCTGAGTGGAGAGCTGCCTTCCTGTGCAGAAAACCTGCATCCATCCGTGCCCTAGGGACCCGTTCCACCTACGGGGAGCATTATCATCTAGCTGCAGCACACTCCAGGAGGTCTGAAGGCAGTGCCAGTATGTTTACCGGGTACCATAGGTGGCATCACAAACTTTTATTCTTTTTCTATTTAACCCCTTTACAGCGACCACCAGGGCCACGGGCTCAGGCAAGCCACCCGTGACAACCCTACTGAATCAACACCCGGGACCCGGGTACCCAAGGCCCTGTGGTGGGTCACCATCCTGGATGAGCAACACTACCTTAGCAATGTCTGTGGGTTGTAGACACTGCTACCTCTAGGGGTGAGAGCAATGACAAATTGCAAAAGTAACCAAAAGAACAGCCAAAAAGGATGTAAACAGAGAAATGGTCTGTGGTCACCACCTGCAGGACCGATCCTTTATAGGGGATGTCATGCTAATTGCCGATCATTTCTACCTGATGTCTGTTACATATGCACAACAGCAGGAGAAATTGTTTCACAATCAGTGTAGCTTCATAACTGGACAGATTGATTTCACAGAAGTGTGACTTGACTCAGAGTTACATTGTGTTAAGTGTTCCTTTCATTTTTTTGAGGAGTGTATGATGCGCTTCAGGGCTGTGAAGTACTTAGAAGCGGGCTTTGAAGCTTCCAGGGAGTCACAGGGTTGAGACCGGCTCCGCATCCCTGGGTATCAATTTAAAAGTTTGGGAATGGTGGTCGTGACACCACCTGTGGTGTTCGGCTATAGGGATCGACGCTGCGGTGCAAGACCTCTGGGGACCTCTGGGGAAGATGGCTTTGCAGCTAGGATGTATCGCTCCCCACGGGTAGAGTGGTTACCCAAGACAACGGGTAAAGTCTATGGCGATGGTAGGGCGTTGGGATGCAGGACAGAGTGCGCAGAATAACGGACAGACATGCAGTTGTAGTCTCCTTTACCTTTACTGAAGTTAGCAGGTCCAGACCAAGGTACTGTCCACAGGAGATGTTAGGAATCCGGGTGCCCAAAGCAAGTTGGGGATCTCCACACCCGGTGAGGTCTGAGTCCTCCTTTCTGTGTATCTCTGTGCTGGTCTGAGCTGCCTGTAGCTAAGTTGCGACCCTCTCTCTCTGCTGTTAAGTCTTAGACCTGTATGACAGGCACCTTGAGCTCTTCCTGGGCTTCACTCCTCTGGCACTGGCCCTGAACTTTCTGGTGCTGCTGTGGCTCCAGGTGTAGCGGCCGGGAGACTTGGAATCTCCCTTCCTCTGCATTTCGCTGCTGGGCCTGGAATCCCTCACATCCTCAGACTCCGGTGTCTGTTGCTGACGCTTTGCACTGGGTTGAGCCGGATCTCTGACTCCACTCCCCAGGCCTTCTTCTCACCCTCCTCAGACCCTCTCCTATAGGTCCCTCATGCTGCTAGTCTCTGTTTTGGGACAATCCTTACATTGCTCCAGTCCACAGAACGTTTTCACAGCCCTCCTAGGAGCTGAACTGACTAAACCCGCCTCCGGGTCAGAATTTATAGGGGAGCTCCCCTGAACCTGGGTCTGGAGCTCCCCCTTCTGGTCTGGAGCCAGGAAAGGTGTTGTATGCAGTGGGCTTACCTGGTGTGGATACCCCTTTTCGTTTCCAGGCATGACATCACCCACGAAGGGAGGCAATGACATTGTGGCTACCGGACTCTGGGGTGCCACATGTACATAAATATACTGTTCTAAAAGGGTAATTAGATCTTACATGGGTATTAGCAGAATTGAATGTTAAGGTTTTGGCTTTTCAAACTACTTGCAGCACTTCCCATGAAAAGGAATATAGTTGAGGTCAAGCATGTGCCTTATTCTCGTGATCCAAAGCTCCATTATCAAATTTAATGGGGCGAACTTCGGCGGGGAATTACTAGAATACCCTTTAATGCTGCAGTTAATAAAAATAGGACCGGATCTCTTTAACAATTTCATTCTAAACTACGCCATAAATAGAATGTTACAATCCATATTGCACCACTAGGGGACAGTGTCTACCTGTATGAATATAGTAACACACTAAACCCTGCTATTGTGAACTACAGGAACAGAGATGTGGGCGATTGATACAAAACTGGCTTCTGATGGCTCCCACGTAAAACCCATGTGCTTCAGTAACAGAACAGCAGTACATAATTGGAGCGGCGTGACTGAAAATCCCAGCAGGGACCTGCAGCTTTCTTTTCAAGAAAACATTCTCTTTGTGATAGTGTTATATTGAGTGAGACCTGCCGCCACTACATGGTTTGCTGATTATTTTGTTATATTATTTATTAATGGAGCATTATATGTTATGACAATTTTACACTATACAAATCACATCAGGATTTTCAAACCCCCCCCAAAAAAATCCAAACAAATGATACCATTCTGGGGGCCCTGAAGCCTAGGAGGCCCCAAATGTTCTTTTGACCTATAGAAGAAGACTAATGTTATTAAAGATTTGCAATAATTGAGGGCCCTATTGGATCTTGTGCATCGGGGCCCATGAACTTAAAGTTATGCCACTGCTGGGACCGTTTATTCTTTTGACCTCAGTAGCTATTATGAAGTGTTTGTTCAGTAGTGGGCAATAGAGATTTGCAAATAGATTTGATGCTAATCTAGTATGTGTTGAGTTTTAATAAAATAACAGGTTTAACAAGTTACAATTTCAATCACCCAAAAAATGCCGTCCTCTGTTTTACACATTGCAGAAGATTTTAGCAGCCACAAAACACTTATATGGCCTCAGGTGAGACCAGACCGTGTGGCCTTCTCCATATTTGCCTTGCACATATGGAACCACATCACATCATATAACATAGCCAATCAGCAGGTCCTATCATAGCCTGTAAAAAAACAGAGTCAGGGAATGCAACAGCCATTGTAGGGTGATTAGTATAATGATCTGACTTCAGAGCTTAGTAATATAAATAGGAACTGAAAGCCTAAAATATATATTATTACTGTAGACACATAACTTCCAACATTAAACATAAGGAGGCCACAATTGACATAGCACTCCACGTCAATTCTTATTTTACTCTAAGTCAGTAACCTAATCTCACCCAGTCCTTTATATGTGCCCATACAAAAATTTTCCTTGTAATGAACCCTATTAGTGTCCCCACAAAGTCTGGTAAATCTTTCATGGCCTGCATAGTGTCCACCACAAACCATATGATGCACCCAAAGTGTCCTTAATGCACTATGGTGTCCATCACAGTCCCTCTGAGACAAAGTATGATGTCTCCACATACAAAGACACAGTATAATGCCAGCACAGTACAATCCCTCACATACAATATAATGACCCCACAGCAACCCCCACACATAGCATGATTCCCCAACTACCCCCATACACAGTAATATCCTTCCATGTAGTAAAATGCCCTTACAATCTGATGCCCCCCACAAATCACCACATACTATATGAAGCCCTCACATTTCCTTTGAGCTCCAGAAAAAATGGCACATAGAAGCAGTAAAAAAATACTTTTGCAAAATACATATGTCAACTGAATAAAATTTAATGTATGTCTTCATAGGGAACATATGATGATGATGTGACGCTCCTGCGGACCGGTCGCCACTAGATGGCGCAGCAGCCAGGATCGTTAAGTTCGGTCATCCCAAACACACACACAACACACTCTTGATCCCAAGACTAGGGACTTTATACCCAGCAACGGGATGGCGGGAGGAGACAAGTGGAGGGTGGGGAAGTTAGCACAGGATCCAGTTAGGGGAGGCAACAAAACTAGACAACACCAAGTTCAGTAAGTCAGTCAGCCAAGTAAAGTCGAGGAGTCAAGTTCAGTCAGAAGGAGAGGCGAGAACACCATCACACAGGACTGAAAGGACATGGACCCAGTGGCCTGTGCCACTATGAGGCGGGTCCCGGGCTGCAGACAGTGAGAGACAGAATGTGTTCTAGGTGTGCTCGAATTAGTGGGGACACTGAGGGACCGGGCCAGAACCAGGGTACCTGCTCTGCTGAAGTGGCCAGGACGCTCTAAGCTCCAACCATGAACACCGATGGGGTGCGGGGTCTTCATGTCGTGCGAACCAACCTCTGGCGCAGTGAAAAGAAGGCCGCCGTACTAGGGCTAGGGGACCCGGCAGTTCGCCCACCAAAAGCCTGTGGCAGCTTGATCGTAGCTAGCGTGCGGACAGACCGAGAGGCCCATGAAAGGAACACGAAAGGGGGTGATTCGAATGAGCTGTCCCGACTGCTATGAACCTACTGGAACTGCCACTGCACTGCATTGTAACCATCTGCAGAGAAAGTGAAGTAAATCTGGTTGAATCTCAGCTCTGTGTGTGCGACTTTGATTTCTGCGCCTGAGGAGAGGTAGGTTGATCCGCCGAGCCGGCAGCAGCAGCCTGCTGAGTGTGACTTTGAACTATGACAGCAGCACAGCCCCGCTGGCCTACTATTTCCCTGCACAACCATAAACTCTATGGTTGCCCTTGGGACCTGCTCTTTCCGTGGAGAGCTGAACCATCAGAGCTGCTACTTCAATCATCCCCAGAGGTCCCGACTGCAGCAGCGGCTATACCGGCCACATTCCACGGGCAACGTCATGACACTCTTATTTGAAAAAAAAAAAACAACTTTTATTTCATTTTTCTCCATTTTTCTAATTCCCCATTTAGCTGCTCGCCCGACGAGGGGATCACGGACTGGGTCACGTCACTGTGACATCCCGCAGCCCCAGATGACAACAAGAGGGCCCGGTTCCGAATACCCCACGGTCTCCACCAGGGGCGAGACAATATAATATTTCATCATAGGATGTTCATTCCTTTAAGGTGCATAATATATATAGCAGTTTTTTTTCAGTAATATGGCAGAGTCCATTCTAATTGTAAAGATATTCCATCCAGTTTAACTATAATATCGGTGATCTTGTGAGTTACAATAAGCAGACAATTTAGAAGTGCATTATATGCATCATGATATTTCAGAATAGCAATGAATTTCCAACCTTATTCACACTGACTGTGTTAGATTTGAAGAATATAGCAATTTTGTAAGACACTCTTTCACAGTTTGTGATAAATGTAGCAATTTTCTCTATGTGATCCACAGTGGATGTAAAAGTTTCAGAGGTATAATAGAGTACTTTTCTGTATTCTACGTAAGATGCAGGAGTATTCAGACAGAAGCCTTCACATTTCCCCACAGAGTAAAATACCCACACAGTTTGGTTTCCCCACAGTCCCCACACAGTTTAATGTCCCCACAGCCTCCCACACACAGTATGATACTCTCACACTATTTATTTTACTCTTTTATATAGTACAATTCATTCCACAGCGCTTTACAGACATCATCTGATGCCCTTCACAGCCCCCCCTTCCCACTGCACACAGTATGATGCCCCCAGAGCCTACAACATTGAATTATACCCCACAGTATATCACAAAAGTGAGGCCAACCACAGTTGTGGTCACCTTTGAAAAGAACAAGACTGCTGAACAGAGGGCAAACAGAGTTCAGAGTAACTCTGCTGCCTCATTAGTGAATGAATCCAACTTGAGTTTTGCCTGAATCACGTATTTCAGAGATGTAGCCAAAACTTGAAAGTGTTCAGCATAGCGCACAGCATACATGTGAACTGATCCAAAATGTTCTGGCCACTTCAAGGGCTTATTTGCACTTTTTAGTTATGCAACATTCACAGCGTTTGCCTCCATGGGTGTTTTCCAGAGATAACGCCAAACTTCCAGACGGGAGTAATTTCCAAAATGTGGCCACTTGAGTGGGTTGAATGCTGTTCTGGCACTTAAGGTACCGTTACACGGGGCAACATTGCTGCGATGTCAGAAGCGATTCCGTGGGTGTGCGCTCGCTTCCGACATCACTGCCTAGTTGTCATACGCAGTGATGTTGCCAGCGACGACGACGCAATGTTGCAGCAGCGATCACTCGCTGGGTTGAGCACAAGCCAGCGGGCGATATTGTGTCGTGTGACGGTACCTTTAGGGGCTCTGCAAATGGAGTCCACAAACTATAATAGGAAAATCTGCTCCAAAATGACTCACTCTCCCACCTGCCCCCTGGCATGTGGCCAAACAGTACATTGCAGTCACATGTGGGGCATTGCTATGCTCAAGAGAAATTGTGTAACTTATTTTTGGGTCCTTTTCCACATATTCCACTTGTCAAAATTGTAAATCTGGGGTTTAAATTACATTTTAGAGGTAAGAATGTCATTATTTTTTCTTCACCACCCAGTAGTGTAATATTTTGTGATACAACTGTTGTGTCAATATGCTTAAAGCACCCCTAAATGACTTGATGGAAGGGTGCAGTTTGTTAAATAGGGTCACTTGTAGGGGACTTCTGCTTTTCTGGCACCTCAGGGGCCCTGCCAATGCAACATAGCATCCCTAAACCTTTTCAAGCTCAAAAGTGGTTTTCAATTACATATGAAATATCAGTGTACTCAAGAAAAATTGCACAAAATTTGTAAGGTGAATTTTCTCCTGTTACCCTTGTAAAAATACAAAATTTGGGTCTAAAAACATTTTTGTGGGAAAAAATTTGATTTTTTTTTTTCTTTTCATGGCTCAACGCGCTAAAATTCTGTGAAGAACCTGTGGGTTCAAGGTGCTCAGCAAACATCTAGATAAGTTCCTTAAGAGGTCTAGTGTCTTTAATGGTGTCACTTGTGAGGGGTTTCCACTATTTAGACACATCAGGGGCTCTCCAAACGTGACATACCATCTGCTAACGATTCCAGCCAATCTTGCTTTTCAAATGTCAAATGGCGCTCCTTCCCTTCCTAGCCCTGCCATGCGCCGAAGCAGTAGTTTTCCACCACATATGGGGTATCATTGTATTCCGAAGTTGCACAACAAATTTTGAGGTCCATTTTCACCTGTTACCCTTGTGAAAATGAAAAAAAAAATTTCGCTCCAAAAACATTTTTTGTATAGAAAATGTGGTATTTTTTTTATTTTTATGGCATAATGTTCTAAGATTCTGTGGAGCACAAGGGGGGGTTCCAGGTGCTCACCACACATCTAGAATAGGTCCTTGACGGTCTACTTTCCAAAATGGGGTCATTTATGAGATGTTTCCACTATTAAGGCACATCAGGGGCTCTCAAAATGCAACATGACATCTGATAACGATTCCATACAAGGTTCAGTTTGAAAAGTTAAATGGCGCTCTTTCACTTCCGAGCCCTGCTGTGTGCCCAAACAGTGGTTTTCCACCAAATATGAAATATTGGCAAAGTCAGCAGAAATGGTGCAACAAATATCGGGGTCCATTTTTCTCCTGTTACCCTTGTAAACATGCAAAATTTGGGGATAAAGTAACATTTTTGAGGAAAAAATTTAATGTTTTCCTTCCACACTGCTTTAGTTCCTGTGAAGCACCTTACGGGTTAATAAACTTCTTGAATGTGGTTTTGTGTAGCTTGAGGGGTGCAGTTTTTAGAATGGTGTCACTTTTGGGTATCTTCTGTTACACAGGCCTCTCAAAGTCACTTCAAATGTGATGTGGTCCCTAAAATAATAGCTTTTGTAAATTTTGCTGGAAAAATTAGAAATAGCTGATGAACTTAAAACCTTCTAACTTCCGAACAACTAAATTATGTTTCAAAAATTGTGCTGATGTAAAGTAGACAAGTGGGAAATATTAAATATTAATTATAGCTGGGTGCCCGATGTACATGCATCGGGATTCTAGAAGAGCGAGTCTCTGACTCGCAATGGCCGCTTCGCGGTCAATGCTTCGCGCTGCTAAGGCGACTCGCCATGCCGCTGCGCGGGCATAGCGAGTCGCCTTAGAACTGCTCGCAATGGCCGCTGCGCGGCCAATGCTTCGGGCGTATCCACATGACCACACGACTCGCATTGCGAGTGGACTCAGAAGGGGCAAAAAACCATTCGCAATTATATAATAGATGTTGTGTGACTTAAGTCTCTGGTTTAAGGGCATAAAAAATACCACTAACATGAAGTACAATGTATCACAAAAAAACATTCTCAGAAGCACTGGGACCTGTTCCAACGTTCCAGAGTTAAAGTAACACAGGTCAGAATTGATAAAAATATGTCTGGAAGGTGAAAACAGACTCTGGGGTGAAGGGGTTAATGCTAGGCAGCCACCCTCACCATGAGTTGGTAGGTTGTAAATGGTTGTTTTTTAAGTGTTTTGCAAATGTGCTGCCCCCATCTTTCTCATGTGAGTCTGCTGCATCCGTCTAGTTTATTGGTTGGTTAGCTGACCTGGTGTTGGTAATGGCTGTTTCTTTTCCTGTGATTTCTTTTTTTTACTTTATGTCGTTTTCTTTGAGCTGTTGGTGGAATAAAAACCTAGGACCCCAACTGTGTAAAGTAACAGTGCTAACCAATGATCAATCCACCATGAAATTTGGCAGATCTCTGAAGAAGTGTTGTCTATTACGGCCTGTCTGCTCCTCAAGGAGGAAGACATGTAGACATGAGGAGTTAGCTATGGGGTGGCTGGATGTGGGGATATATGTGGGACACGCTATGGGAACATACATGTGGCTGGCTGTGAGGACATATGTGGGGCTAGCTGTGTGGATATATGTGGGACAGGCTATGGGTACATACGAGTGGCTGGCTGAGGTGACATTAATATTGCAGGCAGTGTGGACATACAAGGGTCTGGCTGGGGAGAGATACAAGGGGCTGACTGTGGGAACATACCTGGGACTGGCTATGAGGACATTACAAGAGGGGTTGGCTGTGGGGGCATCATAGTATATGGGAGCCTGTGAAGAACATTTTACTGGGAGCTGTGAGGGACATCATACCTTGGATGTGGGGATATCAATGTATAGATATCTGTGGGGGACATCAAATGTGTAGGGGACTGTGGGGGACATTATACTTGGAGCTTTGGAGACATAATACTGCATGGGAAGCTGTGGTGGACATGATAGTGTATATTGGGGCGGTTGGGGATATCATACAGTATGAACGGTTGTGGTGACTATCATAACAGTGTGAGAAGGTGGCTCAGTTTGGAGAGCACAACATGGTGGGCAGGATGGAGGCAAAGTGTGAATAGAAGGCACAGAATGTTTATAGAGAGGGGCAGTGTGAAATTGGGGCACAGTATGGAGAGAGGCTAGCATTGCATGGGGGACAGTGTGGAGATACAGAGAGTGTAAAAGAAAGCATTGAAGAGGAGACATCCATGGTATAAGTCGTGGTTCATAAGAGTGGACAGTGTGATGGTTATTTCTAATAATGTCTGACAGTGGGGTGTATATAGATCATTAAAGAGAACAGTGTGGAGGCCATATATCACAGGAAGTTTATTTAGTGCATAATATGGACAGATATTGTTATGATGAGGCCATTTTAATAACACTTATTTTTAATAGCACTGTATGGATGTGCTGCAGAAGACCAGAGAAGTTGGAATCTGGAGAGAAAGCTGCGGATTTAAAAAGTCACCATTGCGTCTGGACAAGATAGAGACGAAAAGAAACAACTCAACAAGCCTACAAGGTCCCTGGAGGTAAATGTTTAACTGTTGATACTGACTATATCTCATCTGTACTATGCTTCCAGTATGATCGGCAGTCTGATAATTACTGATAACAACAACTCTCAGCATCTACTTTCCAATGTTAAGGACTTATTGGGAGTTGCAGATCCATAAGCTACAAATGTATATGGGACTGACTTGACATTACAATTAATTGCTGTACTAAGGTAGGTAAGGAATTCATGTACCTATGGTGGACCTGGTGAAAACCACATGTACTGATTATGATACTAATTGTTGTATTTATTTACGGACAGTAGTTCTCATGATGTATTCATGTACTGATTGAGTTTTTGGTGATGTATTAATGTACTGATGGTGGTTCTTGTTATCTATTTATTTAGTGATTATATTTTTGTTGCTGTATTTATGCACTATTGACACCTCTAGCATTTCATTTATGTCCTGATGATCATGTTAATGTCATATTCATGTACTGATGAAGGTATTCATCACTAGAGCAATCATCACCAAAGGCATCAGTAGTACATGAATACAGCACCATAACCACGATCACTACATAAATACATAATCAGAAGCACCATCAGTACAGGAATATGACACAAAAACCACTATCTGTACATGAAAACATCACAAGAACTACAATAAGTACAGGAGTATGGAACCAGAACCACCATCAGTACAGGAAAAAAGCACATGAACCATCATCGGTTTTGTTGCACATTGAATTTGTCGCATAATGGACATAATAACCATCATGCGTATCCCTTTATCCATAGTGGCGTCTATTTAGCTTCCATTAGGTTAAGCACCAAATACTGGATACATTAATTGAAATCCGTTTGTCACCATTATAATTAAGGTATATTAGTTTCTATGACTGACCTTGGGTCTGACATTATAATATAGGATGTCAGGAATGAATGTAACTATTTGTGCTTTGTATTGTGTAAATGGTTCCCAAACAATGAATGATTCTATATATAACTAGCTGTAGTACCCGGCTACGTCCGGGTTAATAAATAACTGCTGTTAGCTATAACAAAATAGAATTTGAATATGTCTTTTTAATGACCTGTAGGAAAATAGAAGCTGAGCTGTGATTGATTGCTATAGGCAGCCTAATAAATCTCCAGCCAACAGTAAACCCTCCCCCTGGCCGGGTAGTATATGTTACCGAACACATACACATAATAGACAGCTCATGTGACTGACATCTGCCTTAATTCCCTATATGGCACATGTGTTGCACATTGGCTGTTTTTAATCAGATGTTTATGTTTGGAAAATAAAGATAGCACACGTATGAGGCGAGTTGTGTGAGGTGATTTGTGCACATCTGTGTCTGTCTGTGTGGTGTGTGTGTCCCTGGGGTGTGTATGTGTGTGTCCCTGTGGGATGGGGTCTGTGTGGTGTGTGTCTCTGTTGTGTGTGTCTCTTTGTGGTGTGTGTGTCCC
This sequence comes from Allobates femoralis, assembly GCA_033576535.1. Classification (NCBI taxonomy): domain Eukaryota; kingdom Metazoa; phylum Chordata; class Amphibia; order Anura; family Aromobatidae; genus Allobates; species Allobates femoralis. The sequence continues at coordinate 399,403,081 of JARQOC010000006.1, read as the reverse complement.
TGTGGGGTAAGTGCATGTGCCCCTATAGGGTGTGTATGTGTGTGTGCCCCTGTGTGGGGGTCTGTGGTGTGTGTGTGTATCTGTGTTGTGTGTGTCTCTTTGTGGTGTGTGTGTCCCTGTGGGGTGAGTGCATGTGTCCCTATAGGGTGTGTATGTGTGGGTGTGTCCCTGTGGGGGGGTGTCTGTGTGGGGTGTGTGTGTCTTTGTGTTGTGTGTGTCCCTTTTGTGGTGTGTGTGTGTCCCTGAGGGGTGAGTGCATGTGTCACGGGTGGCACGGATGACAGGGTAGAGGCCACGCGCAGACGGTCCCAGCGTTTGGCCAATCAGCCATAAGGTTTGAGGACGGTCCGTCTTTCAGGGGCATTTACCTTCTGTGTAGATAAAGAGAAGGTATGATAAGATCTCCCTATCATGGGGAGACGGCTGGGAAGGTCTTGTGCTCGGTCTGGTTTCTACACCAGTATTCTGGGTCTCTAGGACCCAGCAGGTTCTTCCCACCTTTATAAGGAGTTTCATTGCCCTCCCTCGGTGCAGGTGATATTTCCTTGTGGACTCATTATCCTTGCTCCAGCAGAAGCTGAGGTTGTGGAGGTTGCTGTGCTCTGCTGCAAGATAAGTGTTTTCTTTCCCCATTGTCTGTTTTTTCCTTGTGTTTGTCTTTAGTTGTTAGTGGAGGGGTCTAGTGAACCTCTCCATCTGATCCTTAGATAAGGTAGTGCAAGGATCAGAGAGGGACGAGGTTCGTGGTCGGCGACAGTTGAGGAAACTGTATAGGGACGTTAGGGCAGACAGGGTCAGCCCTAGTAAGACTAGGGGTCACCCTCTCCCTCTTGTGCCCATAGCTTTAGGGACTCCTTATTCCCCCCCCCCCGTCGTGGTCCTACGCTGAGTGCCTCTCCCGCTCCCAGCGTGACAGCATGTGTCCCTATAGGGTGTGTATGTGTGTGTGTCGCTGTGGGGGGTCTGTGTGGTGTGTGTGTGTCTCTTTGTGGTGTGTGTGTCCCTGTGGGGTGAGTGCATGTGTCCCTATAGGGTGGCTATGCGTGTGTGTCCCTGTGGGGGGGGTCTGTGTGGTGTGTGTGTGTCTCTTTGTGGTGTGTGTGTGTCCCTGTGTGGTGAGTGCATGTGTCGCTATAGAGTGTGTGTGTGTGTCCCCTTGGGGGTGTGTGTGTGTCTTTGTGGTGTGTGTTTGTTCGGGTGCGTGGTGAGTATCCAATGTTGGGGCTGCACCTTAGCGACTATACACTTGCTGTTACTCTTTGTGTGCGTGTGGTGTGTATACATGTCCCTGTGTGTGGTGAATATCTCATGTTGGGGCCCCACCTTAGTGACTATATGCTGGTATGTGCTGTTAGTCTTTGGCGCTATCATTAAGCCCCTCTCATTCACAACTGTCAACTGGTAACTGTCACTTTTTCCCCATTATGTAGATAGGGGCAAAATTGTTTGGTGAATTGGAATGCGCGGGGTTAAAATTTCGCCTCACAACATAGCCTATGACGCTCCCGGGGTCCAGACGTGTGACTGTGCAAAATTTTGTCTCTATAGCTGACAGCTGTCGATTTTCCTCCCACACGTTTCCTTTCCCTTTTTTCCCATTATGTAGATAGGGGCAAAATTGTTTGGTGAACTGGAACGCGCAGGGTTAAAATTTCACCTCACAACATAGCCTATGACGCTCCCGGGGTCCAGACGTGTGACTCTGCAAAATTTTGCGGCTGTAGCTGCGACGGTGTAGATGCCAATCCCGGATATACACACATACATACACACATTCAGCTTTATATATTAGATTTTGAAAATGCATCTTCTGTTGATCCTCACTCCGAAAGTACTACACATTACTTTTGTTTACTTTTGCTGATATTTTTGATTAAAAAGGTAATAATTTAGTTTAGACTCTGACCCATTCCTTTGGGGGCTGAGGGTTCCTCGGGTGATAATGGAGCACCACCTGCCTAGGGCACTAAAATACCTTGTCAAGGCCCTGCCATTACAAATTATAACATCTTTAGGATTATAATTTACCTTTTTCCATTATTTCTAAAATTCCCTTCTTGATGATGTCATCACGGGCTTGCCGGGAGGTGATCTTCTTAGGAGTGGAGACAATTCCTGGCAAAGGGTACAATTATTAGAAGAAATAGTTTTTGTTTTGTGAATCACATAGTACAGCATTTCCTCCAAAATAACAACTTAATCTGACATTCAATAATCTAAATTATTGGGAGCTCAGTAATAATCTTACATTTCACCAGGTGATTGAATAGGGAAAATGATGCTATACTAAATGAATTTGATCTTATGCAACCTGGCAGAGTTGCCCTTCAGAAGCCTGGAAATACTATGTAATCCAATATGGCAGACACTTTAGATAAAGACCATCTTGTCTCTGAACTCTTACCTGCAGAGGACTGTTTAAGCTTTTCACTTTTCTTTTTCCTCCACTTCCAAGGCTTGAAGATCCTCCCAAGTGTTGCCAGCTTACTGTTTCTTCTGGCTGGTGGAGTCCGCATTCCTGCTACCAGATACTCCGTCCGCAGCGCCGGTGACTGTGCCATCTCCTCTATGTGTGAGAAGAGAATAAAAGGAAGGTTAGTATAATAGGTAATCCTATGGACAAAGTGGGGCTAGGTAAATGGGACATCCATAATGACACTAGACATTCACTCAGCATACCATGGGTAATAATCCTCAATCCTTTAAAATAATACTTTAAAGGCACACGCAAACCTAAAGACTAACGCATTTTGGATTATCAAAATCCTAAAAGGATTTCCTGCTTTCTTGGGGGCAGTGCGCTCCTGATCTGCATTGATGCCAGCAGAGGCAGCTTTGCATTTCTAGCAACAAGAAATGCAGGGACACCAAGGCTGGCCAGATCCAGCAATGTATCCAGCTCCAGAGTTTTAATATAGAATAAGATATACTTTGTTGATCCCTGTGGAAATTACAATATCACGGCAGCTGTTCTGCCCATTCATGAGCAGCTAAGAAAATATTCATAGAGGTATACTAGAGTTATACTATTTATGACCTGTAAAGGTCATTAGTTGCCTGTATACGTTATTTAGACTTTAAACATGATCTATCAGAGCTCTTAGTCTGTCCCCTTTAAGAATAGTATTTGCCAAGTGACCCCCCCCTCCTTCCTCCGGGAGAAAGAGATCTTTGCAGTCAGTTTCCCAGATCTTCAGTGAGAAGATAAGACGTATGTTTCTGGCTCTCCATTCCTTACAACTTTCCTCTCGTCAGATGATTCCAGTAAAAGCAATGCAGTTACATGTTTTTGTGTAGAATCTGTGTGAACAGGTTATAATCCATCCTTTAATACAGAGAGAACTGTGTGATAGATGTGTTATACCCTGTAATTCTTCATGCAAGCATGTTTGTATTGTATGTAGATAAAGGTATTTCTATGTAGAATACTGTAAAGTGAAGTGTATTGTGCTCTGAGATACACTATTAGAGTTAATGCCTTTTGCACTGTATGCCGATAGATAGATGCATTCTGTATAGAATAAAGCCTGCTGCAGTGAACTTTACCCTAGTTACTCATGTTGACTGTAACCTGTGTTATCACTGTGATAGTGATAGTTTCTTTAATGCACCCGTACTGACTGTGATTATTCTGTACTTGTATTATAGTTTTAACTACACATTATCGTTCACGCAATCAAGTTCATCACCTCAATAAATATACACTCCAGAAATCCTACAGTGTGTTCCTTGGGAAGTGAACGTGGGTTAAGCTGTATGCTAGATATCCACAGCCCCACATATGGGAGAAGGCAGAAAACAGCAGAAAAAAGGCATGAATTACAACATAACAGAAGACAACTAACGATGGAGATTATTCATAAATGCTTGTTCATGACAGGTCTGTACCATATGCGATTATATCAACAATACTCAGTTTATTTTGATGATTTCACACTTAGGTCACTAATGTACAATCCCATAGTAGTCTGCACAAACGATTTCCTATATTTTTCTTCTTCTTACACCTTAGTAGGGTTAGACGATTGCTGAAGGTGCTCCTGTGTCTCATGAACAGGTCATGTAATGGGTGCACATTATTGTTTATAATGGCCATACATGTCTTCAGAGTTCTTTTTACCACTGCCTCATCAAAAGTGTCAAGATGACTGCCAACAACCGAGCTTGCCTTCTTGATAAGCTTATTGAGTTTATTGGCATTAGACACCCGCACACTACTTCCCCAGCATGTGATACCAAAAAATATGGAACTTGCCACTACGGACCGGTAGAACATTTCTAACATTTCGATACATACATTAAATAACCTTAGTTCCCGTAGGAAGTACAGTTTATTACCCCCTTCTTATAGACCATTTTTGTATGGCATCTCCAGTTCAGTTTGCTGTCCAGGTGAACCCACAATATTTGTAACTCTCCACCTGCTCCTGACGCGCCCAGGGCCATGGGGTACTCAGAATCGGGCTTTGATGCTTCTGGGGGAGTCACAGGGGTCAAGAGCTGGCTCTGTGACCCTGAGGATCAACTTTAAAAGTTCTGGGGGTAGTGATTTAGGGATGGTTGTCGTGATGCCACTCGTGCTATTGGGGCTGACGCCACAGTGCGGGGCCTCTGGATGATGGGATTGCAGGTATCGCTCCCCACGGGTGGAGGGCAACTGGTAAAGTCTATGGCAGTGGTGGGCCATTGGGGGTGCAGGACTGAGGGCGCAGAATAATCGACAAACACACAGTACGTAGTCTCCGTTACCTTTACTGGTAGTTGCAGGTAGAAACCAGGATACTGTCCACAGGAGATGTTGTGAATCCGGGTAGCTTGGAAGCAAGTCAGGGATCTCCTCACCTGGGGAGTTCTGAGGCCTCCCTGCTGCGCTACTCCTCACTGGTCATGGCTGCCTGTAGCTAAGCTGTGACCCTCTCTTCCAGCGTTTAGGTCTCTCACCCATATGGCAGGCAGCTTGAGCCCTTCCCAGACACCACTCCTCTGGCTACTCCTCTGAGCTCTCTGGTGCTGCTGTGCCTCCAGATGCTTTGCTGTGGTTGGGAGATGTGGAGTCTCCCGTCTTCTGGTTTTGGCTGCTGGGTCTATAGTACCTTCACAACCTCGGTCTCTGGTGTCCACGTGTGGTGTTCTGCTCTGGGGTGAGCCGGTCAACTGGCTCCACTCCCAAGGCCTGCTTCTCTCCTTCCTCAGTCCCTCTCCTACGAGTCCCTCATGCTTGCTGTTCCTTCACTCTCTACTGTGCCTGGGATGAGCCTGGCAATGCTCCAGTCGACAGGTCGTCTTTACAGTCCTCCTAGGAACTGAACTGACTATCTCCGCTCCCAGGTGAATTTATAGGGAGGCTCCCGGGTTCAGGGCTCCCCCTTCAGGTCTGGAGTCAGGAAAAGTGTTGCATGTTGTGGGCTTACCTGGTGTGGGTACTCCTTCTTGCTTCCAACCATAACATCACCCCCTGAGGGAGGCAATGACATTGTGGCAACCGAACTCTGGGGTACCACACTCCACTTCCTGACTGGCAATAGTGACTGGTGAACAGTCCATCTTTCTCCTGCTATAGTTAACCACCAACTCCTTCGTTTTCTTAACGTTCAGTTGTAGATAGTTATAATGATTCCAATCCACAAAATCCGCCACCACCCTTCTGTATTCCTCATCACCCTGGCCCCCACCCTCCAATACTTTACATCCGACTATCACGATAGTCTTCCAAGAATTTTTAGAAGTGGCAAAAATCAGATTTATAACGAAAATCTGTTGTATATAACGTGAATAGGAAGGGTGCTAGCACGGTTCCCTGAGGGGCGCCAGCACTGCTCAATAATCTGCCAGACACAGCTGCTCAGTACAAATTGTGACCTGTCTGAGAGGTAGTCACTTTTGCTAGTGTGCACTTCTTGCCTAGGAGACTGGCCACTTATGATGAAACAAGTTGTACACTACAGAATTATATATCCCTCCATTTTCAGGAACTCTGAACATTTTTTTCAAATAGGTAAATGGTAAAGTTGCTAGCTATTACAAGCACTTTGCAATTGTATCCATTTAATAAGATGAGATTTTTCAAGGTCTACCATTGGGACAGGCTATGAATGTTTCATTTATACGGGCTCCGATTTCAATACTTCTTATGGTTGTGCCTTGTATTGCAGCACAGCCCCATTCATACTACATATATATATTGTCTGGTAGAAGTTCACTTGCCCATGGGTAGACTATTTTTTAAGATTACAATTTTTCATCCGATTGTCATCAACATATCACAGCCAGAGATCATGGGTTTTTCTAAAAATCATAGTTCTGCCTCTTAGATATACAGTGTATCACCAATAGTTTGTGTGCAGCCTGCTGCTTCAGGTGTGTCTATATGGGCAGAGTCAGTCTTCCGTGATTTTGGTTTGATAAACATTGAGTATTTTTACCAGGTGCAGCCATCACTAGAGGGCACAAATGAGTATTTAAAGGCATTTTCAGTAGCAGTAACATTATTATTTAGGTTTAGCAGTAATATATATTAAATATATAAAGCCAAGGTGTTCACTGTAATGAACACACTTCTCATCGCTCACACAAAAAACAGATGGGGCACAAGTATTATGATGCATTAAAGGGAATCTGTCAGCTGAGTTTTGCCATTTAATCTGAAAGTAGCATAATGTAGGGGCAGAGACCCTGATTCCAGGGAGGTGTCACTTACTCAGCAGTTTGCTGTAGTTGAAATACAATCAGTGTTTTATCAGCAGGAGATTATTATTAAATGACTAGGTGTTGAATGCAAGATTGACTGGCTAATCGGTGCAACTTGTCCCCATCATTGATTGGCAGCTTGCTACCAATCAGGGGTGTGGGCGGGGTTATACTCAGCCCTGCATTAGGAGCACTGCTACATCTACAGCAGAGAAAACAGGGATTCTATCAAAACTACACCAAGCAGCCCAGTAATTGACACATCATTGGAATTAGGTTCTCTGCCCGTATATTATGTAGCTCTCAGATTCCATAGCAAAATCCTGACAGATTACCTTTTACATGGTCAGCAGTGGGGTGGAGATTGTATTTTTTCTTTATTGTCTCCCATATATATATATATAAACTCTGTAAGGGTTAATACCAGTCATGTCCCTCCCCTCTATTCATGCACTGACTGTGGTCATCGATTTTAGGAAACCACTGTTGTTATTAATCGTCTCCAGCTCCTCTATTTAATAACACTCTCATTTATCAAAAACGGAGGAGGAATAACACTCAGCAGATTTCCACTAGCCCACAGCCAGGATATAAATAATGTACCGGCCGAGCCTGAACACAAGGAACCGAGGCATCCATTATGTATACAGCTGGCCTCAGGGGGAAGAGTCTGCACAGATGCCTCTGCCGACCTTCAAACCACACATGAAGGGAAGTCTCGTGTCCTTTTGCACCATAGATTTACCCACCCAACCAACCTCACTGACCATTAAGACCAAATAATCCAGTTTTACAGCCATTTTGTCTCTTTTACAGTACAGGAGTTGTGACCTTGCTAGCTGAAAATCCTGAATTATTATTATTTATTAGTACAGTATATCGCCCTTTACTCCATGGTACTTTACATGTGAAAACATACATAAACAAGCACAATAATCATCAATAATACAAGATACAGACAGGTACAGGAGGAGAGAGAACTCTTCCTGTCCGCGAGGGTTAACATCTACAAGGGATGGGTGAGCATACAGTGCGGGAGGAGAGAGGACCTTGCCCACGAGGGCTCACAGCCTACAAGGGGTGGGTGAGGATACACTAGGAGAGGGTAGAGGACCCTGCCCACGAGGGCTCACAGCCTACAAGGGATGGGTGAGGATACAGTAGGTCAAGATAGAGGACCCTGCCTTTGAGGGCTCATAGTCTACAACGGATGGGTGAGGATACAGTAGATGAGAAGAGAGGACCCTGCCCACAAGGGATAACAGTCTACAAGGGATGAATGAGGATACAGTAGGTGAAGAGAGAGGACCCTGCCCACAAGGGCTCACAGTCTACAAAGCATGGGTGAGGATCAATAGGCGAGGAGAGAAGACTCTGCCAAGAGAGCTCATAGTCTACAATGGATGAGTGAGGATACATCAGGTGAGGTTGTCCTACAGTCCTCCTAGGAACTGAACTGCCTAACCCACCCCAGACCAGAATTTATTGGGGACCTGCCCTGAACTCAGGTTTTAGAGCTCCCCCTTCTGGCCTGGAGTTGGGAAGGTGTTGTGTGTGTTTCACCTGATGTGGGTACCTTTTCTCGCTTCCAAGTGCAGTATTGTGGCAACCGGAACCTGGGGTGCCACATAACCACAGCCCTAAGGTGTGTTACCTGTACTGCACATAAGATATAATGGCGTAGAGGCCATACTGTATCAGGAAATACAGGGGCAGTGTTGTCACAGTGGGTCACTACGTGTAAACACCAGCATGTCGGCTTCTAACTACTGTCGTCTAAACCAACGAATTACATGTATCCGACACAGCGGAGCGTGTCTCTTATCATGTCTGCACTATTATATTTATGTGCTGGACAGGTAACACACCTTAGAGTTATAGGGTCATCACATATGGTGTCCACAGCATGGAAGGTGGAACTACGTGATGTGATTGCAGGTTTGGACGCTTTGTAGGTTTTCTGCCAATAAAGCACATTCATTTGCCTCCTTGTAGCACCCGATCACAAAAGAGATGTAATTCACTCATTACCACATGTAGGTGCAGCTCATCCACAAATAACAGGGTCACGGCAGGACTTTGGAGTACAAGCTGCCATCACACAGCCTCACATGGAGACTGTGGTTTAGTCTTATCGGCATATCTCAAGGAAGCCAGACTGACAGACAGTGGAATGAATGGGTGCTTTTCAATATGACAAGAAGGATCACCCCTGAGCTCTCGTGCTCCTTAGTAATCATGTGCCTGAGGCTTTGAATGGGCCTTCTATATAACATAACAAAGACAGACACACGAAACACACAGACACACATCATACTCACCAGCAGCAGCAACGTCGTTCAAATACTGCTGGCGCCGCGCTGCATGTGGTGTGGTGACTTCCGGTTTGTACTGCACATGGCAGCCTATTAGGTGCATGCGCAGTACAAACCTGGCCAAGCTGAAGATGTCAGTCTCGGCCAGCTGGACCACCTCTGCTTTGGAGGCTGCGGCCCACGGTGGAGATTGACAGGAGAGGGGGCCCATAGAAGAGGTGAGGGGAAGGGACCCAGAGTAGCTTGGAGTCCGCCTGAGGCCACAATCTCCTCCGGGCCCCTCACAGGATTCAGAACAGTCATGCCCTGATGGTGGCCCTGCATACACCTGCAGACAATATGCTGATAAAATACAGCATTTATGCTACATATGAACACTGACTCAGTATTACATTTTTATTGCATTTTTACGGATTAAATGGGGTAAAAATCAATGATAACATTTTGACCCCTGTAGTATGTTGGTATCTCCTATTTTACTGATTTTATAAAGATCTGTTGCAATAACTTAGTTCAGCCATTAGAGGTCACCATGCAACAAGATATGACAAACTGAAGAAAGACTAAAAGTTTTTTACAAAGACAGAAGTACAGAAAGAGAAAGTAAAAAGAGGACATGAGGCTGCTGCAGAAGAAAAAGCTGAGGGAAGATGGGGAGTGAAGTAGACCAATCCTTCCTGGGAAACACAGAAGTGCTGAGAGCCTTGAGAGACCCAAGTGGATGGTGTGATAAAGAGGAAGCAGTTTTCTGTGAATAAACCTGGCTGTATGACCAATTACCTACTGTTTAGTCAGGTAAAGAAAGTTAGATAGGTTTTGCAGCATCTCCAAGGATATCCCTTTGCAAAGACTATAGATGGATTGATAAAGAGACTGTTTAAGCTCCTGTGTACCGATACTCTGGTGAATGTGGCTGCTATAGGAGAGATCAGTGGATCACTACTGCACTGAGACTGATTCTGAATCCTCACCTGCACCTGGATGTATCAGGGAACTTAGTGACTAAGGAAAGTTGACTCTAGTGGCTGGAAATCAAAGTAACATGATCAGTTTTTAATGTTTGCGGATATTCAGCCAGGGTGTCCGTTCTAAGCTCACTAAAAGAAGGACAGTGCACTGTATGATCATTGTTATGGTTCGAGTTATTAGTTACGTAAAGATATATATACCGGTATATATATTTTTTTTTAAAGAGTCCATTAAGGTTAAACTGGATAAGCAGAGGAAAGATCTGGAGGAGACGAAAAGACAAAAATGGGCAAGGGATACGGAGGACTACAGGATTGGCATGGTGTATAACTGGCAAAGGGATGGCCAGAATAGATGTAGACAAAGAGGTCATTACAGACCATACAACAAATATAAGAATAAAATGTATAAAGATAATAAAAAACTTGCATTTATCCCAATTAGACCGAGAAAATCCCAACTTAGAAGACGATGAGGAGGGCGGAGGCAACATCGTCAGAAAGAAGAAGGACAAACCAAAAGGACAACAACAGAGACCGAACCGCAGAAAGGATCCGAACTAATCATTAACTTATCCGGTAAACCATAACCAACGCTCAGATAGAGTTGTTGGAAAAAGGTCTGACTTATTAGTATGACCTCACATGTAAATTGGTTTACAGTAGAGAAAGAACTGCATAGATTTTTCAGGAATGTAAGATTAAAGTACCATTTTCAGGATAAAGAAAAAGTGGCAAATGTACTAGTTGTGAAATTGATATGGGTGAGTTGGGTCTAAGGAGTAAAAGTGATTTTGTGCCGATAGACAATGTTCCCGCAGTAGAGGCATTTGTAGCTGCAGTAAAACAAGGGTAAACATATTGAGACACTGTTTCAAACTTTCAAAATTTTTCAAAACCAAACTTCACAAAAGATCGGGCACAAGGGGTGGGTGAACTTGTGCATGACAGTCTTATTATAAAATCTGCTGACAAGGGGGAGCGATTGTCATCATGGATAAGGGCACATACCTCAAAGAAGCTATTGGACAATTAAGTGACTCTATGGTATACAGGATACTGGATAGGGACCCAAAATTTGAGATTCAGAGGAACATAAAGAAGATCTTAGATGATGCCAAAACGGGTGGGATTATAGATGAGAATCTCCATGAATATCTATACATAAAAAATCCAGTTACGCCAGTTTTGTATTTCGTTCCAAAAGTACATAAAGCCCTTGTGAACCCCCAGGGAGACCCATAGTGGCGGGGATAAATTCATGTTTTTTATAATATTGGAACATTTCTAGATAAAATATTACATCCTTTTGCAGTTTCAGCAAAATCTTATATAAAGGATACAGGATTTCTTAAATAAATTAAGAGAATACGAAGTCAGATCCCCACTGATGTTGGTATCATTTGATGTAACTTCCCTGTATACATCGATCAGGCATGATATGGAAATGGAAGTGATATCAAAATTTCTAATGGATTCAGAATATACAGATCCATGTAAACAATTTATTATTGATCTGTTGGAAATTGTGCTCAAACAGAATTCTTTTTTGTTTGGAGATACTTACTTTTTGCAGACCATGGGTACTGCGATGGGTGCACGCATGGCATGCTCCTATGTGGGGGCAGTCATGGTGACGCTTGAGGAGGAACATGTCTATGTATCCCACCACTTCTCACTAGTTGAGAGGTGGTGGAGATACATAGACGATGTATTCATATTATGGAAGGGTACGGAAGAACAATTAAATTCCTTTTTTGGATATATCAATGAAATAGACCAAACCATAAAGTTCACGATGGTCAGTTCACACACAGAGATGCAGTTCCTTGACGTGAATGTCACATTAGAGAATGGGAAAATAGAGACATCACTTTATGTAAAACCGGCGGACAAAAATAAGTTATTACATTATCAAAGTAATCACCCGATTAATATGAAGAATACCATACCAAAGAGACAGATATTAAGTGTAAATAGGATAGTCAGTGATAGTGCAAATATTGAAAAAACAATAGACGAGTTAATGCTAAAATTTAGAAAAAGAGGATATCCCAGAAAAATCTTACAACAACAAAATGAAAAAGCGGGTAAAGAGATAATAAAAAAGAGTAATGAAGATAGAATACCCTTCATTTTAACGTATGGGGAAGAAACCAAAGCTATCGCAGATATTGTCTCCAAACATTGGGATATGTTGGGAAAATGCATACCACAAGTTAAGGAATATAAGAATAAGCCTCTTGTCTCCTATAAAAAAGTAGGAATTTAAAAGACATCCTGGTCAACTCTGATATAGGCCCCATTAAAACAACTACACAGGTTACCCTGATAGGCAACAGAAGAACAGGTTGTTACCCATGTGTGAATTGCATTAATTGCTCATTAATGATCAAAGGAAACTCCTCCAGACACCCCAAGACAGGAGTAGAGAACAAGATCCATCACTTTTTGACTTGCGATTCTGATTTTGTAGTCTACATACTTGAGTGCCCATGTAAATTATGGTACCATGGGGAAACAACCTTGGACTTTAAGACCAGAATCAATCAACATCGTTATAGCATACGTAAAAAGATATTAAACTTGCCAGTATCTAAACTCTTCAGTGAGGCTAAACATACTGAAAAAGATCTGAGATTTAGAATAATAGAGTACCACAAGCAAAAAGAGGAGGAGATAGGGTGAGGAATTTGAAAAGGAACTTAAGTGGATACATGAACTTGAAACTTTAAAACCAAAGGGTTTAAATGTGGAGTATAAATTACAATCTATACTTTAGTATGTGATCTGACATAAGAATCTGAGTGTAAGATAGTTTCTGTCCTAATGCACAATTGTCACTTTTTATTAATATATATGCTTATTACACAGGACACACAAGGTTTGTCACAAGCACATTAAGGACAAAATTGGATACTTCCAGTTTCACAAGGTTGGAAAAGATGATTGGATGATGCATACACCAAGAAGGCCTAAACAATGGAAGTTTACAATATTTATAGGGCATCACAGCCGAGATGGTATAACTTGTGTGTAGATATCAGGACCCAGATGTAAGAATATTGGTTGTGAAGAGAATTCATATTTTCTGGAAAATTACTCTGTAACATTATTTCAATAAATATAAGAAGCAAAGAAATATAACAAGCCTTTATTTTTGAATTTGGTATCACAAAACATAGTAATAAAATATAGTATGGTATACACTCCTCATCAATACTTATACAAGGATGTCTCAAATAATTACCTCATCCTTTTGGCAGGGGGCTTTTTTTTGGGTCTAACAGCCCTCTTAGTGCCGTATTGATAAGGGGAGTGATTTAACCTCAGGAATAAGGGACACTTATGAGGTAAATTTATATTTGAGCACCTTGTTTAGACAAAAATAGGAGAAAGAATGTATAAGTATGGAGAAAGTAGTGAAATATGGATGAGTGTAAAGTACTGTACCAGTAATGGATAGATATTTGTTTATGAGCAAGTAGACCCATTCAAATTATGGCTTGAGTTAGTTAATATTTAGGTACTGGGATATTGCATATAAGGGAGCACAAAAATGGCTGTTGATAACCCTAAGACTCTGATGCGCATGAGCCCGAGCACTATGATTTCGAAGGTTCCATTTCCAGTCTCCCAGAGTAACGGAGACTGGATAGTGACCCGCGCATGCGCGGTGATCACTTCCGCGATGCCAGACCGCAACGAGGAACATAACAACGTGGGGCTGCTAGTGGATGTATCACTGTACTAAAGGTAAATATGCTTGACAGCTGTTATGGGAGTATCTAATTGAAGCCTCATAAACATATCAGCCGAGATATGATATCGGCATACTGTATCAATATAGGAAAGGTATCATAACAGGATACCCTACACTATATAGCTCTTCGGTAGTTGTACACAATGTAAGGCATATTGTATATAATGTTTTTATATTTAATTGAAACTTATTGATGTAATACTGTAAGATGTATATAGAGCCCAGCATTTGTAACCAGGGGCTGCTAGAAGGAAGTCTGCTGACTGAAACGTCGCACAGCTTTGCCTGAAGGCCTAATAAAGGCTAATACATCTTGAATGGAGTGCTGCAGTCTTTTTTGGAAAATGGCCTGTATATAGGAGTGGCTGAACCCCACTTCGGACTGAATTTGCATCCGGCTTGTAAGCTTATGAATGTGCTGCTCCAGTTTTTTCATGAATATATATATCAGAGGAAAACAGGGAACCCATAATCTATTGTAATTGAGGCAGGATATTAAGATTGTATACCTAAGAGAACCAAGTGTCACAGTCACGGTAGAACCCCGGTAGGCCCTGTATCGGAGAAGAAAAGGAGTGGCATAGCCTTTGGGTAGTCCTGCTCCTTTCTGTGAAGCTGCACTTGGGATCTCTCAGGCTGCATCATTGCTATTTTGTGGTTTGTGGCTGTAGTGGCCCAAATATCGTCTAGAAATAAAATTCTGTTATCTATTGCGTCTTATATAAGAACAAGTTGGATTGTTATTATATTGTGGTTGGAGAAATTCATAGCAGCATCGTATGTCACACTCATATCGACTGGTAGTCTGATCGTTGCACACCATTTACAAATCACCGTAAACTACTGTATCTGTTCACTGTATTGTACGGCTTATTATGATTACAGGGAGACTTAATATATCTATGTTATTAGCTGATTTCTATTGTTTATTTATTTATCTTAAATGCTTTAAATTGTCACTATTGTCATAATTTGTAGACTAGAAATATTTGAAATATTTGACTTATTTTACACCTAAAATATAGATATACAAAAATGCACTGGTATACCAAAATGTATCTGTATGTATGTACCAGTACAATCTGCCTGTAAATTAGGAGAATACAATTAAAGTAGAAAGAATTCTTTGGAGCTAAACAGTCCAGGCTTTGACTTGTGACTTTTGCTCCTGTCTCCAATGATACAAGCTGGGTGTTTGAATTCCAGGGAGGCCAAAGCTGAAGAAAATAGAAGAATGAGTTATTTCATTGAATGTATCTGCAGAGCAGAGCGATGTCGGCCCCCAAGAGTCAGGAGAAAAGGAGGAGGACCCGCGAAGCAGTGAAGATGGTTGGAGAGGCATCGCACAGAGCAAGTGGAAGTTGGGACATTGGCTTGTCCTCCTGTGAAAGCTCCTCCAAATCAGGACTGTCCCACTGTATTTGGGATGGTTGGGAGCTATGGTTCTATGTAAATATAATTCATGCAGTATATACTTTATACACCCATTCCTTATAGTGTTCAAGATTTCTCTTTCCTGTCAACAAATGGAAATATTTATTGTTTACAGTAGTGGCCAAAAGTTTTTAGACTGACACTGAAGGAGATTGGAATGCAGAGGATTGGGATAAAATTACATTCTCTGATGGAGCCTCTTTAAAGCATCTGATTGTCTGGAGAAGAAAAGGTGAGTTCTACCATAAGTCCTGCATCATGCCAATAGTAAAGCATCCTGAGACCATCCAGTGCCATGGATAAAAAATGGGATCAAAACTTCCTCCAAGAGCAACTTCCTCCAATGATCCAGGATGAATTTGGAGAGGTTGAGATTTTTCCAGCATGTTGGAGGCCATGTCACAAGGCAAAAGTGATAACAAAGTAGCTTGGTGAAATTTTGACATTTTGGGCCAATGGCCAGGAGACTCCCCAGGTCTCAAACTCATAAGGAACCTGTATTCAAGCCTCAAAGAGTGATTAGACAAACAAGAATGCAGAAGTTGTGATAAACTCCAACCACTTATTAGCCAGGAATGGGTGGGTCATCAGCAGGATTTGGGCCAGAAGCTGATCTCAAGTATGGCAGGATGAATTGAAGGAATCTTGAAAATTAAGGGACAACACTAAATATTGAGTTTTTCCATAAACCTGATGTACTTGTCAGCAGTGGTACAACTTGAAGGTCATGGGCCCCAAAGCGAAAGCTCCAAGAGGTGCCCTAATTATTGCAAATCTTTAATAGCATTAGTCTTTTTCTATAGACCAAAGTGACTTTTGGGGCCCCCTAGGCTCCAGGGCCTGGGTACGATTGCAAGCCCTGCACCTGCTTGTCAGTATAAGTTAAAAAAAGTTATGAAATGCAGATAAATGTACTTTAGTACCATAGAAACATCTGACTAATAGATCTAAAAACACTGAATAAGCAAATTTGTGAAGTCAACATTTGTCTCAAAACTGAGCAGCAATACATAAAAGAGCTGAAATCCCAAGATAAAAAAAATTATGTTCCTGGCTGAACTACAATGGTGCCAAGTCTTTCCAAAATCACAATGTGACAGTTTGCTGAAACCACCTGACAGGACTATAATATAGTACTATTGTAGTATAAAGTAGAAGTACTAATGGCATCATACGGATGAAAATAATATCTGCAGTCAGTTGATCGGTTAGTACATTAGTGATTAGTTCAAAAATGTTCTGGGACGAAAACTTGTGGGTTCACATAAACTCTGCCCACAAAAGGGGGTTTCTAGGTGAGATTAGTTCTAGGGTGGACCAAAGGTTTAACTAAAGCCTCCAGTGTGGCTAACTACGTAAATACAACAATATTCACTTGCCCTCTGCCTTCATCTAAATCCACACAAATCATCAAAGTGTTTTCGAAAGAAATCTTGTATAAAACACTTTGATAAATTGCAAAGTAAGGTTGCACAACAATTTTGCAACTTTTGGTGATTCCACCCCAGTTTCTTCCAGTTCTCCCAAGAAGAGTGGAGCAGGATAGGGGGGTGATGCCACAGTTCATCTAATTCATGAAGAAGTGTGGGGTACCTTATGTCAGAATATTTACCCCTGATCGGAACAAGATTTGCGACGAGGTGCATTGGAGGCACACACCTGACAGAAATTAGATGGAACTCTCGGCACTCAATTTTGTTTCGATAAAGCTTATGTGTGTTTTATTTGGTGATCCGAAATAATAAATCACCAACGTTTCGGTCCACTCGGGACCTTCTTCAGTGTGCTGTACAAAAAAAGGTGAATGAACAGAAAAATACAAGTTACAAATATAGAATGTACATTTTTACATATTTACAGCAAAAAAAAAATAATTCCATAGATCAATTGTGCAAACATAAATATACATTATACATTCGGATTGTTATAGTGATTTTCTCTCACATGGAATATCAGCAGGATCCCAGTAGCCAGCCAATTAAATATATAGTACCAAAAGCAAAGTTAGGTATATATGTATCTTTATGTTATAAAGCAGTGGCTTACAAGAACCATATGATATTGTTGGAATATGTTTAGTGCAACAACTCAATTCCTGTATATGATTGTTCTGTTGCTACATTTGTATGTTGTAGATAAAGTTAGAACAAAAAAACCCAGAGGCTCACACAGGAAGAGCATATTACTGTATCCAGTTTCCTGTGTCTGTGTATGAGACAAGTAGCAGCTGCAAGTGCTGCACAGAGACTGAAACACATAAGATATGTTTTATTCCTGATCTATTAAGCTTACCATAGTTGTTCTTGATTGTTGCTGAATAACCAAGTTCTGTTGTCACATGCTTGGAGAGTATCCTGAATTATCCGCTGCCAACAGATTATGGGCCAAGAGTGACACAGAGCCCCAGAGTGACACAGAATCCCAGAGTGACACAGACCCCAGAGTAACACAGCAACAGAATCCCAAAGCAAAAGTAGCACAAAGCAACAGAGAAGATGTTCACTAGCAGCGATCCTATCAAGTTTACAGTTCAAAGCCTCACTAATCAGAACTACCAGTCCTAGAAATTCAAGGTGAAGATGCTGCTCATAAGAGAGGGTACGTGGAAATATACTCAGGAACAAATGCCTCATCCATTACCAGATGATTGGGTAGAGAATGATCAGAAAGCACAAAGCACTATCGCCTTCAGTGTAAATGATGATCAGATTGTGCATATAGGCAAGTGTGCACCTGCAAAAAAGATGTGGGATGACTTACAGAAAGTGCATGAAAGATCAAATCTCAGCAATATGCTTTATCTCATGAGAAAGCTGTACCAGTCTAAGCTAAGTGATGGACAGAATATGCAGGACTATATAAGAAACACCCTAGAGATTGCGGAGCATCTCAAGGCTATTGGAGAGGAAATTAAAGACTTTAATGTTGCTGCACTTCTATTAAGTGCTCTTCCAGAAAGTTATGACATACTTGTGACTCCACTAGATGCACGGCCAGATGATGAGCTCACACTAGAATATGTTAAAGGTAAAATTGTGGATGAATTCAAGAGAAAAACGCAGAGTGTAAGCAGCAGTAGTGAATCCAGACAGAAACAGCATTAAAGACACAGGACATCCCTAAAAAGAAAAGCAATCTAAGAGAAACTTGTGAATGTTTTGTCTGTAAAAAGCCCGGCCACTTTAAAGCAGACTGCAGAATTTGGAAAGCAAGAATGAGTCAGCTTAAAAAGCAGAACAGTCATCAAAAAGTAAAAACAGCTGTAAAGGAAGATTCTGCATGTGTTGAAGCTGCATTTAATGCCAGTACAGGCCCATCTGCAAAGCATATATGGTGTATAGATTCTGGTGCAAGCAGTCATATGACAAATAACAAGGTTTTCTTCATTGACCTTGATGAAAACAAGTCAGAAATAGTCATCTTAGCTTATGGTCACTAAAGTATATGACTTCAGAAGAAGTAGGAAATGGCTACCTCCACTGTCCAGTTTCCTCAGCAAAAAGCGAAAAGATCCCAGTAAAGGATGTTATACATGTTACCAGCCTTGAAATCAATCAGTAAAGAAGCTCATGCAAAAGGGGAATGTATTTACTTTTAAAGACAACAGCTGCATCATCTCAAAGAAGGGTCACACTCTTGCAGAAGGAAAAATACAAATGAACTTTATCAGCTAAAATGCAAATAAAGAGTGTACAGTGCTAGACAAGATCTGCATAAGAACTGTATCCATGTGTGGCACAGACAGACTTGGGCACAGAGACCCAGAAGCATTAAGGAAGCAAGCTCATCTTGCAATTGGTGTTGAAATCAACCAGTGTAGTCAAATGATGAACGTGCACTAGCTGTCTTAAAAGGAAAATATCCAGAAAATCCTTTCCTAAAGTAAGCACCACTAGATCTGTGCAGCCACTGAATGTGATACATACAGATGTTTGCGGTCCAATAAGAGTTCAAAATACAAGCAAGAAGAGATATTTTCTCAAATTTATTGATGACTATTCCAGATATACAGACAAAGGGGAGAAAAAGAACCACTGTATGAACAGGGGTGCACACTAAAGTGAGATATTTTTATTCTTTTTTTAAATATATATGCATGTGACAGGTATAGAACAAAGCAAATAAAAACATTTAAACACAAGTTACAAGGTAACATAATACCCACCCAACATACTCCTGCCAGGAATAACAGACAGGAGGGATCAATAGGTATACAGTCAGTACAATAACGAATAACAACAGAGATTCAGTTCAAACAATGGCATATATAGGTATATCCAACAATATCATATCTGAGTTATAACTGAGGAATCCCGGGTGAGCGGTAAGGAAACCCCCTAAATATAGTACATCATGCAAAATAGCACTATAGTACATCTGATCTTAATGTAGTCAATATATCACATATTTACAATTGTAACGTACGTTAAGGACCCATAATTAGACCTCAGTTCAGACCTATAGCAATAGGCTGTACCTTTAGCAATAAGCAGTACCCTATGCTGCATCCCATACCTAGAATACCCTTGTACGATGGGACCAAATATTACCTATTAGAGATCCCCACCGGGATTAAAATAATTCGGGGGCATATGGGGTGCGGTGAGCCGCTCACCGCACCCCATACGCCCTCAGATTATTTTAATCCCAGCGGGGTCTCTAATGGGGCGCTCACTGCACCCATACGCCCCAGATTATTTTAATCCGGCGGATCTTAATGTTTTTAAATTTTTATTTGATTTGTTCTATACCTGTCACATGCATATATATATAAAAAAGAGAATAAAAATATCTCACTTCTCACTCTGTTCTTACAGTGGTTCTTTTTCTCCCCTTTGTCCCTCTTCCTTACCACTGGGGTGAGTAGCACCTATCACTATGTCTATTAATGCTGGTGCACCACTTTTTTTCTAGCATAATATTCCAGATATACACTTACCTGCTTCACAGTAAGGATGAACTTCCACAGAAACTTGAAGAAAATCTTGCTGTAGTGTATAACAAATTTGGAAGAATACCAAAAGCCCTGCGTGCAGATAATGGGACTAAATATATAAGTGGTAAGGTGCAAACCATTTTGAAAAATAATTGAATCGTGTTCTGGACTTTCATTCCATACAACCCAGAACAGAATGGCATTGCAGAGAGAAAGAACTGCACTCTCTGCGAAAGTGTAAGAAGTATATTGTTTGATGCCAATCTACCTACAAGGTAATGGGGAGAAGCCATCATGATAGCTTGCTATCTTTAAAAAGACTGCCATGTAAAGCCACAAATTAAACTCAATATAAGCTATGGAACTGCAAGAAGCCTAACCTGAAGCACCTCAGAATATTTGGAAGCAAAACGTTTGTGTATATTCCCAAAGAAAAACGTTCCAAGTGAGAATCACATGCAAAGCAAGGAGTGCTGGTGGGCTATAGCGAAACTCAAAAGGGATACAGAATCCTGCACCCAGAGACCAACACAGTAACAATCAGCAGAGACGTAGTGATTGATGAAAACTCTCTATCACTAAATTCCATGAAGTTACACCAGTTATTCAACCCAAGAAACAAGCACCAGAATCTCAATCACCAAATCCAGACACTGAAAAGGAAAACACTGAAGTCTGGATAAGCCACCAAGGAAAAAAACAGAAGAACCAAGTCAACCTCCAGTCAAGAGATCAGAAAGACCAAAAAAAGGTATCCCAGCTAAACACCTTTCTTATATGGTCAGAACACTTCCTGAACCAGAGCCACAGTCATGGCAAGAGATGCAAAAACTGCCTGTCTATGAGAAATAGAAGTGGATAAATGCCGCTAATGAAGAGATGGAGTCCCTTCACCAACTCTAGATATGGGGGCTTACAGAGCTACCACAAGGAAAAAGAGCTGTTGAAAGCCAAAGGTGCATCAACACCAATGGATTCGTCCTACTTAAAGTCGGAAGAAGAAGATCTGCTACCAGCAATGAGAGTTACAGACAAGCAGTGGGGGCGCTTCTGTACATAGCAACCACAACTCATCCTGATATCACAGCCACAGTCGGAATTCTCAGCCGACGTGTAACAAGCCACGCCAAAGAGACTGGAATGCAATTCAGAGAATTCTATAATATCTTAAGAAACTCAAGGCTAAATCTTAAGATATCTGCATTAGGAAATCTCACTCTCAGAGGTTATATGGATGCAGATTGGGCTGGAGATTTAAGTGATTAGAAATCAACAACTGGTTACTTGTTCAAGTTAGGAGAAAATTTTATTTCTTGGTCCAGCAGAAAACAAGTGTCAGTCGCATTGTCTTCTACAGAAGCAGAATATATGTCTGCTGCTTATGCAAGTCAAGAAGTAATTTGGTTGAAACTAATTTTGAAAGATTTCGGCAAGTCACTAGCTCATCAAAAAATTATCTATGAAGACAGCCAAGGATGTATTAAACTTGCCAGCAGTGAGAAGATTAGTGCAAGGACTAAGCACATTGATGTAAAACATAACCATTTAGGTGACTTAGTGGAATGTGGTGTACTCAAGTTTGTTTATTGCGAGTCTGACAAGATGATAGCTGTATGACAAAACCATTATCAAGAGCCAAGTTTGTGGACTTCAGAATCACAATGGGACTAACAGGATAAGTAGTTGTTGAGTGGGGGTGTTGTAATATGTTTAGTGCAACAACTCCATTGCTGTATATGATTGTTCTGTTGCTAGATTTGTATGTTGTAGATAAAGTTAGAGCAAAAAAAAACCAGACGCTCATAGTGGAAGAGCATATTACTTATCCAATTTCCTGTGTCTATGTTTGAGACAAGAAGCAGCTGCAAGTGCTGCACAGAGACTGAGACACATAAGATATGTTTTATTCCTGATCTATTAAGCTTATCATATTTGTTCCTGTTTGTTGCCTAATAAACAAACTCTGTTGTCACACGCTTGGAGAGTATCCTGAATAATCCTCTACCAACAGATATGCTTCACATGACTATAAAATCCTATAAAAACATGCCACAGTTAAGCTTCCATAATAGGGAATAAAACCTATGCTAAAATAGCTATAGTTTATTTAAACTGATGCCACATTAGGTGGTATGCTCCTAACTAGGAAAATTACAGGAATGAAAATAGAAAGAAGTATAAGTGAACTACTCTATGTTGAGATCTATTTCTATTATTTGTGACACTAGATACCTATAGCTAAATTTTGGCGTAGTCAAAGGATTGTGCAGAGCGCGCTTGATATGTCTGGAGGACTCGTGGATACATATAAAGGACTGGGTGAGGTTAGGGAAATGGCTTAGTGATAAATGTCAGCATGTATCCTCCTTCCCTAATTTTCAATGTTGGTAACCATGGATCTTTTCCCAAATATGCCCCAATGTTTTAAAAATCATGTTTTCTTCAGATTTTGAAGATTATCATTTTACTCAATATAAGAAAGTGTACAGTGGATTGCAACCTGCAGTGACTCCTTCCCAGTCTCCGGGGGGACTTCTGCACGGCCCAGATAAAAGGCTTGCCAGGGGATTTCTAGTACAGAGCGCAAAACCTATTAGTGACGTGTAGACTTGTGGTGTCAGACTGTCATTCCAGTGTTTATCTCTGGCTGGATTGACATACACAGTGTGTTAGTACTTTGGATCAAGAAGAAACCTCCCTAGAGAAAAAGCAGTTAATATACCACCAGAGGGAGGATGGCCTTGAGGATGGATGCTCTGGGTATTGCTGGCGGGCATTTGGATAATTCCACCGAGTAGAGAGACTAATCGAAGCGATTCAATCAATGAAGAGGAGTGCCATGCTGCGCGTGTGAGACAAGAATGTGGGTAAGCCCATTTCCATGTGGATTACAAAACTGCGAGTCCCGAGCTTGGACCCCGCAAACGCACTTTTTAGTGGGTAAAAGTATGGACATCTTGTTTTGGCGCCAAGAGCACTCCACAGGCCTATGTCGGACTGAAAGAGACTTTAACGGTACCCAAAGCTAGATACTTGAGTATCCCTCTAGTCAGGGTGTAAATAAATGTGTACATCTGTGTAAAGAATCATTTTAAGGTTGTGAATCACGTGCTACTCCAGGGACTCCACCATAACTCACTCACTGGACTTACACTTGTCAGTAGTGGCATGGCATAGATGGTTCTTGGTTCCCATGTGCATTAGGTAAATTGTTCCAGAAGCTACTGATACACCCAGGTAAACCTTAGAGTCAGCACGTTGATTCCTGTCCAGGACTGGGTATATGTGAACGACTTATGAGGTAAAGCAGATCGTCGAAATAAATCAGACATATTCTCTCTCTTTTTGCCTCCCCTATCCTTAAGTAAACGATTTGTTTGTCATTTCTGAACCTGCTTCAGTTTGTGACTCGCTAAATCCTCAATGAACCCTTCAGTTCTCAAAATATACGGATTTTGTGCATGTTTTCACTGTATACTGTGCATATTACGAAAATACTATTCTGAAATGTGTAGTAAATAGTATTGTACTAAACGTCTCCCCGTTCGATGATTAGGTTTATTATCTGTCCTATTAAAAACATCAGATAACAACACATCATGAGGTTTATCAACCCCAGCTCTGCTACATCTTAATATTTACAGCAATGAGATGATCTCACTAAATTAAATAGAGGGAGCAGTGGCCTGGAACACACAACTCAAACTAACCATTAAAAATAGGAAGGATCCCAACCCCCATCATATCATTAAATATACAGCGAGATCACGAGGGAGCTTTCAACATCACATCTGATTAGACATTTCTATAGGATCACCAATCACATCCCGTCAGGAGCATGCTACTTTTACAGGGCACACAGATCATTATCCATGAAACTGGCTGTACAAAAAATCTCAGAAAAACAGAAGTAATGGTATGTGCACATTACACTCTTCAATTCCTCCTCAAACCTCAAACCTCCTTAAAAACGTGGCGTTTCTACTCAGTTTTTGCTCCAAAACTCAGCATATTCGTAGACAGGTAGATCCAGGCAGTTAAACATCCAGCAGTTGGCTACATACAATAGTGATAATTACGTGATAATACATTATGGCCACTTTACACGCGGCTACATTTCTAGCTTATCCACAGGTAACTTACTGGCTGCAGTGAAATCATGGAGACATGGTTCTATCTTGTTGCTGTGTACAAATTTGGAATAATGTCTCCATGATTGTCATGTAACGCCCTGACGCTGTGGATTGCTCACAGCGGGATCACATGACACAATGGTTCTGCGTTCTCACTGTAGATGGCTGACCTGGCGGGGATGGGCAGGAGAAGCAGGAAGCTTTCCCATTGCCGAGCCCGCATCGATAATCATTTACGGCCTGGGGCACAGCATGAGGACCATGACAGGAGGACACCAGCGGGCACAGCACCAGAGACAGCAAGATGGGAGACAGCACCGGATAGAGTTGCAAGGGACGACACCGGACCAGGTTGTACATATTGACGCAGCGCTCCACCGCCACAGATTAACGCACCAGTTCCGGCAAAATTTTTAAAATGTTATATAAGCTATATCTTAGCTTTTACAAATCCGTTTTTTCTGGCAAAAACGATTGCCCCATATGTTCTGCAGGGGTATGACACAATAACAGTCCGGGGGGTCATTTGGGGTGGTTGGTTCCTTTTAAGTGTAACAAATTGTGGTTCAATTCTGCATTGGAAGAAAAATCTAAATTGAATTATGTGAGCAATCAAAACTACAAGGGCTTACATAGAGGTTCAAATTGACACCTCCTATGGTTCCCAGCTGCCATGATGACATCAGGTTCCCACGATTGCATAACGGATATTCAATAAGGGAGACAGACAGCCTTCCCATTATCTAAATATTTAGATGATATGGTTAAATGGTCACAAGCATCTAAGGGAGTTAAAGTGCTACAATTAGAGCTAGCTCCGATCGCAGCAGTTTCTACCGGCTATCTGCTGTTCAAAAGAGCTGGCACCTGCCGGGCATTAGCACAAGTGGCCACTCCCCACAGCTCCACACAACTTCTGTATATATGCTGATATCGGGAAAAATGGGCAGGCACCGCCAGGAGCGGGAACATTTGTGCCCCAAAGCAGCTGCATGGTATTCTGCCAATGGTGGTACAACACTGCAACAGACCCAACTATCTATCTATTTATCTATATATGTATGTATGTATCTATCTATCTATCTATTGTGGTGCAGCGGTTGACCGCCATACAGGTTGTCGGTGCTGGGACTTTTTGCTCCATGACTCTAATAGGCATAAGATGTGATAAGCTGCACGTGAAAGCCAAGGAGTGGCTGTCTAACCTGGTCCTCCTGTGGGTGTGACACATCAGACATAAGCAGACTCCTCTATGGTCACATGGGTTGTGAGGTCAGAAAGGTTCTGCACCATGAGATGTAGAGGAGCCTTGCGACCAGAAGGATATGGTCCCATAGCTCCACAATAGTTGAGGAGACTAAGGGAAGCCTGGATCAACCCGGACTCGGGAGCGTGAACTCAGTCTGAGCCGGTTCAAACAAGAGTCTGTGATCCTGTAGAGGCAGAATCTCCTCATCATAGACTTCACACAGATACATGCAACATTTCAGCACTTATTTGAATCCATATGAGATAGGGTTGAAATGAGGTGCTGAAACCTCGCATGTATCTGTATAAATAAAGTCACTTTTTTCACAAATTCTTGTGTGCTTACAATCTTTTTTCTATCTGTCAGTTAGGGTGCTTTCACATTGCGCTTTTTGGGGATCCGTGGCTGTCCGTTGTAAAACAGCCTGCAGCTGTTGCATATTCTGACACATGTATCATTCTAAAGGTACCGTTACTTGCTTCAATGTCGTAACGATCTCAGTAACGATCTCGGGGGGCGTGGTCGTTAGGACATCGTTTAGACATCGTTGGTGAGATGTCACACGTGTAGATATCGTGGACGACGCACAATGATCCAGCGAGCAGCTATCGTTCGCACAACCCAGCGAACGATACTGGTTTGCCGTTTTGAATAGAAGTTGTTAACGACATCATTATCGGGGTGTCACACAGAACGATACAGCAGGTTGGCTGATCATGGATCGTCTGATTTGAGAACATGTTCTCAAATCTGCGATCAACGATCCACCGATTTATCGTAGTCATATCTCGGTGTCACACGCAACGACGTGCTAACAATGTCGTTTCAACGTTTGAGCGATATCGTTCACGATCTCTTATCGTGTAACGGTACTGTAATATGTATCCAAATTTATCCTATCATCTACCCCTCCATCCTTCCATCCATTGATATACCTATCTTTCCATCTACCCTGCTAACAGAAGATGATGAGAGTTGAAGTTTCACAATGTGATGTTCTAAAACAATTGTCTATATTTAAGAGGAGGTGATAGAACATATAAAGCTACCAGTTGCCCACACAACTGCACACCTGCTTCTAAAAAGCAGGATACGTCTTCCCAACAATCTCTACATATACCAAGCTCTCTTTGCATGGTCAAACAGCCCAGTCCACTGGACAAAAAAGGGCGCAACAGTGGAGACCTATTAGTAATGAAGGGTCACTGATCTTACAGGGGCAAAAAATTAGTGATCATGAAGACAGGAATCATATTGGACTTTCAGTCCATCATCCAGTTGAAGAATACTACTGTCAGTCAATCCTGCTTCAGGTGGCTGATAACAGAGAACAATGCAAACAATGATAAATGATGTTAATTTACAGTAAACACTGCGCTTCTGTTGTACTTTATGTATCAGTCAGTGGGCTCAGGATACATAGGCCTATAAAGAGCTAGACTGCCATCCCTGCTCCCCCTGACCTTGGGTAGATCATGCAGTAGAAATCCATCATGCAAAATGGATTCATTTGATCTGACAATGTGTTACCCCAGCACTAACCTCAGCGAGATGTTCACAGCTTCCTGGGATGACACAAGCTGTATGAAGACATCCCCAGGGGCATTATCAGGGAACCCCTGTGTCATGCCAATGACAGCTGCCAAGCAGTGGGTTCTGTCACACGCTTGTGAATCCCTGGGAAGGGGACAAGAGGGAGGCAGCATTAGACCCTACAACAGGCAGCGGATCCTCAGTCGGTTGCAGCACTTGTCCCATCCTGCAGAATAATTTATTTCATGGGGATGTCAGCTCAGTGCTGCAGAATCTTGTATGGAGAGGACTGCAGCCAAAATAACGCCTCCGGACGCCCAATCCGAGCATGTCTCTCTAGGGATGAATCATCTCCACTTCATGCTTCTCTGGACAGGCTCCTATCCTCCATCAAATAATTTCTGCAGATTGCAGCCCCCATCCATGGTTCCTCATTAGTGCCAGGCTCTGTTCTCCATACCTGTCTCATCCACTAGAAAACCAGGTCACTGTATTATATGGAATGTACAGTGCACATTAGAGGCGTACTCTGCCCCTCCTCAATGCAAAATCACAACACTGGTGTATTCTTTTGTGACATATGAGCTTTTGGACCGTTCCTAGGGCACTAGGGTGTGGATGCGACTGTGTGCCGAATAAATATAAAAATGCTTGCGCCATTGATATATATATAACTTGTAGATCATCGGCCCCTTTGATGAAGTCCCCTTCAGACTGAGAGACATCTGTTTAGAGGAAAAAAGTGAGTGCTACCATGAGACCTGTGTCATGCCAATAGTAGAATCCCGAGACCATTCATATGTGGTGTTGCTTCCCATCCTTGGAGGGAGATCACTGAAAATTTTGCCTAAGAACACGACCATGAATTCAGAATGGGATCTAAACATCCATCAAGAGTGCTAATTAGGATCAAGGCTAGGAAACTCAAACCCATTTAGAAGTTGTGGTAAAGCCTCATTCGGTGGACAAACAAAAACATAGTGTCACGATCTCCACCCACACTCCATCCACACTGACCTTGTCTGCTATGTTACTATTATGGGGAAGCTGTCAGCCTGTTTTTGTTGTGCTGGGTCTGTGCTGCAATAATCTGTGTTCACTTCCCTTGATTAGTCCTCTACTTAAGCATACTAGCTCTTCCATCCAGTGTCAATTGTACACTTGCTGCTGCCTGTGTAAGACTGATCTCTCTGTGCTCTGTGCCTAACCCAGCCTGGACTTTATTCCCTTACATGGACTTTGACCCTTTGCCTGTGACCTGACTACTCTTTTGCCTGCTCCCTGTAAACTGTTTTGTCTTTCTGGCTCGTTAATTGAATTTAATCTCTGACTACTCCTTGTTACTGCTCTATTTCCTAGACCTGACCTTGGATCATTTGACCACATCCATATCTCTCCGGGTAGGGGAATTCTTGCTTCGCTTGGTCTTTCTCTTTTGGGAAGGTGTTCTGGGTAACTGGTAAGACACCCGCTGGTGGTGGTGTCGCTGGTCTTGGGGATGGCACTTTGTACACCCTTAGGGCGTACCACCCACTGTGTCCCAGGTACCATACATAGCCGACTTTGTCCCCCAGGGATACAGATCCCGGCCGGGATCCCCTTTGGGAAGGTACGATTCGACATCTTTCCTGCTGACAAAAATCTGCTTGTCCATGCTGGTTCCTGGATAAAACTCTAGCTGTGCTGCAAGTTGAAGGTCACAACAGTCCCGTTCTTCCGCTCAGCCAGGTCAGTCGCTGAAGTATTCCGGGTACGGGCTTTGTCCTGCAGGTTGGCTTCCTTCTTGATCTTCCATTTGGCCCGCTGTTACTGGCTCTCGGCCTCCTCCACAGCTTGTCTCTGCCAGTGATACTCTTCTTCACTTATTATCTCTGCCACACTTCCCACTCCAGCCTCTCTTGACTGAACTGCATCAGGGAACCCAACCTCTATGCACCCATCGGAATCTCAAGGTCTATACTTCATGTGGCTTTGCATCAGCGTGACCTCAAGCTTCAACGAGGCTGTCTGGTCAGTCCTTTCCTCTACACTGCGGTTCCCTCCCCGGATTATCATTTCCCTGGCTGGTTTCGGGGTCGGAGGGACTAGCAGGGGACCTAGAAGGAGGTTTCCCTCTACTGGGACAGTGGCACTGCTTTCAATCTGCTCTGTGTCTCCAGATTTTGTACCGGTGGAGCTAGTGGTCTCGACTATGTGGCACCTTCCGCAACAGGTCTTTCTTCCACCTGTTGAACGTCCACACCTGTGCCTTTTCAAGCAGATGGCTGAGTTCTATCATCATGCCTGCAAGGAACTCTGGTTCCAACGACAACAACAGATCTGAGCTCTCTTTCTGGTCACCAGGGAAGCCTGTCTCTCTGCTCCCATGCACTGGAGACTCACGACCTTTGGACGCCATGCTACCTTCCTCATGGCACGCACCTCTCTCGCTCACCAAGACCTCTTTCCCCCCTCTCCGTGGGCGGGTCTCTCTCTGTTGTTAGCTCCTCCTCCGGGTGGAGCCGACATGGCCCCAAGCAGGCCCCCTTGTCTTTCTATTGGCACTCGGGGCAGGCCTGCTTTTTCGTGCCTTGTGTGGGCCCATCCCATGATGGAGGGCTTGGGGATGCCCCCAGGCCAGCACTTGGTGTCAGTTCTTTACAGTTACCATTTTGCAAGTCTTTTTCACACAGTTTTTTATCAACAGTCTGTTCAGGCGCACAAGGTGATACCATGTCGGTAATACTGTTTATGACGCCAAGTTTTTGATTTGCCGCCAGGGCCGTAGGGCACTCGGAACCGGGCTTTTATACTTCTGGGGAGTCACAAGGGTCGAGACCCGGCTCCGTGTCCTTGGGTATCAAATAAAAGTTCAGGAATTAAGGATTTTCTGGATGGTTGTCGTGACGCCACCCATGATGTTTGGCTATTGATGGCTGACGCTGCGGTGCAGAACCTCTGGGGATGATGGAGATGCAGCTAAGGTGGTATCACTCCCCACAGGTGGAGCGGTTCCCCAGGGCAACCAGTATGGTCTATGGCGGTGGCAGGCCGCAGGATTCTTCAGGCTGAGGGAAACGGATGGGCCCTATTGGAGCTGATTCTCCATGGCCTGCTTGGTTTATCAGTCTGCAGCTCTGCAGGCAGGGAAATAAACTGTTTCACACACAACTTCTGAGTTCTATACCCAGTTTACTTTTACTTAGTGTTTACTTTAGCAATGCCGCCGGGTATTGTTCCTTGCCCAGTCTCAGTCCAGATACTCCTCAAAGAACCGGGATGGCTCATCCAAGACACCTCTTTATGTTCCTTTCTCTCACAGGTTGCTCTCTCAGCGCTAAGTGTCCGCCTCTCTCCTGTTCGCGCCTCCACACACAGAGCCCCAATCTGGCAGCCATGGGTCCTGTCGGGCGACCAGTACCAGTCCCCTGACCCTAGTAGGGCTACCTTCTCGGCGGATGTGGCAGGTGTCGGCCACTGCTCCTCTAGATCTCGTGGCCTTGAGTATGGAGTCTCCTCGCCACCTTCAGGGCCAGTCCCCGATTCACAACCAGCCCTTCTTCCATCCAACTCTAGTCAAACTTGGATTCGGATGCACAGGTGGTTCTCTCTGCCTCTGCCCATTCCCCTAGGGCTCCCTCTGCCTCGCGCACTGTCTTTTGTTCCGCGACCCAGAAAGAGCTCCTCACTGCTCAAATTCTCCGGGTCCTCACTCTTCGTCGCTCTCTTCTAGCTTCCCACCTCACACTTTCCTTCCCTTCATCCCCTGACTGAGCCCTCCATCTATTGGATCCGCCCACTGTCCCTGGGACCGGGTTTGTTGGGTGCTCGGTAGGTGTCTGAGACTTACCATCCCATTTCCCTGGGAACATGGATACCACACATGTGAAATGCGTGCAGTACTCCTTGTGGTGACGAGACCGCAGGGGCACCACAGCAGGGCCCACAGCTACCTGACTGGCAGGGAATGGCAACCACGGACACTTAGGAGAGGAAAGGGGGTAGCAAGTGTCAGCACTGGGAAGGCAGCTGGAAGGCATATTCCCTTTGTCTCAGCAAGGTGGACTCCAATTATCTCTGGGCTGGCCAGGCTGCACTCCTGGTGAACATCGTATCCCAGCTGGGTTGTAATCTTTACTACAAGTAAAGGGTAAGAACCACAAAGACTATGATTCATCTGATCCTTCCTGCGTCCTTCTGCACCATTACCCTCCTCCCATCTCAGCACTACCCAACCTCCCATCCATCCCTCTATTGTCACGCTTGGGAGGTGAGGGAATCAAGTAACTTGATGGTGTAACAGACAAAGGGGGTCAGGAGAGCTTAATCTGACCCTGATGCTGGGGTGCCTGGCTCTCCCTTATCTCGGAGGTACCTCTGATGGTGAGGAGTTCCGAGCCGCCACCCTTTACCCTAAGCTCCTGATTAGCCCTAGTATGAGGGCCCTTACCTCCACTCACAGGTCGGGGATCACAGCTTCTCCCACGGCAATAGAACTCCAGGAGAGGCTTCAGCACAGCAGCAAGACGTCTTCTCAGCTCAGTGACCAAGAGCCAACTAACTCTATAAACAGGGTCTGACAGAGGAGAGGGAAGGCTATTTAAAGCCAGGGGAGGGGATTCCCGGTGAGTCACACTTCAACCACTCAACCAGCAGCTAAACATAATAGTGAGTGCAGCTCTAGAGCATAACACAGGAGGCAAGACCTTCACACCTATACCTCATGCAGCCCTTAAAGGAAAACAACACATACAGCAGCATCCGGCAATGTCAGCCAGGGCCGCCACTAGAAATTTTGGGGCCCCTTACTAGCAAAATTTTGGGGCCCCCCTGAGACTCCACCCCAACTCCGCCTCCACCAAGCTCCGCCTCTATCCAGGTTCCGCCTCCACCCATCAAACCTTCCATAGTTTCACCACCCACTATTGGATGCACTCCCTTTCTGCATCACGTCCTCACCAATCACTCATTAATCTCTTTCTATACATTGTTCTTTATCAGAGCTGTGGAGGGATGTGAACAATAAATGCCACATGAGGCAGAATAACACTGGTGCTGTTATTCATCACCTTGTACAGGGGTGGGGAACCTTTTTGCTGCTGGAGGGACATTTGGAAATTTCTACCGTCATTTAGGGGCCGCACATCACCATGAAAATTACCGGCTACATTAAATTAATTGCCTCACCTAATTTGATGGCTGCAGCTGCTTCTCTGTGTCCTGCGATGTTCGGTGATGTCTGATCTTCCAGGTTTGCGTTGGTCTGGAGCGCAGTCGACTCTGACAATAAGTTTTGTAAATCAAATACATCACATAGGAAATTGTTATATATACAATATATACAGGACAAAGAGTATATACAGCACTGCAGAGGGCTAGGGGACACAGACTGGGAGTGAGCTGAGCTCTGCAGGAGCCACAGAGATGTATGGTCTCTCCCCGGGCCCCCACCCATTGAGGGGGTGAGGTGAGCTCTGGAGCCAGGGGCCACAAGCTTCCAGAAAATGGCAGCGAATCTCGATTACTTATTATTATCAGAGACTCTGGAGAAGAATGCTGCCAGCAAAGGCAGCCGAGACTATAAGAGTGGGAGCGGCATCTGCTGGGTGTTACCACTGGTACACACACCTTGTACGCACGTGGCTCAGCTCCGTACACCTCATACGCACGCAGCTCAGCTCCGTACACCTCGTACGCACGCGGCTCAGCTCCGTACACCTCATACGCACGTGGCTCAGCTCTGTACACCTCATACGCACGCAGCTCAGCTCCGTACACCTCGTACGCACGCGGCTCAGCTCCGTACACCTCATACGCACGCGGCTCAGCTCCGTGCACCTCGTACGCACGCGGCTCAGCTCCGTACACCTCATATGCACGTGGCTCAGCTCTGTACACCTCATACGCACGCAGCTCAGCTCCGTACACCTTGTACGCACGCGGCTCAGCTCCGTGCACCTCGTACGCACGCAGCTCAGCTCCGTACACCTCATACGCACGTGGCTCAGCTCTGTACACCTCATACGCACGTGGCTCAGCTCCGTACACCTCATACGCACGTGGCTCAGCTCTGTACACCTCATACGCACGCAGCTCAGCTCCGTACACCTCGTACGCACGCGGCTCAGCTCCGTACACCTCATATGCACGTGGCTCAGCTCTGTACACCTCATACGCACGCAGCTCAGCTCCGTACACCTCGTACGCACGCGGCTCAGCTCCGTACACCTCATACGCACGCAGCTCAGCTCCGTGCACCTCGTACGCACGCGGCTCAGCTCCGTACACCTCATACGCACGCAGCTCAGCTCTGTACACCTCATACGCACGTGGCTCAGCTCTGTACACCTCATACGCACGCAGCTCAGCTCCGTACACCTCGTACGCACGCGGCTCAGCTCCGTACACCTCATACGCACGCAGCTCAGCTCCGTGCACCTCGTACGCACGCGGCTCAGCTCCGTACACCTCATACGCACGTGGCTCAGCTCTGTACACCTCGTACGCACGCAGCTCAGCTCTGTACACCTCGTACGCACGCGGCTCAGCTCCGTACACCTCATATGCACGTGGCTCAGCTCTGTACACCTCATACGCACGCAGCTCAGCTCCGTACACCTCGTACGCACGCGGCTCAGCTCCGTACACCTCATACGCACGCAGCTCAGCTCCGTGCACCTCGTACGCACGCGGCTCAGCTCCGTACACCTCATATGCACGTGGCTCAGCTCTGTACACCTCATACGCACGCAGCTCAGCTCCGTACACCTTGTACGCACGCGGCTCAGCTCCGTACATCTCATACGCACGCAGCTCAGCTCCGTGCACCTCGTACGCACGCAGCTCAGCTCTGTACACCTCATATGCACGTGGCTCAGCTCTGTACACCTCATACGCACGCAGCTCAGCTCCGTACACCTTGTACGCACGTGGCTCAGCTCCGTACACCTCATACGCACGTGGCTCAGCTCTGTACACCTCATACGCACGCAGCTCAGCTCCGTGCACCTCGTACGCACGCAGCTCAGCTCTGTACACCTCATACGCACGTGGCTCAGCTCCGTACACCTCATACGCACGTGGCTCAGCTCTGTACACCTCATACGCACGCAGCTCAGCTCCGTACACCTCGTACGCACGCGGCTCAGCTCCGTACACCTCGTACGCACGCAGCTCAGCTCCGTGCACCTCGTACGCACGCAGCTCAGCTCCGTACACCTCGTACGCACGCGGCTCAGCTCCGTACACCTCGTACGCACGCGGCTCAGCTCCGTGCACCTCGTACGCACGGGCTCAGCTCCGTACACCTCATACGCACGTGGCTCAGCTCTGTACACCTCGTACGCACGCGGCTCAGCTCCGTACACCTCGTACGCACGCGGCTCAGCTCCGTGCACCTCGTACGCACGCGGCTCAGCTCCGTACACCTCATACGCACGTGGCTCAGCTCTGTACACCTCGTACGCACGCAGCTCAGCTCTGTACACCTCGTACGCACGCGGCTCAGCTCCGTACACCTCATATGCACGTGGCTCAGCTCTGTACACCTCATACGCACGCAGCTCAGCTCCGTACACCTTGTACGCACGCGGCTCAGCTCCGTACATCTCATACGCACGCAGCTCAGCTCCGTGCACCTCGTACGCACGCAGCTCAGCTCTGTACACCTCATATGCACGTGGCTCAGCTCTGTACACCTCATACGCACGCAGCTCAGCTCCGTACACCTTGTACGCACGTGGCTCAGCTCCGTACACCTCATACGCACGTGGCTCAGCTCTGTACACCTCATACGCACGCAGCTCAGCTCCGTGCACCTCGTACGCACGCAGCTCAGCTCTGTACACCTCATACGCACGTGGCTCAGCTCCGTACACCTCATACGCACGTGGCTCAGCTCTGTACACCTCATACGCACGCAGCTCAGCTCCGTACACCTCGTACACACGCGGCTCAGCTCCGTACACCTCATACGCACGCAGCTCAGCTCCGTGCACCTCGTACGCACGCAGCTCAGCTCCGTACACCTCGTACGCACGCGGCTCAGCTCCGTACACCTCATACGCACGTGGCTCAGCTCTGTACACCTCATACGCACGCAGCTCAGCTCTGTACACCTTGTACGCACGCAGCTCAGCTCCGTACACCTCATACACGTTGTTCCACTCCGTACACCTTGTACACATGTGGCTCCGCTCCATACACCTCATACGCACACGGCTCCACTCCGTACACCTCATACATACGTGGCTCCGCTCCATAACACCTTGTATACATTCGGCTCTGCTACATCCACACTGTAAATCCATCCTGACCACAGATACACTTTACCTCATCCAGCACCATGGACAACTGAGGAGCTGATCATGTGACCCCTGACTCCTCCCCTCCAAGTGACGTCATCACAGGTCCTGTAAGAACACAGCAGCTATGTAGCGTGCTGCTCTGCAGGTGGAAAACAATGGGGGGGATCCCGGGCCCCCACAGGCTAATAGAGGCTGGGCAGTTCCCTGGGCCCTGTGCATTGAGGCCTGGGATGGGTGTGCCGGGCCCCCACAGGATAATAGTGGCTGGGCGGGCCCGGGCGGCGGCTGGGCGGTTCCCTGTTCTTGCTGGCCTGCCCAGCCAGCCCCAGCCTGTGTGTGTTTGAGTATGACGGACGGCCCCGCCCCGCCCCGCCCCTGGCTGGTGTGATGCTGATGACGACGACACGACGAGACTCGTCAGGTCAGCTGCGCAGCGCAGGCAGCGGCGCGCCGGCGCGTATGAACTACTGTGTAGTCACTGTCTAGTGACTGTGCCACTGCTGCTGCTGGCCAAATGGGCGGGCCTCATTGCTCCAAATGGCCCCGCCCACAGCCAGCGCGCCCGGGCCCCCCCTGCTGTTTGTATGTGGCCACGCACCCTCCACTTTTCTTCGGGCCCCATACAGCTGTATGGCCTTTAAGGCCGTATTGGCGGGCCTGATGTCAGCGCAAACTAAGCGCGTGACATCTATTCCTTCCAAGGGATCAGTGCCTTGACTGGAAAGGGCCTATCACTTGGATGCCCTAACATCTCCCTTGGAAGCCCCACAGCAGCCCCTGGCCACTTACTGTCCGAACTCCAGCTGGCATCACAAACTCTTCTCCCCTGTAAATACTCCCCCCATTAACATGTCCGGTCAGTGCTACAACCTCTGGAGATTGCCACTGTGAATCCTAGACTGTCTTCCCCAAATGGTTGAGTACCTCAGCTCTTATGATCGTGACCTGTACAGCAGTCAGACATGCCCCCTGCTGTGATTAATACCTCAAAATCAATGCACAATCTCTATTAAGAGCTTGGTGTGGGCAGGAGCAACTCTCCCAGCTCAGCTACATGGCTGAATCTGAATGCGTTGAACAGCTGCACCCACTAATTTAACCTGGTGACAAATTCCATTTAAGCATTCACAGCAGCAGCACCTGAGCATCACAATTGCTTGTTGCATAACCTTAATGGTGGGTTTACACGTCGCGATATCGGCGTCCAACTCCGACCCAACTCCGACCAAAAGTCACGTGGTTCGCGAGTTGGAGCCGATATCGTTCCTGCGTTGTACTGTTTGAACGTACAACGCGATGCAGGAACGATGGCAAAACGATATCGGGGGTCGAATGAGCGTGCTATTCAACCGCCCAATATCAGATGCCAGTTGTAGCCGCATCGTACCGTCTGACAGTCCAACTCCGATGTGTACTGCCACGTCACCCATTCACTCCCATGTTAAATGGTCGTTCATTGGTTGGGGGGCGTACATATCGTCGGGACGTTGTATCCCGATATCGGGCTGTATAAACCGGCGATGCGATGCCGGGAAAAGCGCGCTCAAAAAGTGCGCTCCCGCGTCTTTGGCTACGATATCGGCCCAATATCGCAACGTGTAAACCCACCATAAGATCATGGTCCTCAATGTAAAAGCTCCAACAGGGCCCCCGATTAATGCAAATATTTCATGGCATTAGTTTTTTTCTATAGGTCAAAGAGAGTTTTGGAGCCAGCTGGGCTCCTGAGTGCGATAGTAAATCCTACCCCTTTTGCAGTTACTCTCCGAATATAAAAAAATATATGTATACAGTATATATATATAGCATCGCAGAATCTTGACAGCATATGTTATGAGGATTTCGACGTCTGCAGTCATATAGAATGATTGTAGATTTTCATCTTTAACCTGGACAAATCCTCTATATTTATATCTCACTAAATGGCGGCCCGATTCTAAAGAATCGGGTAGTCTAGAATATGTATGTAGTTGACATACTGTGACTGACAGAACTTGTTAAGTCAACGTGAGTGAACTACATATATATATATAGCAGTACTATGGTATATGGCGGTACATTACAGTACATGTATAGCAGCACTATAGTATATGGCGGTACATTATAGTAAATGTATAGCAGCACTATAGTATATGGCAGTACATTACAGTACATGTATAGCAGCGCTATGGTATATGGCAGTACATGTATAGCAGCGCTATGGTATATGGTGGTACATTACATTACATGTATAGCAGCGCTATAGTATATGGCGGTACATTACAGCACATGTATAGCAGCACTATGGTATATGTCGATACTTTACAGCACATGTATAGCAGCACTATGGTATATGGCTCGCCACGGCGCAATGTGTAAAATCCACCCATTACTTCAGATTTTACACATAACGCCGTGGCGAGCACCGCTATACTGATTGGCCGCCGCGTTCACCGCCGACCAATCAGAATAGCGGCGCACTCTATGGCGCCATATTTCAAATACACTATACTCAGAAATATGGCGCGCGCCGCTATTCTGATTGGTCGGCGCTGAACACGGGCGGCCAATCAGCATAGCGGCGCTCGCCACGGCGCCATGTGTAAAATCTGAAGTAATGGGTGGATTTTACACATGGCGCCGTGGCGTGCGCCGCTATGCTCTGAGTATAGTGTATTTGAAATATTGCGCCATAGCGCGCGCCATATTTCAAATACACTATGCTCAGTGTATTTGAAATATGGCGCCATGGCGCGCACCGCTATTCTGATTGGTCGCTCGCGCCTGGTGGCAACCAATCACAATCGCGGCTCGCGGTACGGCGGAAAATGGCCGCGGGACCGTGGTGTGTGGCGGCCGGGAGACAACCGGCTAACGGCGGTCGTCTCCCGGCTAGCTCGCGCTGGCTCCGGCCGGCGGCCCATGGGCGGGAGACGACCATGTGTTTGGGGCACTGTACGGCGGCCGTAAGCGTGGTGGGGCTGCCTGAGTCCCACTCCGCTTAGGGCCGCCATGTTGGTCTACCCGTTCAGGGTGTACACTGTGGTGACGTCACGTTTCCGATGACAAAGTGACGGAAGTCCTGGCCAAAGTGATGGAAGTGGGCTTGGGCTTTTATATATTAGATAAAATATGCTGTCAAGATTCTACGATGCTGGTGGCAAGAGCAGCCGGTCACATGACTGCAAGTAAGTGACTTGCATACACGCAGTCACGTGGCAGTTAGACGTGCATTGCCTCACTCAATTCACATGTATTGATCAAGGCTGAGCCTATCTAGTTAGATTTTAGCCGGAAGCAAGCAAAACGCTTACGGTACTTGTCATATAACCGCCCGATCTTGCCGATGGCATCGGAGAACGCTGACAGACAGTGTGTAATGCACGCACTGTAAGGATTCAAAAGTCTGCAGTCATGTAGAGTGACTGCAGACTCTCAGGGGCAAGCTCTTTAAGCTAGCTGCAGCAAGTAGACTTGTGGCTAGTGATGCTCTCAATTCAGATTTCCTCTTTCTGACAGCCTTGTGTTTTGTTTTGTTGTGCACTTTTCAGTCTGACCATTCCTCATTCAGCTAATCCTCAACTAGGAATGCATGACCTGCAGTGCCGATAAATGTGTTTAACCCCTTTACAACCTAGAAAGTATCTATATGTCCTAGGTTGCCTCCCTCTTCTGATGGGAGATCATATGCTGAGCTCGCATCATTCCCTGCACATGGTGGCTGATATGATCATCCAACATGTGGAGCTAACAGGTGTGGGGAGATTGGAGATTCGCCCATGCCTGTTAACTCGTTTGATTGCGCTGTCAAACTCTGATAGCGTGATCTAACATGCGGTGGTGGGGATCATTATACTCCCCGTGGCCATTGGCAACCCGATAATGCAATCATGGAGAGCCGATGTGTTGCCCCTGTTGCTGTCATGACTTGAGATGATCGAACCTTTCAAGGTTTGGTTCGGGTCGCTGAATTTCCTGGTGTTGAGCAAACTTGTTTGGGTAATTTACATTTGCAAAGTGCTGAAGCGAGCATCGCTGTGGTCAGGTATAGTTGGTGCTTGGCCTAGTGTGAGCTGAGTGCAGTGTTTGATTAGCTCGCACTGGGCTTAAAAGTACAGTTTTTGGGTGTAGTGTGTGTCCAATATAAATATTAAAAAGAGAAAACCTCAGCCTCCCCCGGAAGTGTTTTACTTACAGCTAACAGTATGTGGGCAGCACGGTGAACTGCCAATCACTGATTTCCATTGAGGTTTGTGTCAAGTTCAGGGTCACGAACAGTGCAGCAAAAAATTCAGCTGCACCGCCCGAACCCAAACTTTAAGGGTACCATCACACGAGTACACCTCGCCGGAGATATCGGCGGTGACGCACGGGAGCGCGCACGTTTTTGGCTCCCCGCCAGCATTGTCGTCGCGTGTTTACATGTCGCAATACCTCCAGCGACGCACCGGCGATGTTACAGGCACCATCGCCGCTGGGGTGTTCACAAACCCCAGCGGTGATCCTGTAACATGGAAGCCTATGGCTCCCATCGCCCGTAACATCGGCGATCGCCGTACACATCGCCCCAGAGTGCTCTAAGGTGATATTTAGTGTCGATATCGCCTCTTTACACTAGGCGACGCTCCGGCGATGTCGGCGGCGATAGGCCATGCCCTGCGTCGCCTATCAAATCGCTGCCGATATGGCCAGGTGTGACGGTACCCTAAAAGGTTCACTCCTCTCTAGTTATCACTCACTTCTTGTGAGTGCCAGCTGAGCAGCGGCATTCACAGGAGATGATTATTTCTATAGTACAGAGCCATGCAACAGCATGCACAACTTATGTAGTGCAGAAACAATCAGACACTGCAGTGCTGAGGTGCCCTAAGGGTACAAGTAAAATAAAGAAGAAGTAAAAAAAAAAGTTTTAACCTTTGTCAGGCTGCATAATTTTATATTAAATATCTCGACCCCTTATCTCGGAAGGGGGTGGAGATATTTTATTGAAATTTGGCCAATATATTCTGGACCAAAACTGCAAAGATGTCACAAAATTTCAGCCTCTACGGCTTTTCGAAAAAAAAAGTTATTGCAATTTTAAAACGGAATAGTTACAATTGTACCTACTCAGCCGGACGAAGGTTAAAAAAAATATGAAAAAAAATTAGAAAGTCATGAAAGTTCAGATCACACGTTTTGCCCCATTGAAAATAAAATTATAAAAAAAATACAAAAAAACATGTTTGGTATCGCCACAATTAGAAATGCCCAATCTATCAAAATACAAAATCATTTAATCTAATCAGTAAACTGTATAAGGTTGTGTTCACACACAGTGCTTTTTTTGCGCTTTTTTGCACGGGCGCTTTTTCCAGCATTTTGACCCGCGCAAAAAAGCACAAAAAAGCCCCGTAAAAATACTCGGGTGTATTCACACACAGCGTGTTTTTTACGGGGCTACTTCTTCAGTGATGTCACAGAGGGGAGAAAAAATCCTGTTCCTCCTCCCCTGTGTGACATCTGTCACAGCCCCCATTTGATTTCACAGTGCATTATACACTGCAAAATCAAATGTAAAATTCAGCCAAATGTATTAAAAATAATAAAGGGAGAGAGTTCCTGCAGGTCTGCCTAATCTAGACTCCATTTGTTTCTGTAAAGAAGATATCCTGCTGTGCTGTGACAGTTTCTGGGATGTATTTCACCTCATGTGATGCTCCAAACACAGAGAGGAGAGAGGAGAATACAGCCTCCCCTTTTCAGTGATCTCCTGTGCTGTGATGTGCTGTAATGTGACATGCATATTCATCTTAGGGGGAGTGGATAGCAGAGAACTAAGTGGATCATTCACTATGAGTGACAGATGGAATGATTCTCTTTATTTGAAGTTTACAGAAGATAGGAGGAGAATATAAATAATAGAAATACATACATAGAGAGAGCTTAGAGTGAGGAATTAGAAAATGATATCAGTTACATGTGGATTTTTGACCTGACATCCACACATTGTGTCTCTGCAGGAGACTACAGAGTGCCCCTGTGCAAGGAATGTGTCTGGGCCCCCTCCCTACAACAGCAAAGTTATCTAAACATATTTTACATGTTATTACTAGTTGTAAACCCAAGTATCTACTTACATAAAAGCCTGTCTGTAAATTTGTCGCCTAAATAGCGCCACCTAGAGGACACTGGTCGCATGGCATACATACCAAGATATCTCATGATTGGCCAGATTGTGAAAAAAAAAACATCTATCCATGCTCATGCTTAGTAACGGACAAGGCTACCATCTTTGTACAACCGGTCATGCGCAGTAGTGGACTGGGTGTAGCGATGGCCATATTGCTACCCCTGGTAATTACTTTAGGAAGACATGTGGCTCTAGACTTTAAATAGAATTGTAGTTGGGGTCTTAGAGTAAGACCCACAGGCGGGTGCAGGGGGCCCAAGACTCCCTTGCATAGGGTGAACCGCTACATCCACCAACTAACACGATCACGCTCACCTTGAAACACACCATACATTCTGTAGGTGTGACCCGCTTCATTGGTGGGCGTGGACAGCTTCTTTGGTGGGCTTTGGTGACATTTCCTCCCGTCCACTAGAATCATGCAAGGACAGCCTTTGACCACCCCTCAACTATGCCCTAACATGGGACACAAGTCACGTCAGAGCTGGAAGGAGCACATAAAGTCTACGATCTACCATCAGATCATAGCTAATGCTCCCACCATATTATTACACCCGCTGATGCGCAGTATCTCTCAGGGTCTAATGGCCGCTGTATTAGTGCAGCAAAACATTCCCAATATCGCTCAACAATCCAGATCTGAGGTGACACACAAACCAGTATCATTTGGTTACTATTGCCTGTTACAACATACATATTGGTCACAAGAATAACCAGTACCATGGGGATACTGTTTTTAATCAATACCAGCATTCATCATATTTTCCATACATATACCTACTTTGTTATTTGCACTTTAGGCTATTCAACCGCGTTTGCACAGTTTTACATGCACCTATTTTTTTTTGCATTTTGTAACCTAAAATATCTATAATCACCTAATCCCATCTGTCATCCACTTCTGTCTGAAAGTGTCTGAATCCCATAATCCACCATCCAGAAGTACGCTGGAAGCCATATTGTGACACCCAAGTGATGGGTATCCCAATATGGCACTCGCTGGTGGTATCAGCCCCTTGCACGGTACCAACAGCGGAACACCATCGGACCCCCCCCTCCCCGCCGGACACCCCACCAGACACCCCGGGAGACACCCCCGACGGTGACCCCGCTGGACATTCCCTGCGGCATCCGCCCTCCTGCACCACTGGACATCGCCCGCGGCACCCGCCCTCCTGCCCCGCGGGACATCATGACCCGCTGCATTCATCGCGCCAGCCACGGCTGGCGGGAAAGTTTGCAGCTTGAGGCCTGTGAAGGAGATGGAATGCAGATGCCCTCTGGTGGGTGCCAGACCACATCTCATTTATCACAGGCCGCAAGTCACAGACTTTCCAGCTGGCTGTGGCTGGGAAGCGGTGGACGCAAGTGGCACTACACACACACACACACACACACACACATACATGTACACATATACATGCATATACACATACATATACACACATACATGTGCACACACATGCATACGTGTACAATCATATATGTACATCTACACACATGCATATACATGCACATACATGTACACACAGACATACACTACCATTCAAAGGTTTGGGGTCACCCAGACAATTTTGGGGTCACCCAGACATCCGCTACCCCCAGCGCCACAGAACCCGCCTCCATCATGATGTCACTGCCCTTCTGATGTGATAGCATCGGTCCCACATATAGTTAATAATATAGTAGAACTACCGGTAGTATATAATCGCACACATTCTAGACTCTCCTGATGCAATAGAAACGGACCCCCGTCTTGTCAAACATAAAGAATAAACTTCCATATTTAACAACTTTTGACTATGTCTTTGAGCCCAAATTTCGTAGGCAGATACAACCTAAAACTATTTTGAACAGCATACAGAGACTCTGCCTAGTTACTTATCCTTTGTTACATTGTATATTACACTTCAGAGCTGCACTCACTATTCTTCTGATGTATTCACTGTGTTCATACATTGTACACAGTGATTGCACCATTCCTCTATAGAACCCAAAGGAAACCCATGCTAACATGGGAAGAACATATAAACTCCTTGCAGATGTTGTCCTTGGTCGGATTTGAACTCAGGACCCTAGTGCTTCAAGACAGTAGAGCTAACCAATGAGCCAACGTGCTGCCCATCTTTTCTGCTCTCATTCTATTACGTGTAGTGGAAACAAGATTCAGAGGTATTATATCAATGCCCGTCCTTCACAACTCTCATACTGTGTGATGGGGTCCATCTAAATAACATAGGGCTTGATATCTTCTTATCAGGCTTGCAGGATGGTATTGAGCACGCCCTTCATTCTTTTGGGGGGGGTCGCAGCTCGGGTTTTGGCCCTCGCTCCTCCGTGGCGGAGTAAGTGACGGAGGTGTAAGTAACCTGTGCTGGATGGCCAGTGACAGAACACTTACAGTCACTGGTTTTCAAGGCGGTTTTGAGCCTTCATCAAGCTGCGGCCAATTTAAAATATAAATTTCCCATTTAAGAGTTAAAATATTTGAGATGGTTGTTGGAGACCCTCAATAAAAGTTATAAAAGGTTAACCTGGTGTCTGTGGTTATTGTCCGGCCGGGGTAAGGTGGGTTATGCTAGTCTGTGGAGCACTGCGGCTGCAACGCTGCTCCCCGACTAGCAGGCCCTTGGAAGGGGTTAATGTAGCCGGACCGTTAAACCACCAGGTTAAAACGAGCCTATCATAGCTCTCCCGTCGTTCATTGGTTCTTGGTTCTGCCCATGGTATAAAAGCAGGGAGCGGCGGCCATATTGCCTCTCCTGCATCTGAATCCCGGAGCGCAAACGCTGCTGCCAGACCAGGATGGACCCGCTGATCTTCGCAGTGAGGGAGAGAATAGCTCGCGAGGGAGCAGCATGGGTAACTGACCTATTCGTCGGCCCCGGCGGCACCCCTGCGAGTCTTGCGCCCGCAGCATCGGGCGGGCGGAGGTCGGGCAGGCTTTCCCGCCCGCCGAGGCGACTTAGCCCTAGCTGGGATTCCTCTCTGGGCACGCGCAGTGGCGCGCGTGCTCAAGGCAGGTTCC
Source organism: Allobates femoralis (assembly GCA_033576535.1). Classification (NCBI taxonomy): domain Eukaryota; kingdom Metazoa; phylum Chordata; class Amphibia; order Anura; family Aromobatidae; genus Allobates; species Allobates femoralis. Next base: position 399,358,599 of record JARQOC010000006.1, on the reverse strand, counting down.
CGCCCCCTGAAGTCGTCCCCGTGGCGTCGGCGGCCTTACTCCGGCATTCCGGTCCGGATTCACAGGTGCCCTCGCTCCCATCCGCTCCAGGCTCCCTGCCGCCTGGCTCGGTGGATACCGCCCAGAGTGCCTCTGCTTCCCTGTCAACTAGTGTAGGGGACTCTACTGCAGGGCTGTCCATGGGGTCGGCTATGTGATAGGAGGGTGCGCAAGGGGCACAGGCCGCGGGCTTGGAGGGACTGGCCGGGTTGAGCCAAAACGATATCATAAGGGCCATAATGGAGCCCCAATTGCCCCCGGGTCAACTTCCCACACCACCATCATCCCAGCAGACTTTAGGAATGGAAGCGGAGAGACTTTTGAACCCCTTGCTGGCTGCAATGGGTCGGGAGACGACAGTGCCGGTCCTGCAGGGCCAGTCTTCTCTGGTGCCGGTGGACGCAGACACATCCCGCCGGGCTATTTCGGATCAGGGCTATGGGGCAGACCCTGTAGTGCCGGTACACGAGGCCCGTGTCAACACTAGTCAGAGCGTTAGCAGGGCTAGAAGGTCTAGATCTCGTTCCCGGGCCCGGGAACGAAGCTGCCACAGCTGCAGAAGCCGCACTTCCCAGCACTCACACCGCCGACGTCGTTCCAGGTCTCGCAATAGCCGAAGTCGCTCTCGTTCACCAAGCAGGCGCAGACGTTCGAGGTCTCGGCGCAGCTATTCACATTCTTCCTCTGACGAGCTACCTCGTGGGTCACGGGACTCCTCCGGGCTCAGGCACACTACGGCTGGGCCCCCTGAAACCGGACCCAGGACGGCCCGTTCGGTCGCATTGCCGCAACAGCCGACAGCGCAGGTCGCGCCGCCCGCAGCTACAGGAGCCGGTGAGTATGCTTATGTAGGGGCTTGGAACGGGGAGACACAGCGGGCGGGGGTGATTGATTTTATTAAGGAATTTATTGACCAATAAGATACTCGTTAACCCTAAGGTGCTTCAGTCGGCGGAGCGACGCGTTGAGCCTGTGCGACCTTTTTTTGCGGGGTTCCGCCCTTAGGGTCCCATTTAGACCCTGAGGTAGCCCAAAAGATTTGGGCAAATGAATATGTGGATATATGGTCTTTGGTTTCCACTGAACAGAGCTCCGTCGATCGGGAACGGAAAACAGCCGACCGTCCTTTTGAGCGTAAGCCCAAAGTGGCAAAGACCATGAATAATTGGTTACAGGTTTTCTTTGTGCTTGGCAGCATCATGGGACAAAAACACCCGGAGCGATGCTCCGAGCTGTTTACGTACGCGGATACAATCTATAATTCTTATAAGTCACATGGCGGTACGGCGTGGTGGAAGTACGACGAGGACTTCCGGCGTCGTTTGGCGCTCAACCCCCAGCTGGGTTGGGGCGTAAAGGCCACCGATTCCTGGTTGCGCCTTATGATGTCCCAAAAGGCATCACAGCCCTTTTCGGGACAGGCCACCCCCGCTGGTTCCGCACCAGGGGCGGTGGCCGTGCGTAGACCGGGTTGCTGTTGGCTCTTTAACGACGGCCATTGTCGATACCAAGCATCATGCAAGTACAAGCATGAATGTTCTATCTGTGGCGGAGGACATGTGACCTCCAAATGCCAAAAACAGCAGCCGAGAGGTGGGGCTAGCAAGCCCCACACGCCAGGTGACCAGAAGGACACCGGTGAGCGCGGTCGCGATGGATCTATGGTTAACCCGGTATCCCAATAGGGAGGCGGCTGCCACCTTGCGGGAGGGTTTCACGGTTGGTTTTTTAATTTCTTTCACGTTTTCGAAGGACGGTTCATTTGCGCCGAACCTGAGGTCGGCAAGAGACTTGCCACAGGTTTTGGCTAAGAAACTGCAGAAAGAAACTGAGTTGGGCCGCATGTGCGGCCCCTTCAATTCACCCACCTTTTATAATTTAAGAGTTTCACCGTTGGGTATCGTGCCCAAAAAAGACCCAGGCGAGTTCCGCTTGATTCAGCACTTGTCTCACCCCCCTGGGTCATCCGTAAACGACGGCATTCCCCAGGAATGCTCGTCAGTAAGCTATGCTCCTTTTGACCGGGCCGTCTCGCTAGTACGCGAGGCGGGCCCTGGAGCTGAACTGGCCAAGTCGGATGTGGCTTCCGCTTTCCGATTACTCCCCGTACATCCCGATTGCTATCACCTGCTGGGCTGTTTTTTCGACGGGGGTTATTATTACGACACGTGCCTTCCTATGGGCTGTTCAATTTCGTGCCGGTTTTTCGAGATGTTTAGCTCTTTTTTGGAATGGGCCGTTTGTCGCCGTTCGGGAGTCAGGTCCATAACGCATTACCTGGATGATTTCCTTTTTGTTGGCCCAGCTTTGGCAGAAACTTGTACCCTTGCCCTCCGCTCCTTTCAAGAGTTGTGTGGTGAATTCGGCGTGCCTTTGTCCCCGGGAAAAACAGTCGGTCCTGCCACCAGAATGTCATTCCTGGGCATTGAAATCGATACGGAGGCAATGGTTTTTCGCCTCCCCAAAGATAAAATTAGTAAATTATCCTCCCTAATCGTAGAATTCAGATCCGTGAGAAAAGTTACGCTTGTGAGACTTCAATCTTTGTTGGGTATGCTGACTTTTGCATGTAGGGTAATGCCAATGGGCAGGATTTTTTCACGGCGTTTGAGCATGGCGACCAGAGGCGTCAAATCGGCCAATCACTGGATCAGGCTGACGCGCCCGTTGAAGGACGACCTGAAAGTATGGGAAATTTTCCTGGCAGCGTATAACGGGCATACGTGCTTCCAGGCGGCCGAGGTGTCATCTACTGACATTTCCCTCTATTCTGACGCCTCTGGCTCTTTCGGATTCGGCGTCGTTTTCGGCGACCATTGGTGCGCATGCTCATGGCCTACCGAATGGAAGCTTAATGGATGGACAAAAAACTTGACGTTGTTGGAGCTGTTCCCGATTGTCCTGGCATTGGACGCTTGGCCCAATTCATTTAGGGATCGTAGACTGCGTTTTTGGACAGATAACGAGAGCGTGGTTCACGCCGTTAATCACTTGCCTCGTCTTCCCCGCCGGTGATAAACTTGTTGCGGCACATGGTCCTTCGTTGTTTGCAGTTGAATATATAGTTTAGAGCTAGGCACGTACCGGGCGTCGACAACTCGATTGCTGATGCTTTATCCCGTTTTCAATTCCAGAAGTTCAGGGAGCTGCTTTCGTCGGCGGACGAGACATGCTCGGAGTACCCAGGCTCGGTATGGAATCTTCCCTCGGGCCTTTGATGCCTCTGGTAAGGGCTTCGCTTGCCCCTTCGACTTGGAGAGCCTACGGTAAGGCCTGGTTGGAGTGGGTGGACATGATGGGGGATGCGCGTGCGCATGCGGCCTGCTATTGCAATGTGGAGAATATATTGAAGTACTTGTCCAACTTGCGAACGGCCGGCATCGCAGGGACTGCGGCGCAACACCGATTAACTGGCTTGGCTTTTCATTTTAAATTGAGAGGTTTGCCCGACGCTACGAAACATTTCTTGATTTCCCAAGTGATTAAGGGTTGGAAACGGGAACGTCGCGCCCCGGACGCGCGGCGTCCGATTTCTTTTGTTTTATTGCAGCGGTTGCTAAGCGCTTTGCCTTCGGTTTGCGCGTCGGTTTATGAGGAAAGTTTGTTTTCCGCGATTTTTGGTTTGGCATTTTTCGAGGCTATGCGCCTGAGTGAACTGGTTCCCAAGTCGTCGGACGGCCACGGGGGCCTTTTCGCCGATGACGTCGTTTTTTGCCAACAAGGCCTGCGCATACGTTTGCGTCGGTCAAAGACGGACCAGGCCGGTCGGGGAGTGTGGTTCCCTCTTTTTGCCATCCCAGGCCCAGTGTGTCCTCTCTCGTTAATCAGACGCTACGCGTCGGTAATGGCTCACGGACGGCATTATTTTTCACATGAGGACGGGACTGCGGTTACTGCGTCGCAGTTTAAGTTTATATTGCATAACGCGCTCCGAACCTCGGGCTGTTGCCCGGAGGAATTCAGCACGCACTCATTCCGCATAGGCGCGGCGACGGAGGCGTCGCGCGCAGGGCTCACGGATGATGTGATTAAGAGAGTGGGTCGATGGAAGTCCGAATGTTTTCGCAGATACATTCGCCCTGATTTGTTGTGATAATACTAAAAAAAAAAAAAAAAAAAAAAAAAAAATGGTGCAACGTTAATGACTGAACGTATGCGAAAAGTTGGAAGTTTAAGGAGTGTTATTAATTGAGTTTTCTTGTAGATGGATTTCGGCCGAATGTGTGGATCCTGGGTCACTTCTATGTTTACTGGGCATCGCGCCATGCTGAAACTCGGCCAGGAGGCCGGGCGTTGGGATTTCACAACGTCAACGTGAATTGGAGGGGCACCAGGGGGCTGGTTTGGGCACAAGTGCTCCCTGAGGTAGTCAGAATCTCTAGGATTGACCCTGGCCCTGTGGTTTTGATTATACATGCGGGGGGAAATGACCTGGCCAATTTCAGATTAGGAGAACTTTGCACACTTATGAGAGCAGATTTAGATAAATTCCACAGCTTCTTTACAGAGCTGACCCTGGTTTGGTCGGAAGTAATACCCAGGGTGGTCTGGCAGGGCGCTAGAGATGGCGCGGCCTTGGAGAGGTCCCGTCGGGCTCTCAACCATAGGATGGCCCAATTTGTAGGTTCAAAGGGTGGTTTTTCCATACGTCATCACCAGTTGGAAATGGATACCAGCCGTTTAATGCTCAGGGATGGGGTCCATCTAAATAACATAGGGCTTGATATCTTCTTATCAGGCTTGCAGGATGGTATTGAGCACGCCCTTCATTCTTTTGGGGGGGGTCGCAGCTCGGGTTTTGGCCCTCGCTCCTCCGTGGCGGAGTAAGTGACGGAGGTGTAAGTAACCTGTGCTGGATGGCCAGTGACAGAACACTTACAGTCACTGGTTTTCAAGGCGGTTTTGAGCCTTCATCAAGCTGCGGCCAATTTAAAATATAAATTTCCCATTTAAGAGTTAAAATATTTGAGATGGTTGTTGGAGACCCTCAATAAAAGTTATAAAAGGTTAACCTGGTGTCTGTGGTTATTGTCCGGCCGGGGTAAGGTGGGTTATGCTAGTCTGTGGAGCACTGCGGCTGCAACGCTGCTCCCCGACTAGCAGGCCCTTGGAAGGGTTTAATGTAGCCGGACAGTTAAACCACCAGGTTAAAACGAGCCTATCATAGCTCTCCCCTCGTTCATTGGTTCTTGGTTCTGCCCATGGTATAAAAGCAGGGAGCGGCGGCCATATTGGATTGCTCCATAAGCTTTTGCGTGGAGCAACATGGCCACACAAACCCTGACAGAAAACTTTCAGGGAACTGTCAGTGGCTAAAGTGCTGACCAATCAGGGATAGATTACATTTGACCCTATCAGGAGTACAGATACCTTGGCAGTTGCTGTATGACCTTGGCAACTGCCAAGGGTTTACCTGGTAACATTCCCTGATTGGTCACCTGGGTTGGGGCCAATGAGAGGGGGGTATGTATACTGAGGTCGTCCTGTCAGGTCATCAGAATCTGACAGGACTTCAAACTCCCACCCTCCCTCCCTCTTTTTTCTGTTGTTTTTTCCTTCCTGTATACTTTTGGGTTATAGTTCGGGTATTTGATGCTTTCCTAATAAAGAAAAATATATAAAAAAAAAAAAAAAGTGAGGTATGAATTAACAGCATCTTATGATTGTTTTGTACTTATGTTTGTATTTTCCGTTTTTCTTTATGTTCTCCTTGTCGTGTGGTTTTATTAGAGGGGTAAAATCGCCCAATTGCATTTGGGCGGATCTTGGCCCATTTGTTGGTATTAAAGGTTTATGGTTTTTTACATGGTATTTATGGATGGTTTTGAAACAGAGTTTTAAGTTAATATTTATTATGAATATTTTAATAAAAGAAATTTATACCTTAATAAAGCCACACGGCCAATTTTGATCCAACGAAGCAAGTGTCAGTGTTTAATTATTTAGTGGTGAGTATGACTGTGGGTTTTGTGTTGCCATGCCTCTCCTGCATCTGAATCCCGGAGCGCAAACGCCCACCCGCCCTCCCTATGGTTTTTGGTTATGTTTGTCGCAGCAGCGGAGTAAGTGACGGAGGTGTAAGTAACCTGTGCTGGATGGCCAGTGACAGAACACTTACAGTCACTGGTTTTCAAGGCGGTTTTGAGCCTTCATCAAGCTGCGGCCAATTTAAAATATAAATTTCCCATTTAAGAGTTAAAATATTTGAGATGGTTGTTGGAGACCCTCAATAAAAGTTATAAAAGGTTAACCTGGTGTCTGTGGTTATTGTCCGGCCGGGGTAAGGTGGGTTATGCTAGTCTTTGGCACTTTAGTGTTGCCGGTGGAGCACTACTGATCCCAGCATGTTCTAACACTGCACTGGATGACATCCTGGCTCCACACCACGTTGCATTATTTACGTGTTCCTTGTACTGTTCGTGTCTCCGCTGCTCAGTATGAGATTCAGCTGTAACTTGCTCCAATCATATGGAGAAAATTAATAATACAAGATCCCCATTGTGACCTGAGCGAGTGATTATAGATCAAGCCAAAATATCATTTTGTCATCTCCAAGTGCTTCCTCTCATCTTCCAAGTCTTAATTAATTTTCATGTAAATTTGCTGGAATGCAGCATGTGCTCCAGAAGATGGATGAGGCCGGGTCTATGGGAGGGAACCACTAAGTAGAAATGACATGGGGCCAAGCTCCAAGGAGATTCACATCTCGATCCTGTCTGCTATTCACAGGGCATACAATATACTCATATACATCTTACTTTATATACTGAAACTAGGCTCTATACTTGTTATGAAGGCATGGCATTATACTGGAGCATGCCTTCTGTGTTTTCTCTGTTAGCACCATCATATGGTGCACTGTCCTGCAACCGAATCAAATGCACATACAAATCAAAACACCATGTATCCAAAACTTTCCTATCCTTGCCTAAATGACAGTTCACTTACATTATACAGTGTAAAAAAAATAATACAGAGTAGCATGTAATGCATAAGTAAATACCGCCATATAGTCAAAAAATGCTCTTATGGTCAATAATCTAATAATAGTGCCAAGCAGTGCCTGAATAATACTGCTATGCAATGGATTTTAAGATGTATGATGTATGCAAATGGACCCAAATCGACCCTTTAATAAGTCTTGCCATATGATTTAGGCTAAAAAGCCAAACCAGAATCTCAATTTGCAGACATAGTGTTTCAGGTTGTTTCAGGTTGTAGCTACTCATGAGTGCAAAGTTTGAGATCTGATTTGGCTGTATAAGAGGCTTCTGAATGGGATGTAAAGGGCAGGTTTCCAGGGTTGTTGAGGAGAGATGGAAGAAATCCCGATCTAATGAGAATTTCATCACATACAAGCATTCACTCACCAACTTCAAGTCCACACTTACTGCTGCAAAATAAACCTACTTATCTCTTATAAATCTCCTGTCTCACAACCCTAAACAGCTATTTAATACTTTCAACTCTCTCCTTCATCCCCCAGCACACTCTTTCTCTCATCTCATCTCGGCTAAAGTCATAATGTGCCATGATATATCGGTAAAGTGCTGCTCACATCTGCTTTTTTTTCATGCTGCGGATCAGTTTCCCCGCACCTAGCATCCGTATGTCATACGCATGTCATAAGAATGACATGCATATGACATGCTTTTTAAACATGGTCTTTCTCTTGATGTTAAAAGTTAGAATTGATAGATAGATAGAAAATCAGATTGATAAATAAATAAATAGATTGGATAGATAAGTAGATAGATAAAGAAGACACAACACACGATTACTACGGCAATGGTATCCTCGTGTGACCTCAGTGACTCCCAGCTTAATCGGTCAGTATCCCCTTGGCACATTCATTCGATGTTCGAGTAAGCTGGGAGTCACGGAGTTCATTCGAGGAGACATTTTCCATAGTAAACGCTAGCTAGCGGTTACAAGCGGTGTTTGAAATGCTTTCCATGGTGCTGAAGTGTTAGAGGCTGGAGAAATCCAGCCGCTAACACTTCAGCACCATGGACAGCATTTACTGCCAATTTTAAACACAGCTCATGTTTGAAAGTCTGGGCTTTCCATGGTGCAGAAGTTTTATCTTCAGCTCCATGGAAAGCATTTACCGGACGATTTCACCAATCAGCTTTCACCGCTGCTGTCACAGTGGCTGTGCTGGCAATCTGGCAATTTCAAACACCGCTGCTTTGACAGCAGCAGTGTTTGAAGACATTGTAAGAATGCACACTCATGCGACTATCGCACAATGTGTTGTGTGGGTGCGAGATTTTCTCGCACCCATATACTTACAATGGGCACTCGCGCGAGGAAATCTCGTTCAACCGCAGCACGCTGCAAATGAACTCACATTTCACTCAAAATGCAAGTTAAGTGCATTGAAAACGCACTAATGTGACCAGTATCATTTAATGATACTGGTCCGAGTGCAATGCGAGTTTTTCTCGTATTGCACTTGCACAATTCTTGGGCCACTGTGCCTCCACCCTTAAAGAGGAATTCCCATCTTCAACATCCTATCTCAATATGTAGTAGGTGTAATAATATCAATATTAGCAAATCCCTCCAATTAGCATAGTTCTCCTGATTAGCCATGTCACTCACCTCATTTACAGGACATTGCAGCTTAGGGTTACGACCACTCAAATATTGACAGTCAGTTGTTAGGCCCCTTTCACATCAGCGGTAAACGCTGATCGCGGCAGTTGCAGTAAAAAAAACCGCAACTGCCGCGATTACCGCATAACGGCCACGATCGCGGCACACTTGCGGGAAGCCCTATACAATGTCTATGGGGCTTGCGGGAAGTGTGCGGCAGGTGCGGCAAGTGAGGTTTTAGCACTTGCGGCAGGTGCGGCCGCGAAAAAAAACGCGGCATACCGCAGTTTTTTCGCGGCGGCACCTGCCGCAAGTGCCGGAACCGCAGCTACACTGCACTTGCCGCACCTGCCGCAAGCCCCATAGACATTGCATGGGGCTTGCCGCAGATGAACTGCAAGTGCGGCCGATATGCGGTAATCGCGGTTTTTTCACCGCAACTGCCGCGATCAGCGCTTACCACTGATGTGAAAGGGGCCTTAGATGGTATAGTGAGTATTTTCAGTTCTCCACAGACCACTACCATATGACCACTATACAATTTGTCCCGCCTATCTTAGACTCTTAGCAGGGGCGTATCTAGGGGGGTGCAGCCGGATCCTGTGCCCAAACTGGGGCTGAAAGCTGATAGCACCCTTCCCCCCGCTCCGCATCCAAGGCTGCAGGGGCAGCGGAACTGAAAGCTTGCAGCAACCTTTCCCCCCCCCCCCGCTCCACACCTATGGCTGCAGGGGCGGCGGGGCTGAAAGCTGACAGCATCCCCTTCCCCCCCCCGCGCCTCACCTACTCTGGGGGGGGGGGTGACGGAATATATGTTTGCCCTGGGTGCCGTGAAACCTAGTTACACCGCTGCTTTTACTTTCAATTCCCCATCTCTTCCTCCCTAGCCCGATTCTGTTTTACGTCACCTAGTACATTTAGGGTGTGTTCACACTCTGCGTATTTGCTGCGTATTTTTACGCGAGTGCTGTTGCAGTTTTTGTAGCCAAAACCAGGAGTGGAACAATCAGAGGAAAAATCTTCTAGAAACAAGTGCTCCACTTCTGTATTCATCATCCACTGCTGGCTTTGGCTACAAAAACTGCAAGAGCACTCGTGTAAAAATATGCAGCGTGTGAATGCACCCTTACTATAACATCTAAGACTGTTGTTTTTTTCTTTTTGTTTTATTTGCTTATGTATATATGTATGTGTCTTCAGAATCTGTGTCATTATCTGCCTGACGAAGGGGCCACAGTGTCCCGAAAGCTTGCTATGTTTACCATCTTTTCAGTTAGCCATTAAAAGGTATCAATCACTGAAGACTCTCAGATTCCAATGTTTTGCCCCATATATAGTGAGACTTTACACGGGTTGTCTAGTAAGTAAAATATTTTCTGCACACAAAAAATACTTAGAATGGATTAAACAGATAAAAAAGTAGTATGCAGCAATCTCCTGCTGATCGCTCTACTTACTGCAGAGACTGGCTGTGGCAGTGACATTTTTCTGTATCGGAGCGCCATCCACTGCAGAAGGTAAGTAGAGACTGGCAAGGGATAGGGAAGTGTCAGAATGGGGCAGCATCGGAGTGCTGCTCCTTTTATTTAACCCATTCTGAGGATTTTTAAACATTTTTACTTTCCAGAAACTCTTTTAAAGGGTTCACTCACATCCGCGGAAGTGGTCTGCGAGTGCAATCCGATAAAACATTGGATTACACTCGCAACCATGTTAAACTATAGTGACATGCATATCTGCAATTTTTTTTCCTCTGCAAGAAATGTGCCGAAGAAATATTTGCAGCATGCTGCATATGTCTGCAGATCTCGCCGAGATTCTGCCAATGCAAGTTTTTCAGTACGATGAAAACATTGCACACCATACGCTCTGACTCTGACACTCTGACAGGGATTTTAGCATGGACATTTCCATGCAGTAAACAGATAGATAGCATAGAAAGATAGATAGATAAACAGAGAGATAGGATTGATAGATGCTAGAATAGCTAGATCTGGCCTACTAGTCCCCCGCTGCTTGCTTCTGGGTCGTCCATTAAGCATCCATATAAGCATCATGCATATTCACTGCATTGACCGGCAACAGCCACTCTGTGAGACCCTCTGTGATTGGCTGTTGTAGTCAGACTCAATCTAGATGGGGATGGTGTTTGATTACACATTATGTGAATACACATTAGTGTATGGATATCAACCTACCTTCATAGTGTGTTAAATAAATAATTAAAAAATAATGCGTAGGGCTTCGCAGTATTTTTCAGTCTAGCCAAGATAAAGCGGACAGCTGCGAGCTGCCTAATTTTACCTTGGCTGGCAAAAAGAACATGCATAGGGTACCCTATTTTTAATTGCCAGCCAAGGTAAATCTAGGCAGCTGAGGGCTGCTGTTCTCAGTAAGATGAGGGTCTATTGCTTTAGCCCCCCCCCCTTCATGCTAAAGAATAGCAACCTGCAGCTGCCCCTGAAAATGGCGCATTGATCAGTGTGTCATTTCCAGGCACTTTACCAGTCTCTTCCAACGGTCCTGGTGGCAGTGGCACGCTGGGTAATAAGGGGTTAATGCCAGCTAAATTCTGAGCACAAGGTCTGTTTACGTTTTTAGTACTCTCCTATTCTACCATCAAGGTGAACCTTGTTTTACGAGCATAATCCGTTCTGGGAGTGTGCTTGTAATTCAAATCGCTTGTATATCAAAGCAAATTTTCCCATAAGAAATAACTGAAAAACAGACGATTTGTTCCACAACCCAACAATATCTACTGTATTTATATACATGTCCATACAGAACCATAACATTATTACAATAATACAAAATACTGTATAGTAAAACATAATCATGCCCTTGCAGCCCCCAATATTCCTATGCAGCCCCCATTATCCCCTTGCAACCCTCAAAATCTCCATGCAGACCCCATCATCCCCATGAAGCCCTCATCACTCCCTTCCAGCCCCCATCATCCCCCAATGCACACACACTCACTCACACACTCTTACCGATCCATCGTTGAGCCGCTGCGCTAATCCGCCGCTGCATTCCGGGACACTGGGCACTGCAGTGAGCTCTCTCAGCTCCCGTACATGTATGGGAAAACAGCAGGAAATCAGATGCCAGCAGTCTCTGGTCAATCAGACACCATCACCCGCCAGTGTCTGATTGGCCACCAGCTTCACATAAATGTACGGTAGCTGGGAAAGCTCAGTGCGGCACCCGGCGGTCCGAAATGTAGCAGCGGATCAGCGCAGCGGCTCAGCAGTGGATGGGTGAGAGTGTGTGAGAGCGAGTGACTGAGGGTGTATGCGCACGTTCAGAGCTGCAGGTGGACAAGGGAGCGCACAGCGGTGACAGCGAGCGGACGGGGGGACGGACAGCAGTGACAGGGGGGTGGTTAAAGGTGACAGCGGGCAGTAAGGGGGGGACACAGCGGTGGGCAAAGGCTCAGTATGTGCAGTACCGACCGGCCAGATGCTCGTAATCCAAATCATGGCTCTTGGAGCAAGTTACAATTTTTCAGAAATAGCAGCTCATCTTTCAAAATGCTTGCAAATAAAGTCACTCGCAAATCAAGGTACCACTGTATTTTGTAATCAGTTTCTTTGCACATAGTAAAAATATTTATTGCATATACAGTCTACAATAGATGACCTCTGTATTCAAAGAAGATAGTGTTCTTTCTTGTACTAGATTCTTATGAATTTATGCACTACACACATTTTTAATTACATCCATTAATTCAATTTGTTCATTTTTGGGATTGTTTTTACTTATTTATTTTGGATTTTTTTTGTCCAAAATGGTTTTTCTGTTTGTAGTACTTTGAGCGTAATCCATTTATTTAATACAGATTCCAGATACGGATTCCTTCTATATGCTCTTAGATGAGGTAGCAGAAACTTACCGTGTTTCCCTGAAAATAAGGTGCCCACCGAAAATAAGACGTACTAGGGGGGTTCAGTGTGCCTGTAAATATAAGGCACATCCTGAAAATAAGGCATACCTTTTTTTTTTTTTTTTTTTTTTTAATAATAGCATGCCACCAATCAGAAGACTGGGGCTTGCAGCTCAGACTCCTACAACCACCCCCCGGTGCATGACATCAGCTTCTGGCCTGTGATTGGCTGCCCGGGCAGCTCCTGGCCTGTGATTGGCCTGGACAGCGGCACCGTACTCTTACAGCACCTAAGGCAGGGAGATGAGAGCAGTGCCGATCTACATGCATCAGTGGCACCGGGACAACTGCAGGCAACTGAGAGCGGCGCCAGAATGCAGCGGCCGACCCGTGAGAAATGTCCCTGAGTGAGTGTCTGTCCCTAAGTGTGTCTGTCCCTAAGTGTGTGTTTGTCCCTGTGTGTGCGTGTCCCTGTGTGTGTGTGTCCCTGTGTGAGTGTCCCTGTGTGTGTGTCCCTGTGTGTGTGTGTCCCTGTGTGTGTGTGTCCCTGTGTGTGTGTCCCTTAGTGTGAGTGTCCCTGTGTGTGTGTCCCTGTGTGTGTGTGTCCCTGTGTGTGTATGTCCCTGTGTGTGTGTCCCTGAGTGTGAGTGTCCCTGTGTGTGTGTTGCTGTGTGTGTCCCTGTATGGCTGTGTGTCCCTGAGTGTGAGTGTCCCTGTGTGTGTGTCCCTGTGTGTGTGTGTCCCTGTGTGTGTGTCCCGGAGTGTGAGTGTCCCTGTGTGTGTGTCCCTGTGTGTGTGTGTCCCTGTGTGTGTGTCCCTGAGTGTGAGTGTCCCTGTGTGTGTGTTGCTGTGTGTGTCCCTGTATGGCTGTCCCTGAGTGTGTGTGTGTCCCTATGTGTTTTGATGTTGATACCATATTGGGGATTATGGGATAGATGGGGATAGCGTATTGGGGGCCGCAAGGGGATGATGGGTATGATCAGGATACCGTATTGGGGGCTGCAAGGGGGATGATGGAGATATTGAGGGCTGCAAGGGGATGATGGGGATACCATATTGGGGGCTGCAAGGGGATGATAAATGTTTATTCTTTTTGTTCAACAATAAACATGAATTCATCTTCATGGACAAATAAGACACCCCCTGAAAATAAGACATGGAGCATCTTTGAGAGCAAAACTAATATAAGACGGTGTCTTATTTTCGGGGAAACAGGATAGTGATAGACTCCCTTTACAAGGGTTGGTTTTTGTGTTTGTAATATTTAATTAAAGATTACTGTGGCCATATAATCCAAGATGGAAGCAGTGGTGTATTTATTAATTACTATGGGTATAGTAAGGGAAGTGTAAAGGAAAAAGGAACAAATTCCTCTTAGGGCCCTTTCACATCAGCGTTTTTTGAAATTCGCGGCAGATGCGGCAGGTGCGGCCGCGAAAAAAAATGCTGTCAGCCGCGGGTTTTTTCGCGGCCGCACCTGCCGCAAGTGCCAAAACCGCACTTGCCGCACCTGCCGCAAGTCCGCCTATACCTTGTATGGCGTTTACCGCAACCGCGCCGCAACCGTGCCGCAAGTGAAAAAAACGCATCTGCCGCGATTTGAAAAAAACGCTGATGAGATTGTCAAGATTTATGAACGTAAACAAGAAATTTCCTCTAAGGCTAGTTTCACATTGCGTAATAGTTAAATCCGATGCTGTCCGATAAAAATCGGACAGCATCGGATCCGAATCAGCCCCCATGTTATCCAATGGGGATCAGATCGGATTGGATTTGGCATAATTGCCATCCGATTTGCCTCCGATCCGATTCTGTCCGATTTTTTGCAGGAGCAAAAATCATAGCCTGCTGCGATTTTGGCTCCTGAAAAAAATCAGAGAGAATAGGATCGGAGGCAAATCGGATGGCAATTATGCCAAATCCGATCCGATCCGATGCCTTTAACATGGGGCCCTATGGAGCAGGGTCCGAGGAAACATCTGATGTCTCCTCGGACCCGATTTTAGTGTACTGAGCATGCTCAGTACATGCTCAGTACACTAAAGCTATTGTGTGCCGCCTAACTTAACTACATATAACTAAAATCAAGTGTTTAAAATAAAAAATCTTTATTCTCACCTGCCAGCGCTCCCCCGGCGTCTCCATCAGCACCCGCTCGGTAACAGGACCTGTGATGTCACAACCCGATCAGCTGATCAGGTCACATGAGCAGTTACCGCGGTAACCGCTCATGTGACCCGATGATACTTCTGACATCATCGCAGGTCCTGTAAACCCGATCGGGAGCTCTATGGAGACGCCGGGGGAGCGCTGGCAGGTGAGAATAAAGATTTTTTATGTTTTAATTGTGGCGCCCCGCAACGAGTGCGTCACAAGAGGGTATTGCAGCCATAAATGCAGCCGCAATATTCTCTGACACAACAGTGACCTAGTTAACTTTGAGATCCAACCCTGCATGCATCACCTAGAACAGAGAGCCAATCCAGGGTCCTGGTGGGCGGAGTGCTAGGGAAGTGTGTAGGGAGAACAGACACTTAGTCTGCGGAGAACAGAAGAGTCTAGAACAGAGTCTAGAACAGAGAACTTGGAGTAGGAGCTGGGGCTCCGCACCCCGTGCAGCCCCCGGGCCGTCACCGGTCGGGTGTCAGCAGCTGAGGCCTCAACAACCGGGATCGGGCATCATTACCACGGGTTCCAAAAGACTCCCGTGCCCAAAACTCACAGCCGGTTCACTGGTACCGAAGCTGGCAGCAGTTCACCTCTGCTACGCGAACCAAAAGCGTGGAGGAGCAGCTTCACAGGAGCACCCCACCACCAGCCAACTTCCAGTCGTCTAACCAGCGGTGTACCCACTGAGGGATCCAAGGCTCCCCAAAACATCCACAACGTACAATTTGGATAGGGCATTGAAGCAGCCTCCCCGTACCCGATCTGGTATTCCTGGGCGACAATGGCGAAACACTTAGCTAGAATGGAGGAACACTTGCGGATCTCTGAGGGACACTATCACTGCTGAGTCCACCCGGTCCACTACCCGTAACTGTATACCATGTACTGCCTGCTGGTTACAGTAAAGACCCGTTGCAGAGACTTTCTGTGTCCGTGCTTCCTTATGAACTGTCCGTCCCCACTACAAGGTAACCGCAGCTGCCGCACAACATCTTCAGCAGCTCCAGCCTCCGGGGATCACCGCTCAGCCTGTGGGAGCGTTCCATCTTGCTGCTGTCCATCCCCCGGAGGTTCCGCAGGGTCGGTAACGATTACCGAAACTACTCATAGGTGGCGTCACGAATAAATTAAACCCCTTTAATCTGTTCCTTACAAGACGTCTTCAACTGTTGATCTGCACTCAACCGGGCCCCACCACCGACAGGCGCGGCCCACCCGTGACAAGGAGGAAGGAGCTACAGCCTGTCTAAACTGGAGTCAACTTTATGGACCCTATCTCCCTATACGTTTAATCTGGTTGTGCGGATTCTTGCACAACCTGGAAAGGTTAGTGTTCATTTAATATAACCACATTGTGGTGAAATTTAGTGGTGTGGCGCAACAGTGCTGTTTTTTTCTGTTTCATATAAACCGGAGTCCCGGCCACGGTGAGTCAGAATGACAGGAGGATCGGGGAGAAGAGGACAGGCGAGGGAAGAATAGGGGGACAGCAAGGGGAAAACAGGGGGACAGCAGGGGGACATCAGGGGACTACAGGGGGACAGCAGGGGACAACAGGGGGACATCAGGGGACAACAGGGGGACAGCGATATGACAGGAAGCAGAGAGGAGGGGGAGCGAGGTGACAGACCAAACTGATCCTGCAAAACGTCGGAATCGGATGCCTATTTGACATCCGATTGCAGGGATCAGTTTGGATCCGATGCTGTCTGATGAAAATCGGACAGCACCGGATTTAACTATGACGCAATGTGAAACTAGCCTTAGTCTTATACTCAACATAGCCCGTATTCTTCAGCCCCTTGGCTTACAGCAGACCAGTTAGTTGTATTTCCCATCTGCAGCCAATGCTTACTGTACAACACTCTCAGGAGACGGCAACAGAGCGTGGATATAAATCACGCACAGACTGTGGACTGTAATGAAAGATCAATAAGAACAGCATTTAAAGGGAACCTGTCATCAGCTTTTCCAAATATGAACTAAAGGCACTTCCTTTAATGCATCTTTTACAACAGTCCAGCAACCTGTGTATGTGTCCCCAATCCCCTCTACATATACCAAAAAATATATATTCTAATCCTCCTTTATGGTGCGGGCCAGTTTGATAGGCTTTGCTGCTCTTGCTCAGTGCTCTTTCTCTCTCCACAATTGCTGTCCTCCTTTCCTTCTTTATGAGGATGACATATTTTACGTTATCCACGCAGTGCTCCTCAATCTCTCTGCTGCGCAGGCACACTTTCCTCTGCCCTGTTGATAGCAGAGGAACGTGCTGCACTTCCAGGTATTTGGCGCTCCTAGTCCTTTCACGGCACATGCCCATTACAGCATGTTGCATCGACATCATCAGAGTAGAGCATAGTGCACCTGTGCAAGAACGAGCTTTCGGCGCTTTGAGGATGATGTAGAATGCTTTATCCATATGAGGAAGGGAAGGAGGACGGCGATTGCAGCTATAAAGAGAGGCACCGAGCAAGACCAATGATAACTATTGGACCGGACAGTGCCATAAAGGGAGATTATAAAAATAATTTTTTTAGAATATGTAGAGGGGGTTGAGGACTTGTACATAGGTTGCTGGACTGCTGTAAAAGAGGCAATAAAGGTGGTGATACTAGTTTATATTGGGGAAACCTGGTGACAGGTACCCTTTAAATTACCCTCTCTGTGTTGAGGTACCAGCCATAAGGGACCCTGGTAGCCGTGAGTGAGACAGGGCCATGGGGTAACCCTGGCCTCACTGAGCCAGCCCTAACCAGCTCCCAAGTGCAAAAGTTCAGTTCAATTTCATTCCCATCAAGTGTCAAATCAAACAAAGATTAGATTCCTTGTCAAAGTTTTACTAAAATAGTCTCATGAAACATGGGCACATATCTTGAATGCTGCATAGTTAAGGCTTATCCAAATTGCATAATTTGTTGCAGACTGCCCCCCTCGTCCCAGTACATCCTGACTCTCGTCCAAGTAATGCCCAATACAATGGTCTAGAGTCTGAAGAGATTCCTGGACCTTGTTACACTGATAGCCTGTGGGGCTCCCCTGCAAAGAAGGATATCGACAGGTGAGGGCTGGAAAGGAGCCTAAAATTTTAAAAGTCCACTATAGGCTGAATAATAATTTGTAACACATATAGTAAATGTATTCTACAAAAGAAATTATTGTTATACTGCAGTTACAAACGAGCATAGTACTGTTAAAAATATAAGAATGAGCGAGCAGGGCAAGCAAATGCCCATAGTAAGGTGGAGCAGCAGACTTTATAATGTTCAGTGCGCAATGGAGTAGTAGACCTCCGGATACAAGAGCGCATGCGCAATAGGTGTAGTATGAACTCTCAATGGACATTCACTGAAGCACCAATGACATACGTACTCTATACTTCTGGGACGCCAGGAACAGAATATTTTTCTGTAATGTTTTTATTTATGAAAATGCTATTAGGAGTGGGTCTATGAGAAAATGATTTAAAATGAAGCACTTGATGTAATTTGAAGCTTGTTAACTGTAATTTGGAGGGTTTAAGGCTGCCTTCACATTTGCGTATGGAGCGCAGTGTACCAAACGCTTGCGCACATGCATTCCTATGTTTAACATGGGAACGCATGTGCCTGCATATGGCTGCGTTTGGCCGCATTTGCGTTCGGATGCGCATAATTTATGCGCCCTCCGACCGCACTCCAGACGCAGCTTGCAGCATTTTTTTGTGCGTTCGCGGCGCTTGTTCTATCCGCAAGCGCACAAAAAATGCATTGATCTCAATGGATCCGCAGTGTCCTCTGCATGACACCGCAGGAGAACGCTTCGGATCTCATTGAGATCTCTCCCGGTGGCCGCCGGTGATGTCACAGGAGATCACCGACGGCCACTGGGAGATCAGCTGGAGCCTCTGATGATCTCCTCCTCCCGCCGGCGGTAATCTCCTAGCCGTGTCGGCGGGGAGAAACAGCTGATGTGACAGCTGTTTGAATCTTCCCGCGCCGACATCTCCTCTCGGTGTCGGCGCGGGAAGATTCAAACAGCTGTCACATCAGCTGTTTAACCCCGCTGACACGTACCGGAGCTTACCGGCGGCCGGGAGGAGGAGATCTCCGCCGCTGATCTCTGCCTCCGGCCCGCCCCCGGACACCGCCGTTTGGCTGCCCGGGCTCCATAGTGATGTGTCCGCAGGCGGACATTCTCCGCTGCGGACACATCAAAATGACCCTGCTTTTCACTGCGTTTGTGTCTGCATGCCATCAGCATGCAGACACAAACGCAAATGTGAAGCCAGCCTAACATAGCTTCATTTTCTGTATATAAACAACACTGACTTGAGAACATGATATCTCACATCTGTAATATAACTATGTAATGTATGGACACAAAAAGTGTATAGTTTGCACTAAAAATGCACTTTATTGTAAATGCACTTTAATTGTTTTATGCAAATATTCATGTATTTAAAGTGATGGCTAGCACATATTCACTGCTTGAGAAGGATTCCATTGTGAATTGAAACATTGCCACATAATCATCAGAACCAATAAAGGTCTGTAACTACATTTTTGAGTGCTGCCTGCTTTTTTGGTATGTATCCAGCAATTGAAATATCGCAAAGTAGGCATTGTACTTGAAGAACATCTTTTCTACATGCTGCTCTTATTTTTTGCTATTTATCTATCTACTAGCAGAAGAGCACGGCTTTACAGTTACTAACTAACTGTGGTTAGTTATAACAAAATAGAATTATTATTTTGCACATAAAACAATTTCACATCATATATTGCAACACAAATTAACTAAATAATTATCCAAGTAATGATAATAGAGAATGGCGCACTCTGGGACATGACTCTCAGTGAAGCAGCAGCCACACAAAGCCCAAATCGACCAAGACACCTCTTTCCTATTCTTTTAACAACCTGTTGCGCACAGCCCCCTGTATACAGCAGGACCATGTAATGATGCTTAAGTGTAATTACACTACCGTTCAAAGGTTTGGGGTCACCCAGACAATTTTGTGTTTTCCATGAAAACTCATACTTTTATTTATCAAATGAGTTGCAAAATGAATAGAAAATATAGACCATAAATTGACAAGGTTAGATATAATGATTTTTATTTGAAATAATAATTTTCTCCTTCAAATTTTGCTTTCGTCAAAGAATTCTTCCTTTGCAGCAATTACAGCATTGCAGACCTTTGGCATTCTAGCTGTTAATTTGCTGAGATAAGCTTGAGAAATGTCACCCCATGCTTCCTGAAGAACCTCCCACAAGTTGGATTGGCTTGATGGGCACTTTTTTCTTTTCAGTTGTTCTGTGTGTCACAAATGTTCTTCTGTGTGATCTACACACCTCAAACTTTGATTCGTCTGTCCATAAATCTTTTTTCCAATCCTCCTCTGTCCAATGTCTGTGTTCTTTTGCCCACATTAATCTTTTCATTTTATTAGCCAGTCTCAGATATGGCTTTTTCTTTGCCACTCTGCCCTGAAGTCTAGCATCCCGAAGTCGCCTCTTCACTGTAGCCATTGATACTGGCGTTTTGCGGGTACTATTTAGTCAAGCTGCCAGTAGAGATGCTCGATTTCTCAAACTAGACACTCTAATGTACTTGTCTTGTTGCTCAGTTGTGCAGCAGGGCCTCCCACTTCTCTTTCTGCTCTGGTTAGAACCTGTTTGTGCTCTCCTCTGAGTGGAGTAGAACACACAGTTGTAGGAAATCTTCAGTTTCTCGCATGGAATAGCCTTCATTTCTAAGAACAAGAATAGACTGTCGAGTTTCACATGAAAGTTTTCTTTTTCTGGCCATTTAGAGAGTTTTTATAGAACATACAAAAGTAATGCTGCAGATTATCAACCTCCTTCTCAAAGGAAGGTCAATTTCATTGCTTCTCTAATAAGCCAAACCGTTTTCAGCTGTGGTAACATACTTGTACAAGGATTTTCTAGGGTTTTCTAAACATCAATTTCTTAAACAGTTCGCAAACACAATGTACAAGTAAAACACTGGAGTGGTGGTTGTTGGAAATGGGCCTCTTTACACCTATGTAGATATTGCATTAAAAATCATACTATTGCAGCTTAACCATATTAACAATGTATAGAGTGTATTTGTGAACCATTTAATGTTAGCTTCATTGAACAAAAAATGTGCTTTTCTTTAAAAAAAAAAAGGAAATTTCTAAGTGACTGCAAACTTTTGAACAGTAGTGTACACTAAAGGAAAGCTTTCAGCTAGTTTATGCCCCCATCCCCCAGCTATCAATATCTGTACCTGTAGCTTCATAGTACTATGCTAAGCATACCTGTCTGAGCTAAAAGGTCTGTGTGTAAAAAGACCTATGTGATGTAACGATCATGTGACCATAGTGGGCAGAGCAAAGCAAGCAAAATCATTATGGTCTATGGAGACTCAGATCCGCTTATTATAGTCACAAGATTGTGACATCACACAGGGCCCGCAGGATCTTCTGAAATTCAGTTGAAATGTTAACTATAAACCTGCCAGAGTGTAATGTATATGTCCTCCAAGGTGTGTACACACTGCTTCTTAGTTGTAACAAAATAGAATGTTTCTTTTGCAGATAAAAGTCACAAAGTAATTAGGGGCATGGCTATAGTGTGGTGTGGCAATAAAGTAATATGGCTATAAAGTGGTGTGGCAAAGAAGGGGTCATGGTTATGAAGAAGTGGAGCTATGAAGCTGGCAGAGCTATGTGTGGCCATACAGTCAATAGTCCTCTATTTTGGTGATTGACTATAAGGTGTGGGGTTAAAATTTCCCCCCAAAACATAGTGATAGACGTTCCCTGAGTCAAATGGTGTGTGTGTGTAAAAAAATGGTGATTGTAGATGCAACAGTGCAGATTCCTTTAGCGGTCATACTTTACAAACATACATACATACACTCAGCTTTATATATTAGATCTATCTATCTATCTATCTATCTATCTATCTATCTATCTATCTATATCTAGTTAGCTGTCCAAGATGTCTGGTAAACCTTCCTGCAAAAGAAGACAACACAGGAAAAGGAAAAAGAATCTCCAGCATCTCAGAAACGGAAGTGGATAAAATCTTGAATGTTTATTTCAACTAGTTAAAAATAATAATTCCACAGCATGTTACACCACCAGAAGTGAGACTGTGGAAGCTAATTCTACATCCAAGAATAAGGCGATTATTTGCCAAAACGCATAGGGTTAGGTCCTACAGTCTGACTTCTGGTTTTGTAATTATTATTTTTAATCATACAGAATAAAGTTTCAAGATTATTTGCCACTTACCTGGTCCGTTTCTGAGACGCTGAAGATTCTTCTTCCTTTTCCTGTAAATCCCGACCTGAACCTGGGCAGCTTTATGTGTCAGCTATGGAAACCATCCGTTAGCCTGAAGTGAACTACAAGGGTGAGCTGATGCGTATACAGTATGTATATATATTCCTAGAAGGGTACCCAAGCACCAAATAATGATGAGATTTAGATTTCTCTTTTGCTGATTCACTTTGCATTTTGTTAAATAATAAAACTAAACTATTAACACTTCTGGTTTTTTTTAAAGGCATCCATACTTTATAACATTTTTCACAGCAGCCTACAACTTTTGCACAGTACTATATAAACAAAGAAGGTAATTCAATTATTTTATTTTACCTCTAATATTATTTTTCTTAAACTGTGGTAACTCACATAGGAAGGCTGTGGTCACTGTGCACTTAGTAAACCTGTGACTCCTAAGGCCATGTGCACTAGTTAAGTATTAGATTAGTTTTTACCTCAGTATTTGTAAGGCCGGCTTCACATAGCAGGTTTGATCCGATCCGTGGCTGTCCGTGTAAAACGGACAGCCCCGGACCGGATCAGCACACGGAATAGGAGGGCTAATATGCCCTCCGGTCCGGTGTGCAGCCAGACGCAGCTGCAGCTGCTGATGAATCAGGACCGCAGCTCGCAGGGAACTAGCCGCGGTCCTGAAACAACAGCGGCGTGCAGCCGCAGGTGTCCGATTCCCTGATCCTCCCGGACTAGGGCCCCATAGGCTCCCATGTTAGGGAGCGCTGGATTGCCTCGGATCCGGGAGAATCTGGGAGTAGGCAATTAGAGGAGATATTCTCCTCTCGGACACAAAAACGTTGCAATCAACGTTTTTGTGTCCGTGAGAGAATTCTGAATTCTCCCGGATTGTCCCGGACAGATAGAAACCGGATGGCAGAGAACTACCATCCGGCTTCTATCCGGCCCCATAGGATACTATAGGGCCAAAATCTGGTCCGGGGCTGTCCGGATCAAACCCACTATGTGAAGCCGGCCTAAGGCTATGTGCACTTATTAAGTATCAGATGAGTTTTTACCTCAGTATTTGTAAGGCTATGTCCACTCGTTAAGCATTTGGTGAGTTTTTACCTCAGTATTTGTTAAGGGCCCATTACACACAACGATATTGGTAACGATATTGTTGCAAAGTCGGTTAGGTGACGTTGCAGCGATGTCTAAACAACATCGTTGCGTGTGACACCTATCAACGATGAGTCGTTGATCGCAGATTTATGAACCGGCACATAAATCTATCATTGGTCGCCCGCTGAACGTGCAGCATCGCTGCGTGTGACAGAGGGAGACCAACGATCAGCGAGCTCCCAGCACCGCACAGCAATGCTGGGAGCTGGTAAACTGCGGGTAACTAAGCGCGGTGCGGCGCTTAGTTACGCGCTGTTTATGTTGGATACCAGCGTGCTCGCTGGTCTGGATCGCTGGTGAGTCTGCCTTTGTGACAGCTCACCAGCGATCAGCCTTCAATGTCCCAGTGATCCCGAGCATTTGGTGAACTTTTACCTCAGTATTTCTTAAGCTTTGTCCACTCGTTAAGCAATTGGTGAGCTTTTACCTCAGTATTTGTAAGGCTATGTGCTCACGGTCCGGACGAGCTGCATATTGGATGCAGCTCCTCCGTACCTGAGTGAAGCCGCGTGTGGGCGCAGGGAGAACGTAGCTGCCCTGTACTCACCATGTGCGGCTGGTGCAGGGCGACTTCTCCCTGCAGTCACAGGATGGGAGCCACTTCGGACTCCGCAGCATGAAATGAACATGCGGAAGGAGCGGAATGGCGGAAACCCACACCGCAGCTGTCAGATCGCTGCGGTCGGGTTAAGCATAGTGAGGATGGGATTTCAAATCCCATCCACTATGCTTATACTGTACTACGCAGCCGCAGGACCACGGCTAGCAGGGAGCTAGCCGCGGTACTGAATTATAACAGCGGCGTGCAGCTGCAGGTGTCCGGTTCCCGGATCCTCCCGGATCGGGGCAATCCAGCTCCATAGTCTCCCATGTTAAGGGAGCGCCAGATTGCCCCGGAAGGATCCGGGGGAATCCAGGAGGATCCGGGGGAATCCGGTGGAATCCGGGAGACACCAATTATGGGGAGATTGGTCTCCCCAGACACAAAAACGTTGCAAGCAACATTTTTGTATCCGGGAGAAAGATCCCACTTCTCCCGGATTCTTCCGGTGAGATGGAAGCCGGATGGCAGATAGCTGCCATCCGGCTCCATCCGGCCCCATAGGCTACTATGGGGCCAAAATCCGGTCCGGGGCTGTCACCCCTGACAGCTCCGGACCGGATCTGACTGCAGTGTGAAGCCACCCTTAGACTATGTCCCCTCGTTAAGTATTTGGTGAGTTTTTTAACTCAGTATTTGTAGCCAAAACCAGCAGTGGGTGATAATACAGACGAGGTGACGTGTTTCTATTATACTTTTCCTCTGATTGTTTCACTCCTGGTTTTGGCTACAAATTCTGAGGTAAAAAACTTAAATACTCAATGTGTGCACGTGACAGAAGGCAGTGAATAGACTACACAATAATAGTGGAGCCATCAGATAATAAGAATCACATTATCATTATAATGTAGTCACCTGGAAATGACCACTCTGGATATGTGGTGTCCACTTTGTCCATAGGCGATTTACATTGAAAGAGTTAATATATGGAGCTAATAACAGTAATAATTTATATTACATTCAACGAGATGCAAGTAGCAGATAATAATATCAACAATAAAATAGTAAATAAATGAGTTTTAGGAAGTAAATGAATAGTAACTAATATGTATTGATCACCATAGAATAGATACGATCATGTGTGTGACATTGAAAGCGTTAAAGGGTGATATATTGTTGTTATTATTATCCTTTAATGTATTCACCTGGCATGGCTGTTCCATGGGCATTCCTATCCTCCTCCTCCTCCTCCCCTCCAGTCAGTCTTTGTTCTTTGGCTCAGTGAAGAACTGACAAAGAAGCTTTGGGGGAGCCCTGAGAAGCTGTGACATCAGGAGGACCCATGGGAGCACCTCCACCTCCCACCAGTAGTGGCAGCACAACTGCTGAATACACACATTCTGACACATTGTAAAGGTTCAGCTCAATGTGACGAAATCTTCATCAAGAACTGAAAATGAGATTGTCACGAGTCCTGGAGACAATGGACTATAAAACATGGGATTATTTTATGGGAGGGGAAGTAAAGGGTAACAGTGTTTATCATGATCATACACCCCCTCCCCAATACTATTATTTTTTTCTTTGTGTAAAAACCTTTCTATATTCTTTGTGTGTCAGAGATAGTGGATACCATGTATCACACGTGTTATTCTGGATATCTCACATACAAATTTAGGTTTGTGCAAGGACAGAAGTGAAGATCTAGGGATTTAATTGTCCATAAATATACAAATATATTGGCTCCCTCCTAATTACACCTACCGGAACTTTTATCACCTCTCATTTTACATCCATGATATGCACTGGATCCCCGCTTTCCAGTTATAACAGCTTCCTCTATTCAGGGAAGGTTTTCAAAAAGATTTTGGAGATGTCTGTGGAACCTTTACCCATTCATCAAGAAGACCATGAGTGAGGTCAGACACTGAAGTTGGATGAGAGGACTGAATTCACAATCCCCATTCTAGTTCATCCCCAACCAGTCACAAGTTCTTCCACACCAAACTTCCCCAGTCATATTTTTATGGACCTTGCTTTGTGCACTGGGTACAGTCATGGGGAACAGAAAATGGCCTTCCCCAAAGTGTTCCCAAAAAGATGGAAGCTACAATTGTACAACATATTTTGGTGTGCTGAATTATTAAGATTTCCACTTAGTGGAAATGACATTCTAGGTCAACTCCTGAAATACAACTGTAGTGACTCGGTCCAGACAATGTCTGTCCCTTTAAGTACCAATTGACCATAACTAACCCTTTATACTGCAGCTCACTTTCTAGATACCCCTTTACTGTTATACAGATATGTGCTTTCATTTAGATTCATGTGTTTTTCATGGTATTTTCTCATTTGTTGTATTGCAGCACCATCTGCTGGTGAAATCTTTGATTTATATTACTTTACAATGTGAGGTCTGACATATAAATTGAGAGTTGAGTCACAAGGTTCAATAGGAGGATCTAATCCAGTCTCTGCCTAGTCTAGACAGAGAGCTGGAAACTTCCCCAGTCCAGTTCAAGATATGACATAGAGCAGACCTAATGTGAGTTGTCTACTCCCCACTTCCAGGCTCAAGCATGGAAGTTCATCCTTCCCATCATCACAAGATTTACAGCCAGGCTAATGCCTTGGATTTTTTTTGGCTTCGACAGCCAAGCTGGCTAAAGACCTTTAACCCTGGATCCTTGCTGTCTGGATTAACTTTCTTCAGCATTAGGTCATACTAACTGTACAGAAGAACCTGTTGCCCACGTGTTGAAAAATTTGAGGGTCTCCCGCCTCACAATTGTCTGTTATTTGCTTCTTATAGTTCTGCACCTGCCATGACCAGCTGTGAAAGTAATAAAGGATTCCAGTTCTGTAAACCTCTCTTGCTATATATCTACTATACAAAAGACTCTGAACTTTCCTATAACTACCTACAAATACTTCTTCTAAATAATATGGGTTCTTAAAGCTCCGGAACATCAATTCCATGTCAGAATCTAACTCTGAATTGTACCTGCCGTGGACTAGAAATGTGATCTGTAAGGAATAACTCCATGTTATATTTCCCTGTTACTGCTGAAGTAAAGCAACTGTTATTCTCGAGACTGGTGTCTGTGGTCATTCTATCAGCTGCGGACGCTGTGTGGGAGTGAATGAAAGACCCCATTACGAGGGCTTTACATAACCCATAGCATTATCCATCCTTCACCAAACTTTACAGCTGGCACAATACAGTCAGGCTAGTAACGTTCTCCTAGTCTCCACCAATTTCATTGTAACAAAAAGTCAGCTGCACTCAATGCTAACTCATATTTGAATCTAGAAATGCATTACTGCCAGTGAACCATAAAAAATGGAGACCCAATAGCTAGTACATACGGCCATGTGTACAACCGCGCAGTAGCCATGTCAAGGCATGTTCCCTATACTGGGTCCTACCCTGCCAGTATACCTGTATTATAAGTCTCAGCCTCACTCTAGACTAAAAATCTCTGTTCAAATGGGTGAGCAGCAGACCTGATAACAGAGACAATAGCACCTTATGGCTAATGACTTTGCACACTTTCCCCCACTAGCAATAAGGTGCTGTTGTCTTAGCATTAGCTAAGCGCTGAGTGCTGCTGACTTTTTGTTACATTGTATAGTGTTTCAGCATGCACCAGTACACATAGGATGAGTGCCACAGTCTTTTCTTGTTCACCAAACCATGACTCATCCATCAGACACCAGAGTAGTGCCACTCACCACTGCACTGAACACATTTCACTGCTCCAGCGTCTAGTGATGGCTCCTTTACACCACTCCATCTGACACTTGCCATTGTGCTTGGTGATGTAAGGCTTGCATGCAGCTGCTCCGGTCATGGAAATCTGAGTCGTAAAGCTGTGCTGGACCAGGCAGTGAGTAGTGGATACAGTGTATTGTGTGTTATTATGTATATATCACATACATATTAATATACCAGGCTGTGCAGGACTGGTGGATACAGCGCTCACATTAATTACATGTATTAGATATTAGCTATAGATTATGGACTTATCGGTCACATCTGGCAGGCCGACCTATTTATTACCACAATCAAATCACTTCTTCCTGACACAAATGTTAATTGCTGCCCTGCCAGGAGACATTTGGAATGGGTGCAATTATGACTCTGCTTGTGTTCATGTTACCATGGAGATGACAAGTTCTCCCCCCATGAACCTCTTCTATAAATGGCAGATAAGTAATCTCATATTGCAGGTATTTGATGTACAAAGGGGGCTCATACACCCTATGATGAAGGTGACCCTGAAATATACCCTCAAGTGTACAGGATAAAAGGAATGAAGAGGCGCTGCTCCTCGCTGATCATGGGACGGGAGCCAGCCAGGCCTCTCCACATCATCACGCGTTACCCCAATACAAGTCTTGGGGAATCTGCCACATCCTATAGATAGCAATTACACATTTAAGGAATCCTTCCTGCTCCATCTCTGTTCCAACATAGGCAACAAAAACTGGACCCCAACCTGCTACAGCCACAAAGGGGAAAGGTCCTGAGACACAATACATGGAGAACATGGCTTTAAAACTACAAGAGGGTCAACAAGTGCGCACAAATGATAGACAGACAGACAGACAGACAGACAGATAGAGATAGATAGATAGATAGATAGATAGATAGATAGATAGACACAGTGGTGAAACATGAAGCTCATGGGCCCCGATGCGAAAGCTCTAATGGTGGCCTCCAATTATTGCAAATCTTAATATCAATAGTCTTTTTGTATAGACCAAAGGGACTTCCCACCGAAACGTCGTGCCACCAAGGGCTCATTAAATAGTCTTTTACTCACAAAATTTTTTTTGTGCACTGCCTGACTTTCCTTCTAGATAGATAGCTAGATAGAATAGATAAAGGGTCCGTCACACGCTACGATATCATTAACGATGTCATTGTAACGTGACAGATTTTCAGTCGCTCTAACGACGTCGTTGCGTCTGACACGTCGATCTGACAAGCGATAAGTGGTCTGATCGTTCATCACAGATTTGAGATCCAGATCCCATATCAGACGATGTCGATCCTGCAATCTGCTGCGTCGTTCTGTGTGACACCGCGATAACGATCTCCTTAACGATTTCGCCTATTCACAACATTGACAAGCATCGGTCGCTGGTTGTGTGAATGATACCTGCAGTAACGTCGTTGCTGCGTCGTGAATGATATCTATACATGTGACACCTCACTAACGATGTTGTCCAGGAGCGCGAACCACTGACATCGTAGGTGAGATCGCTCACAAAATCGTAGTGTGTGACGGCCCCTATATATAGATAAAGAGACATAGATAGATAGATAGATAGATGATAGAAATATAATAGATAACAACAACAGATAGATAATAGATAGATAGATAGATAGATAGATAGATAGATAGACAACAGATAGATAATATAATAGATAGACAACAGACAGATAGATAGATAGATAGATAGATAGATAGATAATAGATAGACAACAGACAGATAGATAGATAGATAGATAGATAGATAGATAGATAGACAGACAGACAGATAGATAGATAGATAGATAATGATATATAGATAAAGATAGATAGATAGATAGATAATGATAGATAGAAATAGATAGATAGATAGATAGATAGATAGATAGATAATGATAGATAGAAATAGATAGATAGATAGATAGATAGATAATGATAGATAGATAGATAGATAGATAGATAGATAGATAGATTAAATACTGTAGATAGATAGATAGATATAGATACTGTAGATAGATATATAGATATAGATAGATAGATAGATAGATAAATACTGTAGATAGATAGATAGATAGATAGATAGATAGATAGATAGAGATACTGTAGATAGATATATAGATATAGATAGATAGATAGATAGATAGATAGATAGATAGATAGATAGATAAATACTGTAGATAGATAGATAGAGTTTATTTGAAGCAGCAGAATTTGCAGTGGGTACAATCCCAGGGCTCTATCTCGGCCCTCAATAAATAAGCTACAAATATAGTAGGACTCCAATATCCATGTACAAAAAAACAATAAGTGAAGAAGCCTTTAATTAATACATGAATAAGAATGACACTTTCCAGGATATTGTCTCAGGACCCTATGCTACATACCATTGATTTAAGATTCCCTTTAGCCCTATTGTGTATAGACCAGGAATCCTCAGCCCCAGGTATAAGTATAATTAAGGATATATAAGGATATAAGGATACATATACGGCAGTATATATCAGAATACATGATGTCAGGATGCATATATGGATATATATATATATCTGGCTGTATATATAGGGCTGTGACCGGTGATCAGACAGGACAGCTGCACAGCAATGATGCATCCTCCAGCACAAAGCCCATTCCCAGCCTGCAGTGGATCCTCAGCTGTGTATTATGGGATGGCCACGGACAGAATGTGACAAACCAAGAATTCAAAATCATAAATGCAGCTGTAATGATGCACTGCTTGTATTAACCCGTGCAGGGCCGGCTCTCCCCTGCTGACAGCATCCCCTCCCCCATACACACCCCCTTCCATCCAGCAGCCTTTGTACCTGTGCAATCCTCTGACTCTGAGCCAATCTCTTGCAGATTGTTGGGGTCAATGTGGATGATATTGGGGTCACTGTGGGATCGACCTCTCTGACGAAATGACCCAGGAAGCTCTTGAGGTGTTGCCATGAGCCTTAAGGTGCAGAAATACTTGAGCAGGTTGCATTAAAAAGGTTGCTGGGTGCCAGGTATCCAATGCAAAGCAGAAAAGGGGGGGGGGACACAATTCAGCAGATGGGGATCACATGGAATCCACCCCAGACAGCAGACTGGGATCCCTGCATCATCCTAAGCTCCAAAAATCGCTGCACATCATCCAATGAGGCCGGGAGACACAGATCCCCCTCCCCAAATCCTCCCTTCATGCTCTCCCGAAAGCAGTAGCAGAAAACATTGGGATTTTACCATATCCCTTGCGAGAGGGATGCACCATGCTGACGTCTGCAGACCTGCTGGATGAAATCCTGCACTGCAACAGTGACGAGGAGCTCTGCTGTCACCATCCCAGTGAGCGTGCATGCAGAGAGGGGGTCGACGTTTTACCTGTCACACAGTCAGACTGCAGGAGGGTGACCTGTACGACCCTGTCACACAGCCAGACTGCAGGGAGGGGCCCTTACTGTACTGTCAACCAGACTGCAGGAGAGGGGGTGCCCTGTACTGTACCTGTCACACAGCTCAGGAGGGGGTGCGACTGTACCTGTCACAGCGCGGAGGGGGTGCCTGTACTGTCACCTGTCACACAGACTGCAGGGAGGGGTGCCTGTACTGTCACCTGTCATACAGACTGCAGGGAGGGGGTGCCCTGTACTGTCACCTGTCAACAGACTGCAGGAGAGGGGGTGCCCTGTACTGTAACCTGTCACACAGGCTCAGACTGCAGGGGAGGGGGTGCCCTGTACTGTCACCTGTCACTCAGACTGCAGGGAGGGGGTGCCCTGCACTGTCACCTGTCACACAGCTCAAGCAGGGAGGGGGTGCCCTGCACTGTCACCTGTCACACAGGCTCAGACTGCAGGAGAGGGGGTGCCTGTACTGTCACCTGTCACACAGACTGCAGGAGAGGGGTGCCCTGCTACTGTCACCTGTCACACAGGCTCAGACTGCAGGGAGAGGGGGTGCCCTGCACTGTCACCTGTCACACAGGCTCAGACTGCAGGGAGGGGGTGCCCTGTACTGTCACCTGTCACACAGGCTCAGACTGCAGGGGAGGGGGTGCCTGTACTGTCACCTGTCACACAGACTGCAGGAGAGGGGGTGCCCTTCACTGTCACCTGTCACACAGGCTCAGACTGCAGGGAGGGGGTGACCTGCACTGTCACCTGTCACTACAGACTGCAGGGGGGGGGTGCCCTGTACTGTCACCTGTCATACAGACTGCAGGGGAGGGGGTGCCCTGTACTGTCACCTGTCACACAGGCTCAGACTGCAGGGAGGGGGTGACCCTGTACTGGTCACCTGTCACACAGACTGCAGAGGAGGGGGTGCCCTGCACTGTCACCTGTCACACAGCTCAGACTGCAGGAGAGGGGGTACTGTCACCTGTCACACAGCTGCTGAGGGGAGGGGGTGCCTGCACTGTCACCTGTCACACAGACTAGCAGAGGAGGGGGTGCCCTGTACTGTCACCTGTCAACAGACTGCAGGGGAGGGGGTGCCCTGTACTGTCACCTGTCACACAGGCTCAGACTGCAGGGGAGGGGTGCCTGACGTCACCATGTCACACAGACAGCAACTGCAGGAGAGGGGGTGCCCTGCACTGTCACCTGTCACACAGGCTCAGAATGCAGGGAGGGGGTGCCCTGCACTGTCACCTGTCAAACAGACTGCAGGAGGAGGGGGTGCCCTGTACTGTCACCTGTCACACAGCTCAGACTGCAGGGGAGGGGGTGCCCTGCACTGTCACCTGTCACACAGACTCAAGGGAGGGGGTGCCCTGCACTGTCACCTGTCACACAACACTGGAGGGGAGGGGGTGCCCTGTAACTGTCACCGTCACACAGCTCAGACTGCAGGAGAGGGGGTGCCCTGTACTGTCACCTGTCACACAGTCAGAATGCAGGGAGGGGGTGCCCTGCACTGTCACCTGTCACAAACACTGCAGAGGGAGGGGGTGCCTGTACTGTCACCTGTCACACAGGCTCAGACTGCAGGGGAGGGGGTGACCTGCACTGTCACCTGTCACACAGGACTAGCAGGAGAGGGGGTGCCCTGTACTGTCACCTGTCACACAGACTGCAGGGGAGGGGGTGCCCTGTACTGTCACCTGTCACACCAGACTGCAGGAGAGGGGGTGCCCTGTACTGTCACCTGTCACACAGACTGCAGGGGAGGGGGTGTCTGCACTGTCACCTGTCACACAGGCTCAGACTGCAGGGAGGGGGTGCCCTGCTACTGTCACCTGTCACACAGGCTCAGACTGCAGGGAGGGGGTGCCTGACTGTCACCTGTCACACAGGCTCAACAGGAGGCCTGCATGTCACTGTCACAAGCTGAGGAGGGGGTGCCCTGCACTGTCACCTGTCACACAGGCTCAGACTGCAGGGGAGGGGGTGCCCTGCACTGTCACCTGTCACACAGGCTCAGACTCAGGGGAGGGGGTGCCTGCACTGTCACCTGTCACACAGGCTCAGACTGCAGGGGAGGGGGTGCCCTGCACTGTCACCTGTCACACAGCTCAGACTGCGGGAGGGGGGTGCCCTGACTGTCACCTGTCACAACAGACTGCAGAGGAGGGGGGTGCCCTGCACTGTCACCTGTCACAAGCTAGACATGCAGGGAGGGGGTGCCTGTACTGTCACCTGTCACACAGACTGCAGGGAGGGGGTGCCCTGCACTGTCACCTGTCACAGCAGAGACTGCAGGGGAGGGGGTGCCCTGCACTGTCACCTGTCACACAGGCTCAGACTGCAGGGGAGGGGGTGCCACTGCACTGTCACACAGGCACAAATGCAGGGGAGGGGGTGCCTGCACTGTCACCTGTCACACCAGAGCTCATGACAGTGGGAGGAGAGGGGTTGCCCTGCACTGTACCTGTCACACAGACTGCAGGGGAGGGGGTTGCCTGACTGTCACCTGTCACACAGACTAGGGAGGGGGTGCCCTGTACTGTCACCTGTCACACAGGCTCAGATGCAGGGGAGGGGGTGTGCCTGCACTGTCACCTGTCACACAGCTGATCTGCAGGAGAGGGGGTGCCCATGCACTGTCACTACAGGCTCAGACTGCAGGAGAGGGGGTGCCCTGACTGTCACCTGTCACACAGTCAGACTGCAGGAGGAGGGGGTGCCCTGCACTGTCACCTGTCACACACCAGACTGCAGGGGAGGGGGTGCCCTGCACTGTCACCTGTCACACAGCTAGTCTGCAGGGGAGGGGGTGCACTGCACTGTCACCTGTCACACAGGCTCAGACTGCAGGGGAGGGGGTGCCCTGCACTGTCACCTGTCACACAGGCTCAGACTGCAGGGGAGGGGGTGCCCTGCACTGTCACGTGTCACACAGGCTCAGACTGCAGGAAAGGGGGTGCCCTGCACTGTCACCTGTCACAAAAGCTGTAGGAGAGGGGGTGTCCTGTACTGTCACCTGTCACACAGACTGCAGGAGAGGGGGTGTCCTGTACTGTCATCTGTCACACAGACTGCAGGGGAGGGGGGTGCCCTGTACTGTCACCTGTCACACAGGCTCAGACTGCAGGCGAGGGGGTACACTGCACTGTCACCTGTCACACAGGCTCAGACTGCAGTAGAGGGGGTGCCCTGCACTGTCACCTGTCAAACAGGATCAGACTGTAGGGGAGGGGGTGCTCTGCACTGTCACCTGTCACACAGGCTCAGACTGCAGGGGAGGGGGTGTCCTGCTCTGTCACCTGTCATACAGGCTCAGAATGCAGGGGAGGAGGTGCCCTGCA
Source organism: Allobates femoralis (assembly GCA_033576535.1). Classification (NCBI taxonomy): domain Eukaryota; kingdom Metazoa; phylum Chordata; class Amphibia; order Anura; family Aromobatidae; genus Allobates; species Allobates femoralis. The sequence continues at coordinate 399,324,432 of JARQOC010000006.1, read as the reverse complement.
CTGTCACCTGTCACAAACACTGCAGGGGAGGGGGTGCTCTGCACTGTCACGTGTCACACAGGCTCAGACTGCAGGAGAGGGGGTGCCTTGCACTGTCACCTGTCACACAGGCTCAGACTGCAGGAGAGGGGGTGCCTTGCACTGTCATGTGTCACACAGGCTCAGAATGCAGCGGAGGGGGTGCCCTGCACTGTCACCTGTCACACAGGCTCAGACTGCAGGAGAGGGGGTACCTTGCACTGTCACGTGTCACACAGGCTCAGAATGCAGGGGAGGGGGTGCCCTGCACTGACACCTGTCACACAAGCTGCAGCAATCACTGTGTCATGTCACCTGTGCTGCTGTAATGTGATCAGTGTTGTTATAATATGACATCAAAGGCACCCAGGGATGCAGGGAACAGAATTAGGACATACTGTAGATCATGTATTATACCTTTGTATTTTTTTTTTTATTTTTTTTTTAGAAAAATGCAGATGTCAGACAATATATGACTTATATCATGTTAGATGTTCTGTTGATTTTTTTTGCATTATGTTACTTTGTATCATATTGTATTATATGATTTTTTTTTATAGTGTTACATTGTAGATTATTATATTTTATTTTGAAATATACTATCTTATTATCTCATATTGGAATATTTCCTTATACTATATGTTGTATTGTGTATTTATTGTAATATACTATATTAAATATTGCATTATGTTACATTTATTATGTGGCATTACATATATTGCATTATCTTACAATGTGTGGTTTTGTATCATGTTGCACTTCTTACTTCTAAAATATCATATCTCATATAAAATGATCCTTCATTCCAATTTATTTTCTTGCATTATTTATTGTATTAGATTATAATGTGTTGTTTGTATAATATTACATTGTGGTGTGTATTATTATATTTCAATTAGCATTATAATATTGTTTTATATCATATTATACTATATTACTTATGAATTACTGTTATTTATACTTTATATACCATTTAATCTATTATTTCCAGGCAATCATAGATCTCTTCCCTAGTCAATTACCTCTTGATCTTAGTGTTGACCACTGAGCTACCAAATTTTGTACAGTTGCTTTATGTTCTTCATGTATTATTTCTCTCTGTTATATTCACTCTTTTTTATATCTGAATTGTTGTTGATGTTTTTCCAGCCAATAATATTTTTCAAATAACTTGCAGGTGGCTACACCACTGGCTCCATCTCAGTGGTAGTTATGTGATATCACAGCAGAGCTCCCCAACTTTTCTGACCTTACGAGCTACATCCCGCTCTGAGAGAGGTTCACAAGCCACATCCAGCTCTGAGAGAGGGTCATGAGCCACATCCAGTTCTGAGAGAGAGTCATGAGCCACATCCAGTTCTGAGAGAGAGTCATGAGCCACATCCAGTTCGGAGAGAGTTTCACGAGCCACATTCATCTCTGAGAGGGTGTGGCGCCCCTGCGTCCAGGAGGCCACAAAAGGAACTGCAGCCAGGCAGGTAGGACGACAGTTGAACACCAACACCCTCACAGCCCACACAACCCACGTACAGTAGAGGGCAGCACCCAACCCGGAGCCTAGGAACTCTAAGCAGGCGAGGGTGGTGGGTTTCGAGTAGTGGGTGGGCACACACGAAGTCAGGTGACAGACAGTAGAAATAGTGAAGGGGGAGGAGGAAGGAGTCAGTAGGCCGAGGTAGGCTGAGCAGTAAAGAAGGAATCACACGTCCTGGATGAGTGGGGTGTAAGGAGCGCAGAATGTGAACAGAGCCAGTGCGAGCCGCAGAGAGAAAGCCTATCCGGAGCCAGCACCCTAGGAGTGTGAGGGACGAGAGGGACGGTGATACCCGGGCCCTAGAATTACAGCCGAGATGACAGACTGCAGGCAGAGTAGTCCTCCTATGATACTTGAAGGCACAGTAGAGAGCCTGGTAGAGCCTCACACGGGAGGACTGCTGGAGGCTAGGCTGAAGTAGAGTGTCGGCTCTAGAGGGGACCGTAGTTTCACCTGGCATCCCCAGACAACCGACGGGGGACCACAGCTACACGTTAGGGTCCCTACCCCAAAGGACAGGCAGCTCAGTGACAACCAGGAGGACCCAGAGGAGCCCGAGTCACCGCCATACTGTCCGGAGACGCACACCAAAGCGAACACAGAGAAAGAGTCAACAGCCTGGGAAGGACACTGGGACAGTGTGAGGGGTCACAGAGAGAGAGACCTGGCTGCAGGGAGCAAAGGGAACCCGGAGAGGGAGAGTGTGCCTGTGTACTAAGAACTGACCTGTACTGAACTGTAAGCTGAACTTGAGAACTTGAGAAGTAAACGTGGTGAACCCTGAACACGACTCCTTTGCATCTCTCTGCATGAATACTACTCCTTCCATACAGGTTTGCAGCAGCCCTACAACTGGAGAGCCACAGCATGCAGGCTCCAGCACTGAAGGAGGATTCCTGCAGCATCTGGACAGTAAGTGTACTGTACTCAGCACAAGGCCTGCACACTACACAATAGACTTTAACCATCACTGCCCCGGGGAACACAGTTCTGCCCACGGGAACTATTCCATCTACGCTGCCCCGGGGGTTCTGCAGCAGCGGCGGCCCCATTACTAGCCGCACACAGTGGGTGGCGTCACCACTGACATTTCCCTGTAAATATCCCCTTATTATTGCCAGGGCCCGGGACACGGACCGGACCAGGACCACCCGTGACTTCCCCAGTAGCAGACCCGGTCCGGTACCGAGTACCCCGTCCCAGTGGGCTCGACAAGAGCTTCATGAGCCACATCTAGCTCTGAGAGAGGTTCACGAGCCACATCCAGTTCTGAGAGACGGTCACAAGCCACATCCAGTTCTGAGAGAGGATCACAAGCCACATCCAGTTCTGAGAGAGTTTCACGAGCCACAGTCATTTCTGAGAGAGGTTCACGAGCCACATCCAGCTCTGAGAGAGGGTCATGAACCACATCCAGCTCTGAGAGAGAGTCGTGAGCCACTTCCATTTCTGAGAGAGTTCACAAGCCACATTCAGCTCTGAGAGAGGGTTGTGAGACACAGTCCAGTCCGTTCTGAGAAAGGTTCATGAGCCACATACAGATCAGAGAGCATTGTGAGCCACATCCAGCTCCTGCCCCCTCATAGTAGTTTGACTCAAAGCCATTATTTCAATAAAAATATAATGACAGCCAAAGCTTTTCCTGCAGCGATTACACCGAGGCAGTACACCAAGATCCAGATATTCCTTACTTATCCCTGATTCAGATCTGCTCTTCTATATACAACTACACACAAAAGTCACCATCTGTGGACTGCTCCACGTAGATGTTTGCTCGACTTAGTTGTAATGCAATATGCTGGAAGACAGCCCTTGAGCCACATGTGGTTCCTGAGCTAAAGGTTGGGGACCCCAGTCTTAGGCCATGTCGTGCATCGCCCACCAGGGCCGTGCGGTACTCGGGACCAGGTCGGTCAGTTCTTTGGGAGATCACGGTGGTGGTGACCCAGATCCATGACCCTGGGCGTGTAGTAAAGGGGAATATTTACAGGGGAAATTCCGTGACGCCACCTGTGGTACTTGGCCAGGGATGGCCGACGCTGCCGTTTCAGACCGCTGGGGTAGATGGTAGGGCAGCCGGGATGGAATCGCTCCCCACAGGTGGAGCCCCAGGGCAGATGGAATAGTCTATTTCAGGGACAGGGCTTTGACGATGAAGAGGGGCACAGGGTGTGAAAGGAGGAGACAAACACAGTTTGTGAAGTCTTTGCAAGTAAAGACTTGTTGAGTGAGCAAGGTTACCTGTCCTGTAAAGTACAGCCAGGTTATTCCCCAGGAGATTAGGATCACTCTGCCAAGACACCTTACATGGGCCTTCCCAGGTTGCTCTCTCCCTGCGCAGGATTCTCGCCTCACCTGCCCTGCGCCTTAGTGAACAGGGTCACAAGCTGATGGCTGCAGGCCTTGTCAGGCGACTGCAGCGGCATGTCCCCTGGCCCTAGTCCTAGCCAGCGTCCTGCGGATTATCCACGGTTTGTGGCTACTGCTCCTGCAAAGCCAGTGGCCTCCGGTTTTCCTGGTCAGGGCCTGGAGCACCCAAACCAGATCAGGGCCGGTCCCCTCTGGCAACCAGTCCCTCTGCCCGACTTGGGTCAGGCCGGATTCAGGGCCCAGGGGTGGACCCCCCACTTCCGTGTCCCCTAGGACTCTCTTTGTCCTGCGTTTGCTCTGGACACCTTCCTCCAACGTTCTCTCTCTCTGTTCTCTCTCTAACCTCTGCTAACCCCTCCTCCTGACCAGAAGATGGGGCCCTCTCTCTCAATAGAGTCCGCTTGAATCCCCTAGCCTGGAATTGGGATGATGTTGTGTGCAGTTCTGTGTGTCTTGGATTTGCGATCTCTCTCACCTGGGAACAGTGACACCACACCTATGGAGTAGGTGCAGTATCACTGTGGCGACCAGTTCGCAGGGGCGCCACATTCCTCCTTGGCAAAGCACATCACATCCGCGGGCTGCAGAACAAGTACAAGGTATTATGCAAAGAACTTAACAAGCCGGCTATTCTAAATACCTAGCCAGGATACACTATCTACATCACAGTAGCTGTACACAATTAGAAATGTTACTAAACTTATCCAGGTAATACTATTTACATTTGCACATTGTTCTCTGTCTTACGTATGCTGCTATTGCTTCCACGGCAACACGTCCTCAGGGGCTCGCCACCCAGCCATGTATCTCTGCTCCTCGGCCTTCTGTTGTTGCTGGCAATATTCTGCCTCGGGGATTATCTCCAACACATCCCCCACGCGAGCATCTCCCGACTGGGCCTCACCAGGGAACCCCATGAGCTCGTCCCCCTGGTACACCCAGTGAAAGTAGACCTCCGCGACTGGGGCGGCCCCCCTGTTGGATGATGGTTCGGGCTGCAGTGGGGTTGGTAATCAGTCTCCTGGGATCTCTCTCTTGTCCCACCCCACATCTCTGCGTGCCTGGTCAGTCTTAGGAGCTGGAGGTGGTTTAAAGGGCCCTAGCAGGGTATCCTCAGTCACTTGGACAGCGGTACCTGTTGTAGCCGTCGCTGCTCCGGGGCCGGGTTGCTCCTGAGCCGGGGACGGTGGCCCGATTGGCAGCTCTGTCTCCATCAGGTCTTTTTGCCACTTGTTGAAGGCAGTGATCTGGACCTTCAGAAGCTGCCTGCTCAGCTGCTCCATCTCGGCATTTAGGAGCTCGGACTTGACAGGCGACAACGAGCCTGCAGGAATTCTCAGGCCACCGGGGGAGTCCATAAGCTCGACCCCTGTTGCCAAAGCTCTTTGCCCGCTCTCCGCCATCGCGCCCTGAAACGCGTTGACTAATAACTCAATATTATATTCACCCTTTAATGCCTCATGGAATACAGCAGTGCAATTTTCAACCCTTTATCCTCTCTACTTTAAGTTTCTGAGATAATTATCTTTGGGTTTTCACTGGCTTGTAAGCCATAATCATCAACGTTTACAGAAATAAACACTTGAAATAGTTCACTCTGTGTGTAATGACTCTATATAATATATGTGTTTCACTTTTTGTATTGAATTTGACTCACCGTGACCGGTTCAACACGTTGCAGGTGTTTCTTCTTCCTCCTTGTCACGGGAACCGCGCCTGTGGCTGTGGAGGCCCGGTGGTACAGATCAAATAAAGACGTCGTTGAGTGAACAGTTTAGGGGTTAAATTGTTTCGTGACGCCACCTATGAGAGTTCCGGTAACTGTACCGGCGCTGCGGGGCCTCCGGTGGATGGAATGCAGCAAGATGGAACGCTCCCCACAGGCTGAGCGATGATCCCCGTAGCCAGGAGCTGCGCAAGATGTTCTGAGGCAGCTGCGGTTACCTTAGTGCGCGGAGACAGACAGTTCATAAGAAAGCACGGACACTGGAAGTCTCTGTAACGAGTACTTTACTGTAACCAGCAGGCAGTACATGGCATACAGTTACGGGCAGTGGACAGGGTGGACTCAGCAATGACCAGTGTTTCTCAGAGATCCGCAGTGTTCCTCCATTCTAACTACTTGTGTTGCCGTTGTCGCCCAGGAATGCCAGATCGGGTACAAGGAGGCTGCTTCAATGCCCTACCCAGGGTATACGTTCTGGGTGTTTTGGGGAGCCTTGTGTCCTTTTGGTGGGTACACCGCTGGCGTGACGACTGTGTGTGGCGGTGGTGGGGTGCTCCTGTAAAGCGGTCCCTCCACTCCTCTGGTTCGCATAGAAGTGATAAATGACTCCTAGCTTCGGTACCAGCGAACCGACTGTAGATGGGCACGGGATGTTTTTGGACCCGCATGTAGATGCCCGTAGATCGGTTGTTAAGGCACCGGAGTAATGGCGCTCAACCGGGGTGATGGCCAGGGGGCTGCATGGGACTGTGCAGGCCCCCTCTCCTAGGTTGCAGAGCTTGTTGGACTTGCTCCCTTCTCCTCCGTTGCCAAGTCAGTTCTCCCCGCACTCTACCACTACACTCCGCCCACCAGGACCTGATTGGCCCTCTATTCTGATGATGCATGTAGGGTATGGATCTCTGAGTTAACCTTGTGACTTCTGAGTCAGAGAATATTGCTGCTGCTGTTTTGGCTGCAATACCCTCCTGTGACGCGCTCGTTGCGGGGCACCACAAATTACTGAAAAAATTAACTTTTTGATGATATTCTACTTCATTGAGATGCACCTGTAAATGGTGCCATCCACAATTATTCATGTTTATGGTGGGAAAGGAACCACAAACCCTTGTATTATTTCCAATGCAGACGACTGCCGATACTGTACGGATAATCCTAGACACAACATTGTAATGTAATGACATGTGAGGTCGGCGCTGACTCCACCAGTCTATCGTCCTCCGGGGAGCAGTTGTGAGCAGCTCATTATCCTTCAGGAGAGCTTCTCCATCATCTGACCTGTACTCAGCCTCTGTGATCATCATCACTGATGGGAGGTCTGAAACCTCCTATGTTCATTTTACTGCAGGTTATTAAAGGTTTCTTGTACAGGAAACAGATTTTAAATTGCCATACGAGGGGATTCTAAATTAATAAGGTGGGGAGGATTATTTATGACCCTCATCTATTAGTGAAAACAAGCAGCTGTTAGAGAGACTGACTCAGCATCGCTTTGTAATACATGGACAGCCCATTGGGGACCATGTAATACATCCTACAGTAACATTATGAGGACATTCAACATTTGTGCTTGGATTTCACAGCGTACAATGGTTGCTGGTTGTCTTTTATAACACAAAGTGATTCCCCAAATCCCACAACCTTTGTCAGGGACTGTGTAAACAGATTTCTGCTATGTAAGAGAGCAGTGTGATATAAGTACAGAGACCCTGATTCCAGTGATGTTTCCCTTACTATGTTGTGTTGCTCAGTGTTTTATCAGACGAAGGTTATCACTACAGTACTAGGCTTCTCCTATCTCCTAGTCAATAGATCTGGGTAATCGAATACCCACCACTGATGAGCAGCTTTTTGTCAATGCACAGTGTTCACAGTAATCTGCCACTCAGTGGTGTGTTGGGGAAGGGGGGGGGGGTTTATACAGAGCTCGTGATTCAGAGAACTCTTAGATCTGCAGCAAAGACACCAGCGATTTTTCAAAATGACAGCAAGCAGCACAGTAAGTGACACATCTCCGGAATCAAGGTCACTGCTCCGACATTGTTCTGCTCTCAGATTACATACAAAATCCGGGATAAAGATTAATTTTAAAGGCAATCTGCCACCAGGTTTTTGCTACTGCATCTGAGAGCAGCATAATATATGGAAAGAGACTCTGATTACAATGATGTGTCACTTACTAGGCTGCTTGCTGTCATAAAATCACTTTTATCTGCTGCAGACCTAGCAGTTCTCTGAATGCTGAAACAAGCACACCACTGAGTAGCAGGTTTCTGTCCATGAACAGTGTACAGAGAAAGCTGCTAATTAGTGGTGAGCAAACCTGAACTGTAAACCTAGTGTCTGTGAGCAGACCCTGAACATAGATTTCCCAGGAAAGTCCTTGCACTAAATCTGCATCTCCTGGTAGAAAAAGCACCAAAAACGTGACAAACGCGTAACGTTGTTGCAGCATATTTCTATCACAAATGCATGAAAAAATTCATCAAAAATGCATCACGTTTTTGGTGCGCCACAAGAACGGACATGCTGCAGATATATCTTTCCACCAAATCTGGAAAAAAAATGTGCACAAAACGACAGAATTCCTATAGACTTTGCTGGCATAAGGATTTGCATGTGCACTACAAACGCATCACAGGATTTTTCTTTGTGTTTTGTGCTTATTCCTCTTCACTTACATAATCTGTAATGGGGAGGGGGTGTTCATAGACTTTGACAGATCACAGCTGCCATTAACCCCTTATATGATCTGGGTGGGTGGCACATCTAATGTAGCAATAACTATGGGCCCAGGCTGAGAATGCCTACCCCCAATTGTCTGCGTTATCTTGGCAGGGTATCAAAATTGTTGGGATCCCCATAACAGTTTTTAAATTAATTAATTGAAATAATTTGAAACAAAATGTGTGGGTTCCGTCGTATTTTGATACCCAGCCGAGATAAAGTGCACAGCCGCGGGCTGCAGGCTGCCACACCAATTTTTTCCAATTGATTATTTACTTTTTGGTGGGCCAATTCTAACGCATCGGGTATTGTAGAATATTTATATAGTTTATTTATGTAGATTTAAGAATAAAGCAATAAATACACAGGATTTTCTGGGTAAAATATATGCATTATCATTTAAATCCCGCGCCAATATCGCTGATTGGTTGTGGCCGCCCCTTTAAGATGTGGTTGGGGACCGCCCCTTTAAGAGATGGTTGGGGACCACCCCTTTAAGACGTGGCTGGGGACTGACCCTTTAAGGAGTGGTTGCGGACCGCCCCTTTAAAACGTAATTGGGGACCACACCTTTAAGATGTGATTGGGGAGCGCCTCTTTATGATGTGGCGACCAATCACTGACGCAGGATTTCCTTTACAGACAGAATTAGACTATTATATAGTAGACTAGTGTTTACGGCAACCAATCACAGAGGTTGGACGGGGGAAGCAGGGGAATATTTATAAGGTTTAATGAGCGGACCTGGAAACAGTGTGACAGTCGCGCTGAAACTCAGTAAGTATAATTGTCCTGCTGCTTATCCACATTTTGCTTCCTTTTGCAGCCCCCTAGCCACTATTTTATAGCACTGAAGTGTGGATCCCCATAGACGTATATGGGGTTTGGGGTTCAGACTCAAGTGTGGTGAATCCAAACATCTGAGAGTTCACCCATCTCTACAGCTAATGAATGGTGGGAATGGAGTAATACAGAGCTCGTGAATATGCAAGACTACATAGCTGCAGGTTAATCCTCTATTGATAATCTCCTTATGATAAAACAATGATTTTACTAAAACGTCAGTGAAGAGTTCTGTAAGTGACACTGCTGTAATCATACATTATGCTGCTCTCAGCTTAGGTGGCAAAAACCTGCTGACAGATTCCCTTTAAGCTGGTCTAGTCTAATCCTAACCTTTTCTGGCACTGAATTAATATATGACAATCGCTTTTCACCTCTGGAGATATGGGTTTCTATAGACATGACCTATGCCCTACCTCCTCACTCTATTATTTACAATAATCATTGTGCAAATTCCAAGTATACTAAATGCTGTGATTAAAGGGGTCCGGTGTAAAATGATAAGTCTGCAGTCTATCTATGTGTCACTGTATGTGACTAGAGACTCGTGAATTCTCACATCACATGCACTGTATTCACCGGAGAGTATCAGATATGCAGACTCATGGCCAGAACATGACTAGCTGGGCGCAGCTATCTAGTCCGATTCTGGCCAGGGGTCAGAATATCACATGCTTGCAGCCATGTGACCCCCATTCACGACACCAGTGAATCCACTATGTGCGATGGAAGGATTCACAAGTCTGCAGTCACACACAGAGGCACATAGAGGGACTGCAGACTTATCATTTTAGACATCCCTTTTAAGGAACCTGCAAATAGGAAACTGATACATTTTGCTTGCGCTGACACATTGTAAAACAAACTGTCAGGATCACAGAAAGCGCACAGAGGATTCTATACATGGATACAATTGTACCAAACCCTCAGTCACAAGAAGGATGTTGCCATGCAGTGGTGTAACCTGAAGCTCATGGGTCTCGGTGCGAAAGCTCCAACAGGGCCCCCAATTACTGCAAATCATTAATAGTATTAGTCTTTTTCTATAGGCCAAAGGAACTATTGAGGCTCCCTAGGCTCCAGGGCCCGGGTGCGATCACAACCCCTGCACCTATTCTACTTGCGCCCCAGTTGCTATCCAGTGGTGTAACTTCAGGCCCAGGGGCCCTGATACGAAAGCTCCAACGGGGCCCCCAATTACTGCACATCTTTAATAGTATTAGTCTTTTTCTATAGGCCAATGGTACTCCTGGGGGCTGGGGCCCCCCTAGGCTGCAGGGCCCGGGTACGATCACAACCCCTGCACCTATTGTAGTTACGCCCCTGTTGCTATCTATGTATTGCACAGGATGCTGACATGATAAGTGACGTTTTAATGTCCACAATGTCAGACATCACAGCGCTAGGCATTTCATATCCATTACTCCATAGTTATTACATCCCAGAGCCGATCAATCTGTCATCCCCGGTACAAATCCTGTTATTTCACCATGATCCTTCTCATCAGATTACTCAGCGGTTTATCTTGATAACTCAGCTGCTGGATTATGATAAATGGAGATTTGCTGCAGGATTCACTGTGAAACCTCAGGGAATTTACAGATCTAGATCCAGTAATACGATTGTCACGGTGTCATCTAGAATAATCCGGTGCCTGCAGTACTCACATCTGACCGCTAGATGGCGGCAGAACATTGCCCAGACTTCCACAAGCGTTGAATAATAACTTGCGCGTTGTAAAGCTGTTTGGTCCTTCTAGGGATCCGTAGAGGCGGCTGACTTGAACACACGGAAGGGAAAAAAGAGAACGTTCATGTCTCGGTAAGTGGCGCTATGACTCGTGTAGAACTACTAGTTCCAGCATTAGTGTAGGAGGGCATGCTGGAAGTTGTAGTTTTTCTGGAGTCGCGTGGTGAACGTGTTATACAGCTTTGATAACATTGTATCTATTGTAAACCATATGAATATCATATCTGTGACGTCATCTATGGAGTCTGGGGGTCACGTGACTGCTAATGTGCCTGCAGCAGCGCAAAATAATGAATGTTAGGAACTACAAAAATTATTACTACAATATAGAGATTGTCTCCTACAAGGCACCGTATAGCAGCACCCTATGGCGGCACAGTATGGCAGTACCCTATGGCGGCACAGTATGGCAGTACCCTATGGTGGCACAGTATGGTGGCACACTATGGCGGCACCCTATGGTGGCACAGTATGGCAGCACACGTCGTGTGTAATCACTCATTTTCATACTTGACCCCTGATCAGGGACATAACTACAATAGGTGCAGGGATTGCAATCGCACATGGGCCCTGGAGCCCAGGGGGCCCAAAAGTCCATTTCGACTATAGAAAAAGATTAATGTTATTAAAGATTTACAATATTTGGAGGCCCTGTTGGAGCTTTTGCATCAAAGCCCATTATCTTCAAGTAAAGCCAGCCACTGCCCCTGATCATATGCAAAATTTCAAGGGTTCGTCTGGTCTCACCATATTGATGACTCGTCCATAGGACGGTGGGGGTCCAACACGACACACGCACCACCCAGCTATTATTGGCGCCTATTCAAAAGAATATGTTTTGTTCTTCAGTACCTGATCATTGAATGGAGCCGTGCTCAGCTCCACCTTCCGTGTGTATGTATCTGGACCTTGCAGCAGTGGATTGGTGGGTACCAGCTGTCGGACCCCTAGCCTACAGACCGGACAGCCACTTTCATGTCTATACGTGAACTGACATCCTGTGTATTCTCTCGGTATAGTGGCCTATGTCAGCATGGGATATTTTGGGCAGGAAGTGAACAGTAAGTTCTTGAAATTGATCTATTGAAAGCAGAAAAAAAATAGGATAATTACGTTCTTGTCTAGACCGGATAGTAATGTCCGGACAGCTGGGTCAGAGAATCTCCATACTGCTAGGTCTTGTGTGCTCCTGATGAATATTTGTTAGTACCAAAATTAGGCTGAGATAGGACAATTGGTGAATCAGGGTGGGTAGACACATAATTGGTGCAATCTGTGCAATCGCTCAGGGACCCAGTCCCTCCTCCAAAGCAGCTTCTGTAGCTGAGACCCAAAGTGATGAATTATGAAGTGTTATTGGACTATAAGGGTATGTGCACATCTGACGTTTGTGCATCTCTGCAGTCCGTCCAAAAACCTGGGTTTTTTTTAGCAGAAACTGAGTTTTCTGTGCTCAGCAGTGTCCCTCGTTTTTTGCTCGTTTTCCGCCCGGTTTTACAGCGTTTTTCTCGGCGGTTTTCTCGGCGGTTTTGAAAACTGAGTTTTTTGTGCACTTGATCAGCTGAAACCGCTGGAAAAACGGTGGAAAGAAGTCACTTGCTCTATTTTTGGAAAACCGGTGGAAAAACTCAGTTTTGACTGAGAAAACTCAGTTTTGACTGAAAACGACCAGAAGAAAACCGTTCTAGTGAAGACAGAGTTTTCTAAAATCCATTGACTAGCATGTTAATCCAACCGGAGGGTAGGATTAACATAAATTAACATAAAACTGAGCGGAAAACGCCGACGGAAAACGTCCAAAAGCAGCCCACAAAACGACTGATGTGCACTTACCCTTAATGCTCATATCTTGCTCTTGCATAGGGACCCATTTTGGACTGTCCAAACCTTAGTCAGAGTAAGGGTGCGTTCACACACTGCATATTTATTGCATATTTTTATGCTAGTGCTGTTGGAGTTTTTGTAGCCAAAACCAGGAGTGGAACAATCAGAGGAAAAGTCTAAGGGTAAGTGCACATCAGTCGTTTTGTGGGCTGCTTTTGGACGTTTTCCGTCGGCGTTTTCCGCTCAGTTTTATGTTAATTTATGTTAATCCTACCCTCCGGTTGGATTAACATGCTAGTCAATGGATTTTAGAAAACTCTGTCTTCACTAGAACGGTTTTCTTCTGGTCGTTTTCAGTCAAAACTGAGTTTTCTCAGTCAAAACTGAGTTTTTCCACCGGTTTTCCAAAAATAGAGCAAGTGACTTCTTTCCACCGTTTTTCCAGCGGTTTCAGCTGATCAAGTGCACAAAAAACTCAGTTTTCAAAACCGCCGAGAAAACCGCCGAGAAAAACGCTGTAAAACCGGGCGGAAAACGAGCAAAAAACGAGGGACACTGCTGAGCACAGAAAACTCAGTTTCTGCTAAAAAAACCCAGGTTTTTGGACGGACTGCAGAGATGCACAAACGTCAGATGTGCACATACCCTAAAGGGCCCGTCACACACAACGATATCGGTAACAATATAGTTGCAGTGTCACTGGTTTGGTGACACCTATCAACGATGAGTTGTTAATCGCAGATTTATGAACTGCGTCATAAATCTATGTTGGTCGCCTGCTGAACGCGAAGCATCGCTGCGGGAGACCAACGATCAACGAGCTCCCAGCACTACACAGCAACGCTGGGAGCTGGTATCCAAGGTAAACTGCGGGTAACTCAGCGCTGCACGGCCCTTAGTTACCTGCTGTTTTCCTTGGATGCCAGCATGCTTGCTGGTAAGTCTGCCTGTGTGACAGCTCACCAGCGATCAGCCTTCAATGTCCCAGCGATCTCGATCGTTGGTGGGATCGCTGGGACATTGTAGCGTGTAATGGGGCCTTAAGGCTGGCTTCACATAGCGGGTCTGATCTGATCCGTGGCTGTCAGGGTGAACCTGACAGCCCCAGACCAGATTTTGGCCCCATAGTGTCCTATGGAGCCGGATGGTAGCTCTCTGCCAATTCAGTTTCCATCTCTCCGGGACAATTCAGATTTCTCTCATGGACACAAAAACGTTGCTTGAAACGTTTTTGTGTCCGAGAGGAGAAAAATCTCTCCTAATTACCTACTCCTGGATTCTCCCGGATCATCCCGCATCTGGGGCAATCTGGCGCCGGGAGGATCCGGGAACCTGACGCCTGCTGTTTCAGGACCGCGGCTAGCTCCCTGTGAGCCGCAGTCCTGAATCATCAGCAGTGTCAGCTGCGTCCGGCTGCACACCGGACCGGAGGGCATATTAGCCCTCTGGTTCTGTGTGCTGATCCGGTCCGGGGCTGTCAGGTTCACCCTGGCAGCCACGGATCGGATCAGACCCGCAGTGTGAAGCCAGCCTAATAGAAACAAGTGCCCCACTTCTGTATTTAATCAGCCACTCCTGGTTTTTCCTACAAAAACTGCAACAGCACTTGCGTAAAAATATGCAGCAAATACGCAGTGTGTGAACGAACCCTAAGGGCCCCGTCACACGGGGCTGGGGATGTCGGCGGCCAATGGCGGGGGCGTGCACGCTCTTGCCGCCCCCACCAGCGTCGCCGTCCCCCGTTTACACGGGGTGACACCACCAGCCCCGCGCCGGCGACCTGTCAGGCGGCATCGCCGCCGGGGTGTCTGAAAACCCCGGCACCGATGCAGGACAATGGGAGCCTATGGCTCCCATCGCCTGAAAGGTCGCCGGTGACCGGTTACATGGGGCGATGTGTGCACATCACCCCATGATGGTCACCTGGTTTCAGAGCATTGCTCTGAAACCAGGTGACCTCCCGGCACCGGCGACATTGCCCCTTTACATGGGCGGCGACATCGCCCCGTGTAACAGGGGCTTAAGGGTTATGATTGAACAAGGTTTATTGATGTAGAATGAGAGCAATGGCTAGAGTGTCTGATCACGGAAGCGGTACTGTAGTACATATAGCCAGAAAAAGTTACTGCTGTTGTGCTAAAAAGGTGTTGGAACAAACAGAGCATTGCATCTTGCGGTTTATGGGGGCTATGTCGCTACAGATTGTTCAGAGAGCCCATATTGATCCTTTCTCACCACCAAAAGTGCTGACGATGAACATGTGAACATCAAAATTAGACTATGAAGCATAGGAAGAAGGTGGTCTCCTCATTAAAAATCATGTTTTCTTCTACATAACATGGATGGGCCAAGGTGCATGTATCATAAATGGGCAAGAGATGGCAGCAAGATTAAATGGGTTGTCCATTACTTGGACAACCCCCTTCTCATTCCCCATGTTTGACCCCATGAAAGTAAAAAAGCTTATACTCACCTCCGATGCTGGCACAGTTCGAGCGGTGATGGCGCTTCTGTTCCCAGGGGTCACATGTTCCCAGGGGTCACATGAACCCAGGGGTCACATGAACCCCGCGTCTAATTACTGCTGCTTTTCTCTCCCTGCCTCCGCTTGAATTAGTAATTAACAGGAAGGAAGTGAATGGTAGCTACAGCTCTCACTTCCTGCTGATTATTTATATGTCTGAAGGCGGTGACTGTGAAGCTGGAAGTGATTGGGTGCAGGGTTCGCATGTTATCACAACCTCATGTGACCCCTGCAAACAGGAGTCCCGACACTACTGGAACAACATCAGCACAGGAGGTGAGTATAGTTTTTTTGTATTTTAATGGGGATAAATATGGGGAACAGAATAAGTTTTCCTAGTAGCGGATAGCGGACAACCCCTTTAACTACGGGAAGAAGATCAGCCAGCAGAGTCAGTGTTACACTTTTGCAATGTTTTGCAGGGAAACCTTCCTGCTGTTCATATGGATGTGACATGTACCGCCTACCTAATCATTGTACTGATCAGGCCATAATATTTCCTATGGTTGAGTCTTGAGATGTCTTTTAGCAGGATAGTGCCTCCATGTCACACTCCAAAAATAATTCAGGAATGGTTTGGGGGGGAGCATAATGACAAATTGACTTGGCTTCTAAATTCTACAGATATCAATCTGCTGTAAAAAGAATTATTATACGTTGAGACTGCACCTCACAAATCACACGACATAAAGAGGTTTTCCCACAAACAAAGTTGATTTGAATCAATAGATCTTTGAATAATAATTATTTCCACAATTGGATGTTAAAAATTAAATGTTTCTGTGCTGAGATAATCTATGCGTCCTTGCTATGTGCTGTGTAATGGATGTGTCTGACCATACAGAGACATGGTCTGATCATACCACATTTCCTGTGCCGAGATAATGTTGTATATGTGTTGAAAAAATGTTGTCCAAATGGAAGCCGACTCCAGAAGAAGGTGCCCCAGTTGCAGGTGCTGCGGTGTTTACCTGCTGTGCCCATCTTTGTGCAACAGAGTGGGAGCTTCTCCCTACAAATGTGTCCCTGCTATGTACACTGTAATGGATGTCTCTGACCGTACAGGGACATAGTCTGATCATACCACATCTCCTGTGCTGAAATAATCTTATATATGTGTCCCTGCTATGTATTGTGTAATGGATGTGTCTGACTGTACAAGGACATGGTCTGATCATACCACATCTCCTGTGCTGAGATAATCTTATATATGTGTCCCTGCTATGTATTGTGTAATGGATGTGTCTGACCATACAGAGACATGGTCTGATCATACCACATCTCCTGTGCTGAAATAATCTTATATATGTGTCCCTGCTATGTATTGTGTAATGGATGTGTCTGACTGTACAAGGACATGGTCTGATCATACCACATCTCCTGTGCTGAGATAATGTTATATATGTGTCCCTGCTGTGTACTGTGTAATGGATGTGTCTGACCATACAGAGACATGGTCTGATCATACCACATCTCCTGTGCTGAGATAATCTTATATATGTGTCCCTGTTGTATACTGTGTAATGGATGTATCTGACCGTACAGGACATGGTCTTATCATACCACATCTCCTGTGCTGAGATAATCTTATATATGTGTCCCTGCTATGTAATGTTTAATGGATTCACTTGAGAAAGGCGCAATTAGCGCCGAAACGCGTTTTGGAGACTGGGAATCCCATATTGAATTAATAAAACCTAGAGGTAATTATTCACAGAGCGATGTCCTGGCTGTGTCCTTAGCGCTGACATAATATCACTTCTTATTTGAACGAATTACACAGTACATAGCAGGGAAACATATATTAGATTATCTCAACCCGGGAGACGTGATATGATCAGACCATGTCCCTGTACAATCAGACACGACCATTACACAGTACATAGAAGGGACACATATATAAGATTATCTCAGCACAGGAGATGTGATATGATCAGACTATGTGCCTGTACGGTCAGACACATCCATTACACAGTACATTGCAGGGACACATATATAAGATTATCTCAGTACAGGACATGTGGTATGATCAGACCATGTCCCAGCAATTTCACTTCTTGTAATATATTTGTTTTTTTGCTTGCACCTAACATTAGGTGTTGCCAGTCCTTTCTCTACATAATATTAGACATTTTTTGGACTGTGCACCCTTCCTCCGCCCTGTAGCTACAACTGCCCCTTCATTTTGCTGTAGCCTAGGTCCTGGGACACACCTCCCAGCTGATTTTAACTGCATTCACACACTTATAAATTCATCCAAGCAGTAGTATACAGCATAGAGTGTTAGCATAGGACCCGGTAAGATGAGAGCACTTTGTCGTAGTTACCGGGCTCTTCCACAGTGGCGCCAATGTTGAAGCTAAGTCTCTCTTTTCTTTTTTCTAGTGCAGTATTTACTGTGATCCCATTTCATATATCCCCTTTTAGCTGTACATATAGCCCTGTGTTTTCATTATAGTCAGTAGCCATTAGCTTTTCCATATTCCTATTATGTTTAGTGTTGCAGCAATTTCACTTCTTGTAACATGTCCCTGTATGGTCAGACACATCCATTACACAGGGGCACATATATAAGATGATCTCAGCAGAGGAACATTGTTTTTAAACACATTCAATTGTGGAAAATACTATTATTCAAATATCAATTGATTGAAATCAACTTTAAAATTAACTTTGTTTTTGGGAAAACCCCTTTAAATTCTAGCTACACTTTTTTTTGTCCCAACAAATCGAGAGTACAAGTAAAGATTAATAACTTTGTAATACAATATATCTAATTGGTGAAATAGTCTTTTTCCCCCCTCTTGAGGCACTTTTCGGCTGCGTTCACACGCTGAGTATTTGTCGCGTCTTTTTACGCGCATTTTTTAAAAATAAATACGATAAATGCGAGAGGACAACTTGAATTGTGCTTTTCTACACGCGTTTCTTCCAGTGCTTCTAATGGGGCTTATGGAGAAAATGCGCATGAAAATGTGCAAAGAATTGACATGTTCATTCTTTTTACGCGCACGTTTTTTGCTCCAAAAACGCTGCGTAAAATTATGCGCCGTCTGAATGGCACAAAGTGAATGTCCATTTGCAGCAAAAACTCGCGACAAATACGCAGCGTGTGAACGCAGCCTTCTCCTGCATAAATGATTCACTTTTAAAACATCTGACTCCAGATCTGTCTTCAGTTAGGGATGAAATTCCACTTGTTTCTATAAAGGTCTGTGGAGGGTGAAGATGCTGGTAGGGAACTAAAGCAAAATAGCACAGTGACAAGGCCTGAAACTTATCAGTCCAAATGCAAAATCCTTAAAGGGCTTGTCTGAGACCTGGGTCACCTGGTGTATACAGCACCTGCCCCCAGCCAATCAGATCTTCCCGTGCAGACAGTGACTGATGCGCATTTATGAAGCTGCATACAGTTGTGGCCAAAAGTATTGACACCCCTGCAATTCTGCCAGATAATACTCAGTTTCTTCCTGAAAATGATTGCAATCACAAATTCTTTGGTATTATTATCTTCATTTAATTTGTCTTCAATGAAAAAACACAAAAGAGAATGAAGCAAAAAGCAAAACATTGATCATTTCACACAAAACTCCAAAAATGGGCCAGACAAAAGTATTGACACCCTCAACCTAATACTTGGTTGCACAACCTTTAGCCAAAATAACTGCAATCAACCACTTCCGGTAACCATCAATGAGTTTCTTACAATGCTCTGCTGGAATTTTAGACCAGTCTTCTTTGGCAAACTGTTCCAGGTCCCTGATATCTGAAGGGTGCCTTCTCGAAATTGCCATTTTTAGATCTCTCCACAGGTGTTCTATGGGATTCAGGTCTGGACTCATTGCTGGCCACCTTAGAAGTCTCCAGTGCTTTCTCTCAAACCATTTTCTAGTGCTTTTTGAAGTGTGTTTTGGGTCATTGTCCTGCTGGAAGACCCATGACCTCTGAGGGAGACCCAGCTTTCTCACACCGGGCCCTACATTATGCTGCAAAATTTGTTGGTAGTCTTCAGACTTCATAATGCCATGCCCACGGTCAAGCAGTCCAGTGCCAGAGGCAGCAAAGCAAACACAAAACTTCAGGGAACCTCCGCCATGTTTGACTGTAGGGACCGTGTTCTTTTCTTTGAATGCCTCTTTTTTCTCCTGTAAACTCTATGTTGATGCCTTTGCCCAAAAAGCTCTACTTTTGTCTCATCTGACCAGAGAACATTCTTCCAAAACGTTGTAGGCTTTCTCAGGTAAGTTTTGGCAAACTCCAGCCTGGCTTTTTTATGTCTCGGGGTAAGAAGTGGGGTCTTCCTGAGTCTCCTACCATACAGCTCCTTTTCATTCAGACGCTGACGGATAGTACGGGTTGACACTGTTGTACCCTCAGACTGCAGGGCAGCTTGAACTTGTTTGGATGTTAGTCGAGGTTCTTTGTCCACCATCCGCACAATCTTGCGTTGCAATCTCTCGTCAATTTTTCTTTTTTGTCCACATCTAGGGAGGTTAGCCACAGTGCCATGGGCTTTAAACTTCTTGATGACACTGTGCACGGTAGACACAGGAACATTCAGGTCTTTGGAGATGAACTTGTAGCCTTGAGATTGCTCATGCTTCCTCACAATTTGGTTTCTCAAGTCCTCAGACAGTTCTTTGGTCTTCTTCCTTTTCTCCATGCTCAATGTGGTACACACAAGGACACAGGACAGAGGTTGAGTCTTTAATCCATGTCAACTGGCTGCAAGTGTGATTTAGTTATTGCCATCACCTGTTAGGTGCCACAGGTAAGTTACAGGTGCTGTTAATTACACAAATTAGAGAAGCATCACATGATTTTTCTAACAATGCCAATACTTTTGTCCACCCCCTTTTTTATGTTTGGTTTGGAATTATATCCAATTTGGCTTTAGGACAATTCTTTTAGTGTTTTTTCATTGAAGAGAAATTAAATGAAGATAATAATACCAAAGAATTTGTGATTGCAATCATTTTCAGGCAGAAACTGAGTATTATCTGACAGAATTGCAGGGGTGTCAATACTTATGGCCACAACTGTAGTTCCGTGAACAGATTAGTGTCCGCAGCCGGGTTCTGCACATCTACCTCTTATTCCAATCAACAGGGGGCAGATGTTAAGTTTACAGCCACGCGCAATACAAGAAAGGTCTGATGGTTTTAGTACTAAGGGAAAAAAACTTCTAGAAATGCAGGAAGAAAGTTAAGTAATTGCCAGAAATAATAACATTCTTCATGTACACATGACAGCGTTTCATGAATATTCATCCATAAGTGAGGTAACACTTTAAGGGTATGGAGTAAGACGTGACAGCACCTACAGACTACACAGGGTTTGTTTGTGATCTGTATACTTGAATGATCACAGATTAGTACAGGAGCTGGGTGCACTGCTTATTAGAGTATGTGACCCCAACCTGTAGCTCAGGGGCCACATGTGGCTCGAGGGCCTGTGATGTGTGGCTCATGGCTGTCTTCCAGATTGGTACATCAGGTTCAGCAAACTGCTATGAAGATCAGATCTCCAGAGGGTGACTTATGTGAGTAGTCTCATAAACATGAGCAGATCCTAATGGGCGTGAGGAAGAAACCCTTCGATCTTGGTATACTACCTTGGTGTGATTTCTGCTGTCATTTTACCAGGATTGGATGCTCTGGGCATCACTACTGTGCTCTCTCAAGGTCAGAAAGGCTGGGGACCTCTACATTAGAAAAACAGATAAAGATGAGAAATATGCACACCCCTTAAAGAGGTTGGCCAAGACTTTTATATTGATGGCCTATCCTTAAAGGGGACCTGTCACCCCCTGCTGCATGGCAATCTAAATGCAGCATGTCTGCAGCATTCAGGGAAGGGGTCCTCCATGTGTTTGTGTGCTGTGCACCTCAAGATATAGGCTTAGAAAAACTTACAGTTAGAAGCCATGGAGGCAGTCCCTGTGGCTGGAGTGAGCTCGATTGACTGGGAGGCCATTCCTTCCCTCTCTGCCTATCTGTGCTGCCTCCTGCTGTGCTGTTTATGCTTTGTTCAGACACCAGGGCAGGAATCTGGAGCTGACCTCAGGACAAATGATTTGCATCTGCTCTGAGTGACAGAGAGCAATAGAGGAGGAGGGCAGAACCAGCACAGCAGAAGCAGCACAGAGTGGCAGAGGGGGAGGGAATGACCACCAGTCAATCAAGCTCCCTCCAGCCACAGGACTGCCTCCATGGCTTCTAAGTTTTTCTAAGCCTGTATCTCTGGGTACACAGCACAAACAGACAGATGGGGGACCCCTTCCCTGAATGCAGCAGACAGGCTGCATTCAGTGCTGCATTTAGATTACCATGCAGCAGGGGGGTGACGGGTCCTCTTTAAGATAAGTCATTATTATTAGATGGGGTGCTCTTCCCAGTGGCGGTGGAAGTGATCAGTTGCAGATCCAAACAGCACAGCTCCGTTAACTTAGTAGTGCAGAATAGAGGTGGGTTTGCAGTACCTGGCCGTGGCCACTACACCGTTGATAAAGCTGTGCTGTGCACCTCCACAACTGATCACATTTGTTCACCACAGCCGGATGTCAAACCCCACTAATTTCATATTGATGACCTATCCTAAATAAAAAAAGTAATGGAAACCCCCTTTAATTGTGCTGTGTTCAATTAGATGAATAAAGCTCATTCGGGGTCTTTCTCTTTGTTGTGGAAGTAGTGATGTCCAATCATGTGGATTGATTTAGACCTTACTTTATGACCAAAGTTTAAATCATGCAGCAAGTTTTTAATTTCCCCTCCCTATTGGAGAAATGAAGTGTTTCCTAGTTACTATTGATATTATGGACTCCCTTGTTAATGCTGCATTTGCTGAGAGCACTGAGAAGGCGGGAGAGTTCCAGGTTTCTTACAAGTGCTGCACAGGGCTGGGAAGAAATTCGGATTCCTCGATCTCTCCTGACACTGATAACTTCAGTTGTCTACATAATATTTCAGTTTTATGTTTATTTTCTACTCCGGTGATTGTGCAATTTTCATTTCTTGATCACGCCCTGGCACACCCTGATCCTGTGCTTATGGCAAATTACAACTCAAAGAACTTTGGATCTTATCTCGAAGGTGTGAAAAACGTGCCATCAAGACTGGAAATTGAATTCCAGTCTAGCCTCAGTTACAGTATATTGCTCTCAGTTGCAGCAAGTGACCACTAGGGGGAGTCAGGAGACTGGGTGAAGCTGGTGACTGTGGCGTGTTTGGGCAAAGGTCTGCATGTCCTTTTAACTAACTAATTCACACATACTGCCAGGCTTAATCACTCTCACAGGTATTTTTGCCTGAATCCTAATATTTCTAATGATTCCTTGTAAAATAATACCTTCTGCGTTGGCTGCCTGATCAGCCTGCGGGGGATGTCTAAGGATATTGCTTAAGTAAAAATGTCAAAACTCCTTGATTGCCCCTTATGTGAGTTAATGGAGTGTACATGGCTGTCTCCTCTCCGGTACATGATAGACTTTGATGGTGGGATAGAAGCTCCTCTAGGTCTGCGGCAAGCTCGGTGTATCAGGTTCAATCCATTGCCAAGTTATATGCCAACTAACTGATTAAAGATACTGGTGCCCGTCCCATGATCCACTTCATTTATCTATTCTTACGTACACACATAAAACTTGTAAAACTGGGGTAAAACTTGTCATCGGGTTCCCAAATATATGTCTGTGGAGTAGAGGGGTCCATTTCATCCACCTAGGTGGAAGGTGTAACCCTCTGTAATCAAAGGGGGTACACAGGGGCGCAGCAACCATGTGGCCAGTTGAGCTGGTCAGTTCAGGCGGCACTATTTACTTCTAAACAGGGGGGCGGCAATGTGGCAGGCACCCTGCACATAGCAACTTCTATGGGGCCTGCCTCCCGCAATGTGCGCACTGTTTCGGCCGCTGTCTCTGCCCTCACATCTCCCGCCTACGGCAGCTCTGCAGGACAGGAAGTGATGACGTCATCACTGAGCATCCCGCTGTGCAGAGCGCGGGATACACGCTGAAGATACCTAGAGGTCGAGCAGCGAGGATCAAAGACAATAGGTTGGTAATCAGTGCTACCTCCTGTGCCGTAAGGATGCAGGACTTCGTCTACACGCCCACCG
Organism: Allobates femoralis; assembly: GCA_033576535.1. Taxonomy (NCBI): domain Eukaryota; kingdom Metazoa; phylum Chordata; class Amphibia; order Anura; family Aromobatidae; genus Allobates; species Allobates femoralis. Next base: position 399,300,999 of record JARQOC010000006.1, on the reverse strand, counting down.
CTCTGCAGCCATCATTGTGTGTGTATGCTTGTGCCAAGCCGCCATTACCATTAATGACCCTTGTTCTGGATTCTTCTGTGTAGTTCTTGTATGTGCGTCTGATGGCACTGACATCCTTGTGTTTGGACATCTTTTTTTCTATTTCTCTGAATTAAAATATCCACTATTGTCCTCAATATTACAGGATACCAGGATACATATAGATCTGTATGAACCAGATTTATGGAATTGCTAACAATTCAAAAAAATTACTAGTGGGGGGGGGGGGTCGCTGTTTTGCAGTTCTCCTCCGGCAGCACAGAGGCTAGGTTCACCCCTGGGGGTCCAGGAGTGAATGTTATAAAATAAAAAAAAATCTATTAAAATAAATATAATAAAGTGATAATCACCATACTGATCTCTCACAATGCTTGAGTCCCTTGCCTTTCTCTCTGGTTCCTATTTTTTTTCAGGAGGGTAAGTGACCGCTGCAGCCAATCATTGCAGTCAGGCATGCTGATTGTGTTCTAAAATATTCAGGACAAGACAACCCACGTAAAGCAGATGTCCACTAATGCTATTAATATCAGACCAGTGGAGTCCGACACACTACATTGTTCTCAGCAGCACATGATTACTCAGGATGTTATGCTGCTGAGAACAATGCCTTTTAAACATGCTTAGGCAGCTTTCACATCAGTGGTAAACTGTAATTTGCAGCAGATTCGGCAGATGTAGCCACATCTGCCTCATAACGGCCAACTTGCGGCACCAATCCGGCAAACCCCATTCATTATCTATGTGGTTTGCGGTCAAGAACAGATGGTGCGGTGTTGCTGGATCTGGCATTTGTGGCTACGCAAACAAACCGATGCTAGCAGTGCCGCAAGTGACGGATCCTGCAAATCCTCATTTGCCGCACCTGACCGCAAACCCCATAGAGAATGAATGGGGCTTACCAGATCGGTGCTGCAAGTCGGTCATTACGTGGGAGATCCAGCAGGTGCAGCAACATTTGCCGGATCTGCCACAAATTACATTTTACTGCTGATGTGAAAGAAGCCTTTGTAATATGAGCAGACCTGTAGATGTTTGGTTTCTGGGGGTCAGCTGGACTTTAGTTAAAGTTCTGTTCTGGACCCAAACTTGACCTGAACCTCATTGGAAGTCACTGACTGAGCAGTTCGGCTCTCCGGGGAGGAAGGGCTTGGTTTTGTATTTTTTCTTGGGGAAAGGGTTTGTACACAATACATCCGATTACTCTGCTTTTGCCCCCAGTGTGAGCCGTTCAATCATGGCGGCTGAGCACCGAGTGTGCCCGAGCATGATGCTCACTCCAGTGATTTATGTACCCGAACTCCGAACTCGACCACTGATTTGTTTGTAAAGTCTATGTTTGGCACGAATACTAAACTGTAAAATCCAGGTCGGCTTATCTCTACTTAATAATATTCTCACCCACTGAGTGATAATCTTGCACAGCATTTCTTTTGTTTCATTGTAAATCCCCCACATTTGTTTATCTAGAGGTAGATTTCATTAACTCCCCTCTTGTAGTTGGAGAGGAGAATACATCACTTTATGGAGGAGACTGTCATTTTCATGGAGTTGGTTTCCATATGCTGTGTCTTATGGTGAAACCTCTCCCTATTATTATACTTGGCACTATGTCCGCTCTCAGGAGAGCGGCACGTACATGGGATTCGTATGTGATTAATATGTATGAATGGCAATGAAGGAAACAATATTTCATTCTTCCAAGGAATTTAACACTGGGGTTGAGAAGATGTAAAGTGGCAGTAAATCCGAACAGCTCCCTCCACAGACCCTTTTCCATTTGAAAAAAAGAAAAATCCTAAGAATCCCTACTCCTGCAGTGGGGTCCAGTGGCCGTCTTCATCTATGGGCCTCCTCTGAGACCCCTTTACCAGTAGTGATGCAATCTCTGACCTGCCCATGTTTCTCAGTCCACTAACAGCAAGCAGATATAGTGAGAGATCTTAAAGGGGTTGTCCGGGCTTATTTTTTATTTCATATTTATATCTAGGCTGCAAAATGTTGACAATCTGCAATATACATGTTGTCAACATTTTGCAGGGTTTCCTAGATATAACACATTTACTGATGGCAGAGAGTGTCCAGGGGGTGTGATTGTGCCTGCAGGTCGTTTACACCTACTCTAGCACAATCACACCCCATCCCCTATTCCTAGTATGGCCAGCCACCCCCAGGCCATACATGCCCGCCCCCTGCCCACTAAACACTATGTAATGAAACCACCCCCAGGGCTCCTACTGGCCGCCCCAGCCCCTAAATCACCACCCACCCTCTGCAAAACAGCGGTCCCCAGTGCACTGATACAAGGTGCCGAAACCGCTGCTGTGAAAGCGATTCCGGCACACTGTGTAAGTGCAGCAGGGGACCCGCTGCATATCTGTGCCGCTCACCCGACATTGTCCTGTGCAGCCGGTCCCGGTCCGCCCTGGTCCCGGTCATCTGCAGGCGGGCTCTCCACACTGCAGCCGGGCTCCACACTGCAGCCGAGCTCCACACTGCAGCCGTATCTGTGCTGTGTGTGTGGAGCGGTGCCCGTCGCCTGATCTCTTCAGACCTCCAGTACCATAGAGCTGGTGGAGCGGTTTAGAGAGGACCGCTCCACAGCCTCTGCTCTATGGTACTGGAGGTCTGGGGAGATCAGGCGACGGGCACCGCTCCACACACACAGCACAGATACGGCTGCAGTGTGGAGCTCGGCTGCAGTGTGGAGCCCGGCTGCAGAGTGTGGAGAGCCCGCCTGCAGATGACCGGGACCAGGGCGGACCGGGACCGGCTGCACAGGACAATGTCGGGTGAGCGGCACAGATATGCAGCGGGTCCCCTGCTGCACTGACACAGTGTGCCGGAATCGCTTTCACAGCAGCGGTTTCGGCACCTTGTATCAGTGCACTGGGGACCGCTGTTTTGCAGAGGGTGGGTGGTGATTTAGGGGCTGGGGCGGCCAGTAAGAGCCCTGGGGGTGGTTTCATTACATAGTGTTTAGTGGGCAGGGGGCGGGCATGTATGGCCTGGGGGTGGCTGGCCATACTAGGAATAGGGGATGGGGTGTGATTGTGCTAGAGTAGGTGTAAACGACCAGCTTGCACAATCACACCCCCTGGACACTCTCTGCCATCAGTAAATGTGTTATATCTAGGAAACCCTGCAAAATGTTGACAACATGTATATTGCAGATTGTCAACATTTTGCAGCCTAGATATAAATATGAAATAAAAAAGAAGCCCGGACAACCCCTTTAAAGAGCTGCTCAATGATGTGGAAGCTTTAATTCCCTCAACACCCCATGCAGTGACTATGCTGCTACCATTGCACCATGAGTCAGCTGGCTCCAGATGTAAGACCTCATAAGCTTAGAGGAAAGGAGCTACAGCCAAAGACCATCTTTTGCCTCAGCTTGGAGAACCTAATCCTTCTCTATTTTGGCTAAGAAAGTGATATCTGTGCATGTGTGTGACAAAATTCATTGTTTAACATGGTGGTTATGGTGTTCTCCGCAAGGAGCCATCCCTTGGCTGGGTCCTTCCCTGAAGGGATATCTGGCTAGTCCTGTGTTTGAGACTCCTAACTGAGGCTCCACAGACTCTATTTGCATATTCAAAATTCATTGTTTTATCACAATGGCATGGGGTAGGATATATTGGGCAGCACATGACCCATATTCTACATAATGTGTTGAAAGCAGGAATAATGGCCAAACGCAAGGATCTGGTGACCTAGCCTATAGCCAACAGGTGATGGCTACATGGCAGGTCTTGTGGTTCATAACCCTCTGAATGTGGTAAAAGCAACAGCAACCAATATTCTTTACACAGGTGGTCTTAAATACCACTGGACCCCTTCAGGAGTCTTGGGGCGTCCATGGCTTTATGGGTCTGAACTGTTTTAGATTCTTTCAGACCTGCCCAATTTATTGAGAGAATGTGAAGACTGTTGGGCAGAACAGTAACAACACCAGACTTGTATACCTTTCAGGATTTTTGGAAAGCTTTGTACTTTGAGGACACTTCTTTCAGTGAGAAACCTTAAGAAACTAAGCTGTGTGAGTCTGGATCTCTTCTTTTTTAGCTTCTTTTCCTGGTGAAACACAACTGGATATTGAGGGCCATTGTCTCGGCAGCTGAGGCCTTCTCTCCCCTATTCAATCAGTTAATTATCCTGACATCTGCATCTTGTGCGACTATGTCCCTTTTAAAGTCACACGTCTTGGGAATCTCTAATTAAGCAGCTGCCCCGGAGCGCTGTCTTGGCTTTCAGCCTCCCATCATGTGAGTGACAAGCTCTGAAAATCTATGAGACTCTGGGGCTGCGAGTGTCCACAGGTCCCTGACACAAGACTTTGAAGTTCCTGCAGATATAAGAAAAGCTCCTTCAAGTTGTTATACTATGCTATAGGATTCAATTAACCAGGAAGTCTCTAGACACGAGGGTTTATCCCTGCTTAAAACGTTATCAGTCTGTCAATCCCATCACATTAATCTCTTTAGTTTATGCAGTCCTGTGTAATACAGTAGATAAAACACAAATATATATTTTTAAGTGGGTTGTATAAGGTTAAAACGGGTTTCTTCGAACACTTGACTATGGGCTGTGTTCTATTTCAACTTCGTCCATGAATGAACGGAGCTGAGTGAGCTGCAGTACCAACCTTTGTATTTGAGTGGCGCTGTTTACGATAAACAGCATCTATGTTCTTGTCATTTCTTATAACCTCATTGCACAAATTCTTGTCATTTATTACAACCCCATTGCAAGAATTGTCCACTTTGGACTTATTGTCTCTTTCCATTCTCTGTGTGTTTCGAAAGTAGCAGCGCATGTGTGTCGCACGGGGCAGTGGGGACTCGGGTATCCGGGCCTTTTTCCACTGTGGTCGGGGGGCTGTCACTGGTGGCCTGCCCAGACCCGTGGCCCCGGAAACCGAACTTTTAAAAAGGGGAATATATACAGAGGAATAAAGTTTATAATGTAGTTCTCGTGACGCCACCTGCAGCTTTTGGTGATTGAGCACCAGCACCACTTCAGTCCTCCGGAGGGTGGTGGTATAGCGGCCTTGATGGTACAGCTCCCTGCAAGTGGAGCTAACTCCCCGAGGCAGGGATGCACCGGTGATGGTAAGGGTGCTGATGATGGATGGATGAGCAGGGTGCAGCGAAGAAACAAATACACAGAGACTTGAGCACTCTACCCGGGTACTTTACTGGAATAATGCAGATGGTAATACAGTTCACAGCAGGTAACAGTCTCTGGACAAAATAGCTGGCCGGGTAGTCACAAGGGGCTGCAAAGTCTTTGGGAGTCTCCCGTGGAATGCCTGCTTGGATCTGCCCTGTGTCCTGCTCTCAATACTTGTCTTGAGGTGCCCACTTCGTACCAGGCCTGTTGGAGATGGGAATCCTGGTGTGACAATTCCTCTCGACAGGGTGACGGGGCCAGTAAATGGTCCGCGACCTCCGGTGTTCTCGGTGAGGGGATAAACTCCCTCGCCGTCTTCGGAACTGGTGCTCCGGTAAAACAGACCAGGGTTCCCTCCTGAGTATTGACGTTCTGGGGGTTCTCTCCTTCCGTCTGAGCTGCCCGCTTCTCTCTCTATGGGCCCCCTCCCTGGGATTCCTCATTCACTTTTTCAGAGGATCCCTGTTCTCTATCTTTCCTCAGTGATGACTAAAACTCCACTGTGGGTCCTCCCCTAACTCTCCCCCCCCCCCCCCTCTTCAGGGTATAGGACCTCTGCCATCTGCCCCCACAAGTGACCCCGGGGTACTGACCCGTTAAAGCAGAATCACAGTGAAACGGTGCCGTTGTCGGCCTCCATCACCCCCTCCCTGGCTGTAATGTAACCTGGCAAAAAGGTACATTAAAAAATGCAGAGCATCGAATGGTGAGTGCCTCCTCTTTTCTCATCTTTGAAGCAGCATAATAATGGACTTACAGGATTGTGCAACACCTAACCCTAAATAGAGCCCTATGTGAGCATGTCCCAGCAGCCTGGAGTGTGTTTAAGGTCAAGAGTCGGTAGTGCCCGGATATATCCTTGGACATTACATGGGTGTTCCAATATGGTGGTACTTCCAGTCGGTGTGGTGGATTATGAGATTCCCAGACATCCAGACGGAAGTCGATGACAGACAATTTAAGGTAAGCATATATTAGATTGTTTGAAATCTTTGCCTTAATGACAATGTATTGCAAAATCTGTGCTCTGACCAATATTAAGATAGAGCTGTCCTTCTACTGTGGTCACTAAGGGCCACGTCTCACACACAGATAATTGTGCAGAGATTGTTCGTAGATCTCTGGTTGCAGTGAAAGCATGGACACATTGTTACATTTGTACACGGCAACAAAATGTAACATTGTGTCCATGATTTCACTGCAACCAGAGATCTGTGAACAATCTCTGCACAGATAGCCTAAGGGCCACGTCACACACATAGATATCTGTGCAGAGATTGTTCACAGATCTCTGGTTGCAGTGAAATCATGGACACATTGTTACATTTTGTTGCCGTGTACAAATCTACGAACAATCTCTGCACAGATATCTGTGTGTGTGACGTGGCCCTTAGGCACAGGGTGGTTTCACTACTGCCAAAAGCACAGCAAATCCTGTACAGGTTTCTAGTATCTGGATTCCTCGGCAGGAGACTTCCTGCATTCTTTGCACGATTTATGCCATAGACTGCAGCAAAAACACAGAAATAATTGGCGCTCGTTCTTTTCCAACTGCAGCAAAACCCTGGGGTGTTTCCCCTTTCTGCAGAGAACAAAAACTAAGGAGTGTAGACAGCTGTTCCCTAATAGGCCTCTTTCACACATCCATGCCTCCGGCACGTGTGTGGTCCGTGGCAACACATGCCGGAGACACAGACATACGGGGACACATAATCCCCTATGGCCCCCCTTCACATGTCCGCAATTCCACACAGACCATGTTGCCGTGTGGAGCAGATGCATGTCCGTGTACTCCACATGGCAACATGTCCATTTTTTGGCCAAAGCATAGACTGCTTTTGGGCGAAAACGTCCATGCACACAGATGTCATCCGTGGGCACAGACCATGGATAAAAGTAACAAACGTAAAAATATTATAATCAGCAACAAAGAAAGGGTCAAATCCGCTCTGTTCAGCAAAAAGGATCTTGCTCGGTTGTATTATCCAGCACTGTCTTTATTCTCAATGCGTTTCATGCGCAGACTGCGCACTGCATCAGGGGATAACAAGCTGGAACAACAGCTTTTACCCTTTCTTTGTTGCTGATTATATTGATCACCGGGTTTCTGCGTCAGTTTGGCTTATATTGGAGTTGTGCCTACACAACCCGACAAGTTGAGCATTACTCATTTCTAAATCACTAGTATATCGTTGATATGACCCTATTGCGCCTTTCTTTCCATTTGAGTTTATTGGTTCGTAAACTTAAAAATAAAGAATTTCGTAGTCACCTCCTGCCAGCTCCTCTAACTTCTGCTGCTGCTCATTAGGCTCATGAATATTCACTGCACTGAACCCAACAGCAGACCAGAAGTGAGGAACAACAGCACTGGAAGGTGGGGGGAGGGGTGATATGCATCGACAGGCTGTCCATGTGCTATCCACAGATAGCACACATGTCACATCCGTGACACATGTTACAAGCTCCGCCCACAAACAGCCTTGTCTCACATCCATGGGTTCACGGATGTGTGAAACAGGCCATACACATTGGAGTTTCCAGTAAAATCTAATGGTGGGTTTACACACACCAATTTATCTGTTCAATCTCTGAACCAATCTCTGGTTGCAGTGAAATCATGGATACATTGCTCCATGTTGTACACAGCCACAAAATGGAACAATGTATCCATGATTTCACTGCAACCAGAGATTGGTTCAGAGATTGAACAGATAAATTGGTGTGTGTAAACCCACCATCACACAGGTATAAATTGGCAAACATTTGCATAAAACCATGGTAAACATGCAGCATGTGCCTAAGGGCCACGTCACACACACAGATAATTGTGCAGAGATTGTTCGCAGATCTCTGGTTGCAGTGAAATCATGGACACATTGTTCCATTTTGTGGCTGTGTACAAATAGAACAATGTGTCCATGATTTCACTGCCACCAGAAAATTGCAAGTGAAATTGCATGCAATATTGACACGTGTGACGGTACCTTTAGACTCACACTTACATATTTTGCTCAGTTGTGTACTACATTAATTTTAAGTTGATTCATTAATAAATGACTTTCTGGATAAGCCTTTATGTGTTTGTGTGGGTGGAATGAGTAATGTATTGCTTGTATATACAAGAATGAAAACAAAGTCTAGAAACCCACAGAATTAAAATATACCCATAATGTCATGGCTGCTTTATTTATGTTTTCTTTTGCTTTTAATTAAATCTTCCATTTATTGCCAATACAATTCTTAGTGGTCTGATCTCCATTTATACAAAACTCCAAATTGTATGGACACTATAGAATTAGAAGAAATTAGTCATTGGATTTTGGCTGCTTTATCTGGTGCAGAAAAAGTCACAAAATTAATACTATAAAATCTGTAAGCTCAGGAGTCCTGCATCCCCGAGAGTCTGCTCCCTTACCCACCCATTGCTGATTGACACCTTTATCCCTATTATACTTTGTATAGGAAGGAAATCTGTCAATCAGGGGCAGGAGAAACCTCAGAAGAGTACTAAGGAATCCTGAGCTGACAGCAAGTGTCCTTCGCTGGCCCCAATTGTAGAAAACCAATCCCATATTGAACAATTTGCAATCCAGTGCAGGATTCCGCACATTTGTAACTACTTTATTTTGCTTTTAAGATGGTTTAATATAAATTGGAAACTGACAAAATTCTGCCTACCGGCCGCCACAATAGCAGGGTGTTTGCTTTGCTGTATACTATTGTATAGTTTTTATTAGATTTTTGTTAGCTCATCTGACAGCAGCTTGATGTAGGAAAAAGCACCCAGAATCCAATGATGCACAGTAGAAAAGTATTTAAGTATTTACATTTTTCACACTTTGTTTTATTGCAGCCAATTGGTAAATTCAAAAAAAGTTCATTTTTTTCTCATCACTCTGCACCCCATCTTGACTGAAAAAAACAGAAATGTAAATATTTGTGCAAATTTATTAAAAAAAGAATAACTGAAATATCACCTGGTCATAAGTATTCAGACCCTTTCCTCAGTATTGAGTAGAAGCGCCCTTTTGAGCTACTACAGCCATGAGTCTTCTTGGGTTTAGGTCAGGGCTCTGGCTGGGCCAGTCAAGAATGGTCACAGAGATGTTCTGAAGCCACTCCTTTGTTATTTTAGCTGTGTGCTTAGGGTCATTGTCTTGCTGGAAAGTGAACCTTTGGCCAAGTCTGAGATCCAGAACACTCTGGAAGAGGTTTTCATCCAGGATATCTCTGTACTTAGCTGCATTCATGTTTCCTTCAATTGCAACCAGTTGTCCTGTCCCTGCAGCTGACAAACACCCTCATAGCATGATGCTGCCACCACCATGTTTCACTGTTGTATTGGGCAGGTGACGAGCAATGCCTGGTTTTCTCCACACATACCGATTAGAATTATCACCAAAAGGTTCTATCTTTGTCTCATCAGACCATAGAATCCTATTACTCATAGTCTGCGAGTCCTTCATGCATTTTTCTTTTTTACAAACTCTATGCGGGCTTTCATATGTCTTGCGCTAAGGTGTGGCTTCCACCCTGCCATAAAGGCCCGACTGGTGTAGGGCTGACTGCAGGGATGTCACGCTTGGAAGGTAAGGGAATCAGGTAACAGGTAGGTAAAATGGGCAAAAGGGGGTCAGGAGAGCCTAATCTGACCCTGATGCTGGGGTCCCTAGCTGACCCTGATCTCGGAGGTACCTTTGATGGTGAGATGTTCCGAGCCGCCACCCTGTACCCTAAAACTCCTGATTAGCCCTAGGCTGATTCACCCACGGGTCAGGGATCACAGCGTCTCCCAAGGAAAGACTTAGTCCAGCAGCTAAGCATCAGAAAAGCACAGCACCAAGACCTAAAGCAAATAGCTATCAGCAGCACCTGACAGAGGAGAGGGAAGGCTATTTAAAGCCAGGGGGAGGGGATTCCAGGTGAGTCACACATTAACCCCTCAACCAGCAGTTGATTATATAGTGAATGCAGTTCTGGAGCACAACACAGGAGGCAAAGACCATGACAACTATAAACCATGCAGCTCTTAAAGACAAACAACATACGCAGCAGCATCCAGCAATGTCAGCGCCAACTAAGCGCGTGGCAAGGGATCATTTACTTTGTGGAACTTTCTCCCATCTCCCTATTGGATCTCTGGAGCTCAGCCACAGTGATCTTGGGAATCTTCTTAACCTCTCTCATCAAGACTCTTCTCCCACGATTGCTCAGTTTGGCTGGATGGCCAGGTCTAGGAAGACTTCTGGTAGTCGCAAACGTCTTCTATTTAAGGAATTTCGAGGCTACTGGGCTCTTAGGAGCCTTGAGTTCTGCAGAAATTCTCTTGTAATCTTGGCCAGATCTATGCCTTGCCACAATTCTAAAGGGTTGAGAATGCGCAAATAGGGTCTTATCTTTTTTAGACAGATGTATGATGTGAATTTTGGTATTGCTCACCTGATGTGGTTGTGTAGCACACAACCAGCGTAATCGCTCAGAAAAAACAGCTGCTGCAGGGACCGTACTTCTACAGGATGCAGTGCTCAAATCACAAGGTTATTCGGACGAAGTACCTTTATGTCCGCGCTGCTGTCAGACCGGTATACCAATGACACTGGACGTCTAGGTATTGGAGATATAGATTTATTTCCTTATTTCCAACGCGTTTCGGAGCCACGTGCCGAGCTCCTTCCTCAGGGAACATCCTGGATACCAATACCTAGACGTCCAGTGTCATTGGTATACCGGTCTGACAGCAGCGCGGACATAAAGGTACTTCGTCCGAATAACCTTGCCACAATTCTGTCTCTGAGCTCTTTGGGCAGTTCCTTTGACCTCATGATTCTCATTTGGTCTGACATGCACTGTGAGCTGTGAGGTCTTATATAGACAGGTGCGTGGCTTTCCAAATCAAGGCCAATCAGTTTAATTAAACACAGCTGGACTCCAATGAAGGAGTAGAACCCTCTCAAGGACGATCACAAGGACATGGACAGCATGTGACTTAAATATGAGTGTCTGAGCAAATTGTCTGAATACTTATGACCATGTGATATTTCAGTTTTTCTTTTTTAATTTGCAAGAATTTCTACATTTCTGTTTTTTCCAGTCAAGATGGGGTGCAGAATGTACATTAATGAGAAAAAAATTAACACTTTTGAATTTACCAAATGGCTGCAATGAAACAAAGAGTGAAAAATTTAAAGGGGTCTGAATACTTTCCGTACCCACTGTATCACTTATTTAACTGGGTGAAGGGTTGTGGCACACCTTTTTTGATTCAGCTTGCTTCAGAGCTGAGAAAGCTTCCCTCCGTCCACACCAGACTTTGCATGTACAATGTCTATAGACAATGAGGTATCAATCACAGCAGGGGATGTGCCAGACTAGCTGACATCTAACTGACCTAGTCCAGCAATGATAATCTCGTGAAGCTAAACCAAATATTGCAGGTAAACAGCACACAGTGTGATACGAAATGCATCACTTAAGTCTGTGTATTATCCCCTACCACATGCTGTCTTTGGATTACATAGCAACCACCTGTTGACAAATTCCCTGTAAATCTAACTTGCTGTCATTTTGATAAAATCACTGTTTTATCTGCTTCAGATCCACTCACTTTCTGAATGCCAAGCTCTGTATAACACCGCTGCCACTGATCAACGGCTTTCTGTCTATACACAGCGTACACAGAAAACTGTCAATCAGTGGTGTGGTTATATAGAGCTCATTATTCAGAGAACGGATAGATGTGCAGCAAATAATACTGTGATTTTATCAAAACAAACGCAAACCCCCTAGTAAGTGACACATTGCTGGAATGGGGGCGTACATTATGTCACTCTCAGATTAGGTGACAAAATCAGTTACATTAAGCAGTAGCTTCCCCTAGTTCTTGCACAGTTTGCCAGAAATGTATTGAAAAATTAAAAATGTAAATGAGATTTGTACTTCCAACAACCTTTAATAGTACAGGTGATTATAAGAAACTTTGTATTATATCTTACCAGAGAATCTTTTTTCTTCCTTTCATTAGTCTCTTTTTTTTCCATCTCTACTACATTCACAACATCCACTCTGAAAAAAACTGTTCATCTCTGCCTGCCTGCTCAGTGTTAGGCTAACCTGCCTAATATATTTGATATAATCGGAAGGAGTAGAGTGAGAAAACCGAGGAAGTCAACATTATTTTACCCCATGTCCGAGCTGGACTCACATCCACACAGCTCAGTACCGGAATAAAATTTCTTCCATACTGTTGCTGATTTTGACCATGTGTTAACTAACTAATGAGGAGCAGGAATTCCTCTCTTGAGTACAGTGAACTTGAGAAGAAAACTGGTTCAAATTCAGAATACAAACCTGATAAAGAAAACAAATATTCTTCTTCCTCACATATATATTCTGAAAAGTTGCTTAAAAGTATAGTTGCCCTTTAATCCATTAGCACAATAATCATGTATTGCAGTTGCAAGGAAGATGTCATGTGGAAGGGGCTCAGTAGCTGAGCTCTCTCCACATGCGATAGTAGTTAAGTTAAAGGGACACTGTCAGGTCATCTTTCAGTATGATACTAATATTACCCTTTTAAAAACATGTAAAATCATTATTCTACCCTTTGTAGTTTCCATGTTATCAGCAATATCAGAACCTGCAGGCAGCTGCTGGATTAGTCCTCTCCATTATAAGCAGAGACGATTAGTCTTGTGCTGTATAAACTGTCATGTAATTATGCACTCCCTCTCAGCAGCTCTCTCCTCCCTCCTCCCTCTCAGCATCTCTCTCCTCCCTCCTCCCTCTGCTCTCCGGGTACTGTGGTTTTACTTTCTGAAACTACTGGTCTGTTTAGGACAGGAGGGGAAAGCTACAGACTTGCCTTATGTGATCTAGACTCCATTTGTGTCTGTAAAAAGTAGAGAAGATGATGCTGCCCCCCCCCCCCCATAATCATCCAATGGGGAGTGGACAGCAGATAACTAAGTGTATCATTCACTGTGAGTGACAGATGGATCTCGTTATTTGAAGTTTACAGAAGATAGGAGGGAAATATAAATAAAGGAAATAGATAAATAGGGATAGCTAAGGGTGCTTTCACATAACGATTTTTCTAAATCCGATGCTGTCCGATGAAAATCGGACAGCATCGAATCCAAACTGAATCCTGCAATCGGATGCCAAATAGGCATCTGAATCCTACTTTTTGCAGGATCAGTTTGGGCTGTGTCACGTAGCTCCCCCTCCTCTCTCCCTCCTGTCATCTTGCTGTCTCCCTGCTGTCCCCCTACTGTCCCCTCTCATGTCCCCCCTCCTGTCCCCTCTCATGTCCCCCCTCATGTCCCCTGCTGTCCCCTCTCATGTCCCCTGTCATGTCCCCTCTCCCCTCTCATGGCCCCCCTCATGTCCCCTCTCATGGCCCCTCTGCTGTCATTGTAACATAACAAATGTTTATTCTCACCTTCCAGCGCTCCCTCGGCGTCTCCAGCTGCAGCCGATCGGGTGTACAGGACCTGTGATGACGTCAAAAACGTCGGCGGTTACCGCGGTAACCGGTCATGTGACCTGATCACCTGATCGGGTTCTGACATCATCACAGGTCCTGTTACCGAACGGCTGCAGCTGGAGACGCCGAGGGAGCGCTGGCAGGTGAGAATAAAGATTTTTTATTTTAAACACTTGTTTTAACTTATATTTAACTTCTGCAATGTATGTATATACATTGCAGAAGTTAAATTAGGCGGCACACAATAGGTTTAGTGTACTGAGCATGCTCAGTACACTAAAATCGGGTCCGAGGAAACATCAGATGTTTCCTCGGACCCTGCTCCATAGGGCCCCATGTTAAAGGGATCGGATCGGATCGGATGTGCACTAAATGGCATCAGATTTGGTCCGATCCGATTTTGTCCGATTTTATTTTCGGTGCAAAAATCGGAGCATGCTCCGATTTTTGCACCGATAAAAACATCGGACAGAATCGGATCGGACCAAATCGGATGCCATTTAGTGCACATCCGATTCGGTCCGATGCCCATAGGGCTACATGGGGCAAAATTCGGATCCGATGCTGTCCGATTTTTATCGGACAGCATCGGATTTGCAAATATCGTAGTGTGAAAGCAGCCTTAGAGTGATAGCAGTAAAATGATAGCAGTTACATATGGATTTTTGACCTGAGTTTTCCTTTAAATAGGCATTCATTGTGTCTAACAGCCACAAGCAGAGCTGAGCCATTAAAGGGATCTGTCAGTAGGATCAACCTTCCTAAGCCAGTTATATGGGCAGGCATTTGAATAAAATGATTGTGGGATCCGGGATCTGATAGTCCATAAGTTCAGACCAGACTTTTGTAGGAAAGATTGTGATAGTGATGAGAGAGTAGTAAGATATTCGGGTTCGGATAGGTGCAAGTATTCGACTTTGAACTGTTTCAGCATTCGGATCCAAGTGAGTTCCCCATTGACTTGCAGTGGATTCGTTACTTATTACTCATTCAAAGTATTCGATAAGAGCTATCTGAACCCAAATATCTTACTACTCGCTCATCACTAGTTCGGACCACACTTTTGTTGGAAAGATTGTGGGTTCCGGGGTCTGATAACCCAGACTTTCATTCTAGGCTTTTGCTGTCTTGTTATTTACAGTTGTTAGTAATTGTGATATCATCTCTCTGTGTCTCTCAATTGTTTTCTTACATAAAAAGCGTAGCCACAGGCTGACTTTTATATTTTTTCCCAGCTGTCACAACAATCAAAGGTCTCATTGTTTTGGAGCAGGTTGGTTATCAAATTAGAAACGCAATATAGACTATTGAATGTTAAACCAATGGTAGATTGTTTACAGATCCATATATCGAGCTTCTACTAGAAATCTATAGGATACAGAACAAGAATCCAAACACAAAGTATCCTCTTAAGTTTATGAGTCCCTTTTGAGTCCCTCTAATAAAGACATATAGCTCAGCTCACCACAAGGAGGGAGACAAATCATTCCACCTTGACTTTTGTATTACAAATTATGGGCAGACTTCTGTTTCCACTACATAAATCTTAAGAAAGAATGCTCAAACTTTGTGGCATGTCCAGTCACCTTCTTCTCTAAAATGTGATTTCCAATGGAGACAGGAATGTAAGAGATAAACACAAGACTGTGGGAGCACAGACGGGGACTGCAGCAAATGTCAATGATCCCCTGTTGTCACATGCTGGTAATTTACAATACAGGTCTGCGCGCTGGCCGTATAAATGGGCACACTTTTTACTGTGACCATTTACCGTGACTATGGTTAATTGGTTACTAAGGCTATGAAACTGGCCAACTCTCCAGTCAAAACTAAAGGTTTTTGAACTCCTCATGGTTTCTGGAGAACGAATGGTATGTGTATAACACTAGATGGTGGACTGATTCTAACGCATCAGGTATTCTAGAATATGTATGTAGTTGACATGCTGTGACTGACAGAACTTGTTTAGTCAACGTAAGTGTACTATACATATATATATATATATAAATATATATATATACTAGCTGGGTGCCCGATGCACATGCATCGGGATTCTAGAAGAGCGAGTCTCTGACTCGCAATGGCCGCTTCGCGGCCAATGCTTCGCGCTGCTAAGGCGACTCGCCATGCCCGCTGCGCGGGCAGAACTGCTCGCAATGGCCGCTGCGCGGCCAATGCTTCGGGCGTATCCACATGACCACGCTGACTCGCAGCGAGAGTGGACTCAGAAGGGGCAAAAAACCCATTCGCAATTATAATATAGCAGCGCTGTGGTGTATGGTGGTACATTACAGCGCATGTATAGCAGCACTATAGTATATGGCGGTACATTACATTACATGTATAGCAGCGCTATGATTTATGGCGGTACATTACATTACATGTATAGCAGCGCTATGTATATGGCGGTACATTACAGTACATGTATAGCAGCGTTATGGTATATGGCGGTACATTACATTACATGTATAGCAGCGCTATGATTTATGGCGGTACATTACATTACATGTATAGCAGCGCTATGGTATATGGCGGTACATTACAGTACATGTATAGCAGCGTTATGGTATATGGCGGTATATTACAGCACATGTATAGCAGCACTATAGTATATAGCGGTACATTACAGTACATGTATAGCAGCGTTATGGTATATGGCGGTACATTACAGTACATGTATAGCAATGCTATAGTATATGGCGGTACATTATAGTACATGTATAGCAGCACTATGATATATGGCGGTACATTACAGTACATGTATAGCAGCACTATAGTATATGGTGGTACATTACAGTACATGTATAGCAGCACTATAGTATTTGGCGGTACATTACAGTACATGTATAGCATCACTATAGTATATGGCGGTACATTACAGTACATCTATAGCAGCACTATGGTATATGGCGATACTCCGCTCCCCGAGGCCCCCGCTCCTCCACAGTAAAAGTAAAAAAATTCTCAGTGAGGATACTCACCTGTCCGCCGGCTCGCTCCACCTCTGTCTTCTAGTTCCTACAGGCCCTTAGGACCTGTTGTTGCCTGGGAAACCGATCAGCTGATCGGTCACATGACCGCTAACTGACGGGGGGGCAGGATGGTGACGAGGGAGAGGGGGGGCAGGAGTGTGTCTGGCGGGGCAGGATGGAGCAGGGGGGCTGGATGGAGGCAGTTGGGCAGGATGGAGTCGGAGGGGGGGGGCAGGATGGAGACGGAGGGGGGGCAGCATGGAAGTGGAGGGGGGCAAGATGGAGGCGAAAGGGGGGCAGGATGGAGGAGGGGGGCAGAATGGAGGCGGGTGAGCAGGATGGTGGCGGGGGGCAGGATGGTAGCGAGCGGGGCAGGATGGTGGCGGCGGGGCAGGATGGTGGCGGCGGGGCAGGATGGAGCCGGAGGAGCAGGATGGAGCCGAAAGAGCAGGATGGTGGCGGGGGGGCAGGATGATAGCGAGCGGGGCAGGATGGAGTGAGTGGGGCAGGATGGAGCCGGAGGAGCAGGATCGTGTCAGGATGGCGGCGAGCGGGGCAGGATGGAGCGAGCAGAGCAGGATGGAGCGAGCGAGGCAGGATGGAGCCAAAGGATCAGGATGGTGGCGGGGGGGGCAGAAGGGTGGGAGCGGGGCAGGATGGTGGGAGCGGTGCAGGATGGAGCGAGCGGGGCAGGATGGAGGCGGGGGGGCAGGATGGAGCAAGCGAGGCAGGATAGAGCCGGCAGGGCAGGATGGAGCGAGCGAGGCAGGATGGAGCCAGAGGAGCAGGATGGTGGCGGGGGGGGGCAGAAGGGTGGGAGTGGGGCAGGATGGAGCGAGCGGAGCAGGATGGTGGCGGAGGAGCAGGATGGTGGCAGGTGTGGGGGGGATCAGGATGGAGCGAGCGGGGCAGGATGGTGGCGGGGGGCAGGATGAAGCCAGCGGGGCAGGATGGTGGGAGCGGGGCAGGATGGTGGAGGGGGGCAGGATGGAGCCAGCGGGGCAGGATGGAGCCGGCGGTCCAGGATAGAGCCGGCGGGGCGGGATGGTGGCAGGGGGGGCAGGATGGTGGTGAGCGGGGCAGGATGCAGCGAGCAGGGCAGGATGGAGCCGGAGGAGCAGGATGGCGGCGAGAGGGGCAGGATGGAGCGAGCGAAGCAGGATGGTGGTGGGGGGGCAGGATGGTGGGAGAGGAGCAAGATGGAGCGAGCGGGGCAGGATGGTGGTGGTGGGGGGGGGCAGGATGGAGCCAGCAGGGCAGGATGGAGCGAGCTGGGCAGGATGGAGGCGAGCGGGGCAGGACGGTGGTGGGGGCAGGATGGAGCGAGCGGGGCATGATGGTGGCGAGCAGGGCAGTATGAAGCGAGCGGGGCAGGATGGTGGCGGGGGGCAGGATGGTGGCGAGTGGGGCAGGATGGTGGCAAGCGGGGCAGGATGGTGGTGAGCGGGGCAGGATGGTGGTGAGCGGGCAGGATGGTGGCGGGGGGTAGGATGGTGGCAAGCAGGGCAGGATGGAGCGAGCGGAGCAGGATGCAGTGAGCAGGATGGTGGCGGGGGGCAGGATGGTGGCAAATGGGTTGGGATGGAGCGAGTGGGGCAGGATGGTGGCAGGCGGGGCAGGATGGTGGCGGGCGGTCAGGATGGTGGTGGGTGGTCAGGATAGTGGCGGGGGACAGGATGGTGGCAGGGGGGCAGGATGGTGGTGAACGGGGCAGGATGTAGCCGGCGGCAGGATGGAGCCGGCGAGGGGGCACGATGGATGCAGGGGGGCAGGATGGAGCCGGCGGGGAGAGGGGGCAGGATGGAGCCGGCAGGAGGAGGGGTGGCAGGATGGAGCCGGCGGGATGGATGCGGGGGGGGCACAATGGAGCCGGCGGGTGGGGGGGCAGGATGCAGGGGGCAGGATGGCGCCGGCGGGGGGGCAGGATGGATGTGAGTATGCTCACCCGTCCGCCGGCTCGCTCCACTTCTGTCTTGTAGCTCCCATGGCAGGACCTGTCGTTGCCTGGGAAACCGATCAGCTGATCGGTTTCCCAGGCAATGACAGGTCATCAAACCCTAGGGGCTAGAAGACGGATGTGGAGCAAGCCGGCGGACGGGTGAGTATCCTTACTGAGGGTTTTCTGATCATCATAATGGGAGACCCAGACAATGGGGTTTAGGGCACTGCCCTCCGGAGGCCACACTAGGTACTACAAGATCTGTAGACACCGCCCCCTCCGCTTATAAACCCCTACCGCAGGGAATATCCTCAGTTTTAAACTTAGTGTGCTCGGAGGTATCACACGCTTTGCTTGCACTTCATTGCATTCTCACAGCTTACGTGATGGCGTATGAAGACAAGGTAAAAGAAGGTCCCAGTCAGGGATCTCCGGCAGTCTCCCTGTTAACCCTCGGGGAACACGCAGGTCGAGGTACCGGAGGGCCTAGTGCCTGGACACACTGTGTCTCCCGGTACGCTGCCGTGCTCCTTCCCATCCCCCCTGGGGGCTCTGGGAAGTGGGAGATAGGAGCCTTGCACAGCTCCGCTCCGTCCGAGGCCTCCCTAAATGGTGCTTACAGACCGGACTGGAGTCAGCTCTGTCCGAGGCCTCCCTAAATGGTGCTTACAGACCGGACTAGAGCCAGCCCAGTCCGAGGCCTCCCTAAATGGTGCTTACAGACCGGACTGGTGCTGAACCCCCGTCCGAGGCCTCCCATGATATGGTGCTTACAGACCGGACCGGCACTGAGATACCCCGGTGTCTCCGGTGTGCCTGGGGGTAGTGTCTGGCACTAGTGTGTTCATGACACTCAGACCGCGCGTTGCCTTCGGGTCCGCGGTTCTGGCGGTGACCCTGTGCTGGGGTCACCCTGGCTGACCGCCCTGTGTGTCACAGGGGCTGCGGCTGTGGGCTTCAGACTTTTGTCTGTCAGCCTGGGTATTTATCTTTATACCTCCCGCGCTGCGGGCTCCGGCGCTTACATTATTGTAATGGCGGCCGGGAGAGATGTGGAGCGGCCCATGTGACCTGGATGGGCGTGTGTGTGTGCTTCCCGCGTGTTTCGGCCCCGCCCTCTGTTTCTACAGCGGCGGCCATCTTTTCCCCTCACTTTCCTGCTGGGATCGTTGGAGACTGCTCTGCTGCACTCCAGGGGAGACCAGGTCTTCTTACCTCGCGGAGGCCACACACACACACCGCTCCCTTCACCACCGCTGTGCAGCGGTCGGTAAGCCACCGGTTTCCGGTGAATTTTCTCCTGTTTGATATTCCCCTACCGTGGGTATGTCCTCAGGGAAGAAAGGCGCTGCTAAGGCGGCCAGTACCACCCCTGTCTGTGCTACATGCAAAGGAACACTGGTGGATGGGTCCTGCAACAATTGCGGACGTCCAGACGCCCGGGCTGTTTCTGCTGAGTCAGCAGCTCCGGTGCTATACCCTGAGGTTCAGGTGATCCCAGGGCCATGGGAAAAACAAAGCGAGATTAATGCTTCTATGTTATCCCAATTGTCCTCCATGTCGCAATCCCTGGAGGCACTAACAAGGAGACTGGATGCTCCAGCTACTCCTTCAAGCTACCCCCGGGTGTCTCCATCTTCCACCGTGAGACCCCTTAAGCGGGCTCGCCGGGAGGATTCACCCGAGCTCCAGATCCTCTCTGAGGAGGAGCGTCACTCTGACGGTGACGAGGATGATGGGGGTTCAACTCTCGGGTCGGTGTCTGAACCAGCTGAAGGGGTGGAGGATCTGGTGTCCTCCATCAACGAGACTTTACGCCTCGGGTTACCCCCTCAGGAGACAGCCGTGCACCCGAAGGAGGTCTATCAGTGGTTACAACCTGAAGCTAGACCATGTGGTTCCTTTTTGGACCACACTAACTTTGAAAGGGTGGTTAGAGCTCCCAGGGTACACCCTGGACGGCGTTATGTCCGCAAATCCAAGGACAACCGTTTTCCCTTTCCTCAGGAGGTGCTTCAGGAGTGGTCGCAGTCCCCGAAAGTGGACGCTTCCATGACCAGGATTGCTGCACGCTCCCTTTTCTCTGCCTCTGATAGCTCCTCACTGAAGGATGCGACAGACAGACAGGTCGAACAACTCGCCAAGTCGTCTTATGAGGCTGTGGGGTCATCATTTGCCCCGAGTTTTGCTACGGTCTGGACTCTGCAGGCGATCACATCCTGTCTGGATGGTATTGCTGACCTAGCAGGTTTCAACTCTGAAGTCCTGGCACTTACAGAGAGGGCAAAAGCCTATGCAGATTATGCTAGGACGGCGTCTCTGGAGACTGCCACTCGCTCAGCTGTGGCTTCGGCCAATGCGATAGCGATCCGCAGATTGTTGTGGCTACGTCTATGGGACTCAGATGCCACGTCAAAGAAGATTCTGCAGAATCTTCCTTTCTCTGGTGACAGGCTGTTTGGTGCCGAGCTGGACAAGTTGATCAAAGACTCTACGGAGTCCAAGATTCCACAGAACAGACCTAAGCCTAGGTATACTGTGAAGAGGAACCCTAAACAGTGGTCCTTTCGTCCCAGCTCACAGCCGTCAGCGTCTTCCGCTCGCGCGGACCGTGGGGCCAAGACTTCTCAGCAGTGGCGTCCCAAGAGTCGCCAGAAGAAGTCGGCAGGTACAACAGCTGCCGCTCCCAAACCCACTTCCGCATGACTCGCTCCCTCTTCCTGCCTCCCCACAGGTTGGGGGTCGCCTGTCTCAATTTCAAGACGAATGGCGACTCCACATCCAAGATCAGTGGGTTCGAGACGTAGTCTCAAGAGGATACAGGATAGAGCTGTCATCACAACCCACACACCGATTCCATCGGTCTGTTCCATCTCCAGAAAAGGCTCAGGCTTTTTATCTGGTGTTGGAGGGACTCCGCAGAGACGGAGTGGTGGTCCCAGTGCCCACTGGGGAGAGGTTCAAGGGTTTTTACTCCAACCTCTTTATCGTCCCGAAGAAGGACGGCTCCTTCCGCCCGGTTCTGGACCTCAAGCTGTTCAACCGCCATGTGTTGGTTCGGAAGTTCCGCATGGAATCCCTGCGCTCCGTGATCGCGGCTGTGTCGCAGGGCGCTGCCTTTCGGGTTGGCCTCGGCCCCCCGGGTGTTCACGAAAGTGATGGCGTCGATGATGGCCTTACTGCATGCGCAGGGACACGCCGTCATCCCTTATTTAGACGACCTGCTGGTCAGAGCGCCATCGGAACACCTGTGTCAGCGGAGCCTGCAGGCGACCATGCAGTCTCTAGAGCAGTTCGGGTGGCTTCTCAACATCCAGAAATCCACCCTGGTTCCAACCCAGTCACTGACGTATCTGGGCATGGACTTCCATACGGACTCTGCTCTAGTGTCCCTACCACGAGCCAAACAACTGGCCATCCAGTCAGGAGTACACGATCTCCTCAGATCACCTCATTCATCCCTGCGGGTATTGATGAAGCTGGTGGGACGCATGGTAGCAGCAATAGAGGCGGTGCCCTTCGCACAGTTTCGCCTCCGTCCTCTGCAACTGGAAATCCTCCAGAGGTGGGACAAGAGGACGTCCTCTCTGAATCAGCTGGTGGTCCTCTCCCAGCCGACCAGAGATTCCCTGCAGTGGTGGCTTCAGCCGAGTCACTTGTCGAAGGGACGATCCTTCCTGAAGCCATCGTGGTTAGTGGTGACCACCGACACCAGCCTGAGGGGCTGGGGCGCGGTGTTCTTACACCACAGAGCTCAAGGTCTCTGGACACGTTCAGAGGCGACGTTGCAGATCAACGTGCTGGAGCTCAGGGCGGTCTATCTGGCACTCCTGGCTTTTCGGGTGTTCCTATCCGGACACCCGATTCGGGTTCAGTCCGACAATGCGACGACTGTCGCCTATATAAATCACCAAGGAGGAACCAGGAGTGCACAGGCTCTAGCGGAAGTCCACCGCATTCTATCATGGGTGGAAGCCAACAACTGCTTGATTTCCGCAGTCTACATCCCAGGTGTCGAGAATTGGGAGGCAGATTACCTGAGTCGACGGGATGGACGCCGGAGAATGGTCTCTCCATCCGGACGTCTTCCGGGACATCTGCATCAGATGGGGCACCCCGGATGTGGATCTGATGGCCTCCCGGCTGAATCATCAGGTGCCACAATACATGGCGAGATCGTGGGACCCTCAATCTCTGGGAGCAGATGCTCTAGTCCTGAGTTGGTCAGATTTTCACCTGCCATATGTTTTCCCGCCCCTGGCACTGATGCCCAAGGTCCTGTGGAAAATCATAACAGAATGTCACACAGCCATTCTAGTGGCTCCGGATTGGCCGAGGAGATCCTGGTATCCGGATCTGTGGCAACTGTCCGGCGGACACCGGTGGGCTCTTCCAGACCGCGCAGATCTTCTCGCGCAGGGCCCCTTCTTCCGCCCCAATTCCAGGGCCCTCAGATTGACTGCATGGCTCTTGAGGCCTGGCTCTTAACATCCAGGGGTTTCTCTCCTGCGGTGGTTTCCACCATGAACCGAGCTAGACGGCCCACGTCACGGAAGATTTACCACAGAACGTGGAAAATCTTTTTCGCCTGGTGCTCCTCTGGGGGACATGTACCTTGGCCTTTGTCGATCCCGACCCTATTGGCTTTTTTGCAGTCAGGTTTGGAGTTGGGCCTTTCCCTCAGTTCTCTGAAGGGTCAGGTATCAGCGCTGTCGGTATTGTTCGACAGGCGCTTGGCGCTCCTCCCAAAGGTTCGTCAATTCCTCCAAGGGGTGTCTCGTGTGGTTCCGCCGTATAGGCGACCTCTGGACCCTTGGGATCTCAACATGGTCTTGGCGGCTTTACAGAAACCACCTTTTGAGCCATTGAGAGAAGTCTCTCTCTCTTATTTGTCACAGAAAGTGGTCTTTCTGGTGGCGATTACGTCCCTGAGACGGGTCTCTGAACTGGCGGCACTGTCGTGCAAGTCACCCTTTCTGGTGGTTCACCAAGACAAGGTGGTGTTGCGCCCGCGGGCGGAATTCTTGCCAAAAGTGGTCTCCACTTTTCATTTGAACCAGGAGATTGTTCTCCCATCATTTTGTCCCGCTCCTGTTCATCAGGTTGAGCGCGACCTCCACACTCTGGACCTCGTACGGGCTGTACGCATTTATGTGTCCAGAACTGCCTCCTTCCGGAGTTCGGACTCCTTGTTCGTACTGACGGCGGGTCGCTGTAAGGGGTCAGCGGCGTCAAAATCAACCTTGGCCAGATGGATCAAGGCACCCATTCAAGAGGCTTACCGTTCTTCTGGTTTGCCTCTTCCGGTAGGCTTGAAGGCGCACTCGACCAGAGCTGTCGGTGCCTCCTGGGCCTTGCGACATCGCGCCTCTGCTCTACAGGTGTGTCAGGCGGCCTCTTGGTCCAGTCTGCACACCTTCTCTAAGCACTATATGGTGCATGCCCATGCCTCTGCGGATGCAAGTTTGGGCAGGCGGGTCCTCCAGGCGGCGGTTGCCCACCTTTGACGTGGACCGCGTATGCAAACGTCTGTTGAGGAACTTTTTTCCCGCCCTGGGGTATTGCTTTAGGACATCCCCATTGTCTGGGTCTCCCATTATGATGATCAGAAAAAAGAGAATTTTGTTTACGTACCGTAAATTCTTTTTTCTTGAATCATCAATGGGAGACCCAGCACCCACCCAGTGTTCCGTTATATGTTACGGTTGCTCTGTCTCCTGTTGGGACAGTTTATCCGGGTTGTTGAGCCGTCTGTTCACGGTGTCTTCCCGAGATTTTCGGGTGTGGTTTTTTCTGTTGTCTCCTCGCAGCTTATGGACCAAACTGAGGATATTCCCTGCGGTAGGGGTTTATAAGCGGAGGGGGCGGTGTCTACAGATCTTGTAGTACCTAGTGTGGCCTCCGGAGGGCAGTGCCCTAAACCCCATTGTCTGGGTCTCCCATTGATGATTCAAGAAAAAAGAATTTACGGTACGTAAACAAAATTCTCTTTTTTTTATTTTTATTATCACTGTGGAGTAGCGGGGGTGCCGCGGGGAGCGGGGGCAGGAAGAGTGGGGGGCTGTGAGGAGAGCCACCGCTGCGGCCACCGTCGTCTGTACCGTGTATCTTGGCGACTGCTGTCGCCGGGCTGCAAATAGGCGCGAAATTCGAGCTTTGAATTCTCTCGCCTATTTGCATAGTCTGCGCTTATTTGTGCCCCCCTCCGGCGGGCACCAATGAGCGGCGGCCTCTGTCTGTCGCGCGATTTCCGTGACAGACGAACAACATTAGACAATTATATTGTAAATGTCTGCCCAATATCACTGTCCATGTGCTTTCCTATATTAGTGGTGTCTTTTGTTGCAAGGTCTTTTGGATCCCCATACCTACTAGTGCCTGGTTGCGACTTATTCCTTTATAGCCTTATAGTTATGTGCTCGCTCCAAAAAGAATCAAATGACCTATTAGGTTATTATAATTCCTAGAAGGGATTTAGCTAAGTTGTCATGGTCACATAATTTACTGTGAGGTTTCTTTAAGTTATCATAGTAGGATATGTCTCCATCAAGAACGTCCAAGAAGGGTGACCCATGCACATCAACCCAATTATTATTATTTATATAGCACCATTATTTCCATGGTGCTGTACTTGAGAAGGAGTTAAATAAAAAATTATAGGTATAGTTTACAGTAACAATGATAGACTGGTTCAGAGGACCCTGCCCTTGCGGGCTTACATTCTACAGGACAATGGGGAGCAGACAGGTCAGGGGTGCAGCAGCTTCGGTGGCGGTGGGGTGGCAGCGCGGTCATTGCAGGCTGTTAGCTTTCCTGAAGAGATGGGTTTTCCGGTTCTGTCAGAAGAATCCGAGCATGGTGGACAGGTTATAGATGGCTTTGTAGGTCAGTGTTAGGAGTTTGAACTGGATTCGCTGGGTAATTGGATGCCAGTGAAGAGATTTGCAGAAGGGAGAAACGGGAGTAGCGAGGAGAAAGGTGGATTAGTTGACCATCAGAGTTGAGGACAGAGTGGAGAGGTGCAAGAGTGTTTCAGGGAGGCCAAAGAGGAGGATGTTGAAGCAGTCAAAGCAGGAGATGAGGGCATGTACAAGCATTTTAATAGTAGATTGAGGGCTGAGAAAAGGGCGCATTCTGGAGATATTCTTTATATGGAGGTGACAGGAGGTGGCAACAGTTTGGATGCGCGGTTTGAATAACAGGGCAGAGTCCAGGGTTACTCTGAGGCAGCAGATTTCAGGTGCAAGAGAGAGTGTGATGCCATTTACCATAATAAATAGATCAAGTACGGAAGATACATGAGATGGAGGAAAGATGATGAATTCGGTTTTGTCTACATTAAGTTTTAGGTAGCGAGAGGAGAAGAAGGGAGGATATGGCTGACAGACACTCCGGGATTCTGGACAGGAGGGAGTTGACATCTGGGCCAGAGAGGTAGATCTGAGTATTGTCAACATACAGGTGGTACTGGAAGCCATGGGACATTATGAGTTGTCCTAGGCCAAGGGTATAGATGGAGAAAAGTAGGGCCCCCAGGACAGAGCCTTGTGGGACTCCAATAGAGCGAGGGCGGGATGAGGAGGTAGTATGGGAAACACTAAATATGCAGTAGGAAAGGTATGAGGCGATCCAGGATAGGGCAAGGTCTTCGATGCCAAGGGAAGAAAGGATGTGTAGCAGGAGGGAATGATGGACTGTGTTGAAAGCAAAGGACAGGTCTAGAAGGAGGAGTATAGAGAAGTGTCTATTAGAAGCACCGTTATCAGAACTGGGAATTCCTACATCACGAATATTGCATCCTTTTCCCTAATTTCCTCTCTGTTCCAAGAATAAAGATATGAGTGGCCTGAATGTCTTTGAAGTGTCATTGAGCTGCCCCCATAATTTAGATCAAGGTGAACATGTGACAACTTCCTTTAACATCCATGAGACTCAGATCCAGTATTTAGAGAATGCCATAAATAAATGGGGTTTGGCGAGAGGAGCAAGAATATTTCTGTGATTGATTAGCAAGCATATAAACTGCAACAGCACATGGCTGTGTTGGGTTAAATAACGCTCACAGCAGGGAGGATATATGGCTGACTTCAATGCTTTCCCTGACACAAATAATAATAATTTTTTTTTTTTTTCAATTATTTTATGATAAAATGTGTGTATAATTTGTGTCCACCTACAATTCTAATCCAGATGTGCTTTAAGGTAACGTCACATGCTACGATCTAATGAACGACATCGCTAACGATGTCACGTGACCGGTGTCGTTTCGACATTGTTAGTTCGATGTCACACGCATGGATATCGTTAACGATGTCAAATTTGGCAACGCGCCAGCTACTTCGCGTACAACTTAGTGAACGATTTTACAAAGCGGCAGGAATAGGACAATTTTGAACAACATCGTTCAAAAAGGTGTCACTCTTTAACGATGTTGCAGGTTGGCAGAACATTAATTGGACGACGAACGACAGATTTGAGATCAGGATCTCAAATTTTTGATGAGCGATCAAACGATTTCTCGTTTCAACATCGTACATTTACACGCAACCATGCACAAACGATATTGTTTGAACGATCAAAAAAACGTGACGTATCAGCGATGTTGTTACCGATATCGTAGCATGTGAAGTACCCTTTAGAGGCGTTCAGATAATTCATTTAGGGTGTAAAACTAGTGAACATGTCATGGTCAAACAGTGTACTCGTGACCCCACCATTATTTGAGACTCTCTGGGGGCCTGTATTTGTAGTGTAATATATGCAATATGAGTGTAACTACAGTAGGTGTAGGGGTTTCAATTGCATTCAGGCCCTGGAGCCTAAGGAGCCTATAGAAAAAGACCAGTTCTATTAAAAATTTGCAATAATTGGGGGCCCCTTTGGAGCTTTTGCATCGGGACCCATGACCTTCAAGTGATGCCACTTGTGCAGGGGTGCATCAAGACTCCCCGCCACCTGAGCTGTCACTGGCAGCTGCGATGAGGAGGGGGGTTAGGGGAGGGGTGCTACCGTATCACCTTTCTGTTGTCATTTTATGGTGGTATCTTCATTGTCATTTTCATTGGCAGAAAGTTATGCCAGCATCTGACTGAACCATATGATTGACTCCATTTTCACATGCCTTGTTTGAGAACTCTATATAACTTTCTGTTTTTTGACAGACTGAAAATAAATGTTCTGTTATGCTGGGAACACAAGCCACTGAATTATTTATGATCTTAGGCCACATCTGCATGTACTTTAGAATTAGTTTGAAGAATGATACATTGTCAACATTCCGAAAATTGGCTAAGTGAACGTTGAGCTTACTATGTTGACGTCTAAGTGCTGACTTGTCAATAAATAGGCAACCCTTTATTAATGACCCACTATGATTAGAAGAGGAGCAGTCACAGCATGGGGGAACATTTGATTTCTATTAACTTGAAAGATATTTCAATACATTTCACATTAAATTTCGCAAATTTGAAAGTCTTGCACTTTTCCGACTTTCCAGATCCCACCATTTGTTATATATCAAATTTGTTGTCTTGCTTTGCTACCCATGTAGGAATTGCTCAGCAATCAATCGACTGGGATGTTGTTTCGGACTGGAAGTTATTACAGCAGGACCAGCTTTTTTTCTTGTCATATTTGATGAGAACGTTTTTTTTTTTCTATTATACTGTGTTCCAAATTATTATGCAAATTGGTTTTAAGTGTCATACAGTTTTTTTTTCATTGTTTGTCAATGAAACCCATTGATGGTATTGTGTCTCAGGGTTCTTTGGATCATTGAAATCAATCTCAGATATCTGTGATAATTAGTTTGGCAGATGAGCCCAATAAAAGGAACACT